>JAODLD010000047.1:13917729-13933637 GCA_026781065.1 Mormyrops boulengeri
TACACCTTTACATAATTTCATGGGTCTGCAGTATGTCGTCAGTATTCATCAGCCTTTCACCCCTCCGAGCAAGAAAAATTAAGGTCACAGCCAAAAAGTGCTAGTTTTCCTGACAGCCCTTAAACTTTTGGCTTAGAAAACAAAGTGCTTTATTCCCCGAAGTCTTCTATATGTTTACTTAAGTGAATAAACCCCCTGTGCTCCTGTAGTGTACCCATCTGTAGTGTGACATGTCTGATGTCTGCTGCATGCCCAGAGGCTGTGTTAGTATGTTTTTACGTCCTACCAGCTAGTGTTAGGGTTTCTATGGGTCTTTGAGCCTCTACAGTGATGGAAGCCTCATTGTTTTCAGGCAAGCATGGTGAGAGATGGAGAGCATTTATGTTACTTTTACGTTTTTTTATTACCACGCTTTTGTCCAATGCCATGTATATGAAAATATAAATGAGGTAGATTATAAGCATCATGCATTATAGGCATACAGCTGTCAAGGACCAGCTAGGCATGAATGCAGCTTGGCTGAGCTCCCAACACATGACCAAGATAGCATCAGAGCTACAGTGCTGTATAATGAGGAAAGCTATTCTAATTGAAACGCCATGTAGACTGAGGAGTGACAAGGAGGCACTTTGCCTTTTCCCCAACAGCAAGCTCCACAGCCGGCCCCGTCAGAGCTGCCGCTTGGGGTCAGACCCGGCCCCTTCCTCCTCCCTGGGCTGGCTTCCTGTCCCCATTTGTGTCAGTCTGCACTCGCCGCCAGATCCATCATTGGATTTCTAATCAGCATGGGTTCTCCTCCAGCCCTGATTTTCCGAGCAGCTCTCAGATTCGTTCACTTGTTTGATTACATCATGCCCCTGATTTAAGGTATTAGCTTGAGGCTGGAGCTCACATTCTGTTGAGGAAGACAAATATGTGGGGAACTTGTCCTTGTTTTCCCTTGAATTTATATATTTTAGCTGCCCGAGTCACATATTGTTGTGCAGGCTGGACTGTTTCGACACACTTGTCCCCTGTGGGGGGAGAATCTGTTCGTAAACGCGGGAGAGGGCGGCAAGGACGTAAGCGCTGCTCTAGTCCCTTGTGAGACCGGGCCCTTGTGTGAGCAGCAGGCCGGACACAGGCAGCCGGCTGGTCCCGTCACTCGCAGCGTGCTTCCATCAATGAGGGCAGTCGCGGTGCACTCGGCTCTGCCTGTCCCCACGGGTTAGCCTGTGCTAGCGTGGAGCACTAGGCTAGGAAGCTAATTTGCCTGTTTAATGATAGCATATGCCTAGTCACACCTATGTCATCAACAAGTGTCTCCAATAGCTTCACTAGCTTGTTCCGAAATAGCTACAACTTAATTCTGGACACCGTTATAAAGCTGGATGTACAGGGTCCAGTCCACTGGTGAAATGTAGATTACACAGAGGCAGAAGCCTGCATCTTTGGCTCTGTGCTTCGTTGGCACTGCCTCCCAAATCTGCTTTTGCTGCCAAAGAGACGCAAAATTAGACATTAGAGCACATGTTAGGAGCCGTAAACATAATATTGCATGCAAAAAAAAAACAGCCCATGTCTGTTCTGCTGCCTCCACCACTTTTAGCTAGCTTGTATTTTTCCCCCCAGGATAGCCTTACAGTGTTTTCCATCTTTACTGTCATATATTTTGCAGTAATAGTTTAGGTTGAATGACTTGCAGAGCTTCTAGGATTACGTGTGGAGTGTTCATCGTGCTCTGGCCAGTCTCGGGGGCCCAGCATACTTGGCATGTACCGGATCCTATCCAGGATTTGTCTCTGCCTGGGCCACCACTTGTCGCCCTGCCATCTGGGTCAGCTCCTAGCAGCCAGCCAACCCCGGCCACCTTGCTCCAATAGACAATCACTCCTCCTCAAATTCAGTGGTGCGGGAGTTCCACCATGCTACAGTAGAAGACCGACTTTGAGTTAATCACCGGCGACTATGGCTCCATCTTACCAAACCGTCATTCTCACTTTGACGGGGGCTGCGTTCAGGCTCGCGCTCTGTCAGACATGAAGGTGATAATGCAGCGCCATATTAATGGTATTTTCCAACTTGATTATTGAAAGAATCCTTGTCAGAACAGCATGTTTCTAAAAATAGTCAATAATTATTAGCGAAAGAGTTGACAATATAAACATGTGGTACCCTGCATGGGGTACAAAAGGGTTCATGGGAAAAAGGCCTAGAATGTTTGCACGCAGTTAGCAATACCACATGCATGTATAGGGCCAGCATCGCTTGCTTTCTTCTGAGAACGCACCGTCCCTTCCTCCCATTCTTCCAGCCAGACCTGCATTTCCAGCTTGTATCCGTCCCCTTACATCCGTGCCACCGGCATTAGCTAACCAGCAATCTAGGCACCCATGACGGAACCCACGACAAGTATGGTGTTAAGTTTAGTATTATGCGAGCTGGGTAGCTTGCTTGATGGTTGCTTAAAGCTGGTTCCATCAAAGATCAGCGGTGTGAACCCAAAAGAAAACAAAATAAACCGATCTCCACATTGATTGAAAAATATAAGGTACCTATAATTCTGTGCACTAAGCAGCATGTAGAAATCAGCTAGTAAACTGTTACTCGTGTCTGGATGGTGATCTCAAATAAAGACTTGGTGTTTTAGTATGCCATTTTGCTCTGCTGCTGCTTGTGCATAGAATGTGGTGTCAGCATGGCTGGGCTCATGCTAACACCAGTTTAGAAGTCCCCTAAAACTGCATCTGATGCATCTTGCCAGCCCCCATCTGGGATGGCGCCAATGAAAACACACAGGCCCTCATATATAAAACTGGCAATTGGGCAGTAATTCGGTATCGATTTCTGTTGTCAGTTTCAGTACATCAAGACAAAGCCAAAGTGTGAAAGGCCTCTGACATGCACTGTACAGCTATTGGTGATGTGTGGGACACTGACTGAGTTCTTACATAAGACCACTATGTATAACCAGTATGGTGCCCCACATTTTAGCTTTTTAACTTCACACCTATGGGGTCGTGGCTTTAAATCTCAGCCTTGTTGTTTCTGGGGAATTTGCCTGTTGTTCTTGTGTTTCCTCCTGCAAGGACAAAAGCATGATTAGGCAAATTCGTGTATCTGAGCTGCTCAGTGTGTGAGTGTGTGTGTGTGTGTGTGTGTGTGTGTGTGTGCTGGAATCCCATCCAAGGTGTCCCACACCTTGTCTCCTGTGCCTTTTGGGATGGACTCTGCATTCACCATGACCCTGTGCAGGATCAGGGGTCGTGCAAGATAAATGGATGTATATATAAGCCAGTCAGCAACTTCATTTCGTTATTACATTATTATCCGGAGGTGAATCAAAAGAACCGTGACTGTGAAGTAGTGCCACCTTCCAGCTTCTCATGGTTTCTGAAATCCTGGGCTCATAAGCATTCAGCCTGCCTGGCCACCTTGCTGTCGGTCCAGCCAGAGCCCGGGTGAGATTTCTCGTACAAGTGCAGAGTGCCTGACTCACCGCGATGCCTGCTTCTCAGGGTCATGCCGAGCGGCGGCTCAGCATCTGGGTGTGTTTTGTGGACGGGGAATTTAGAGTTCCGATGTGAAGCTGATCTCTGCTGTGTCGTGGAAAACAGTGGCCCCGTGGTTCTGTTTTCTTGCACTGTCCCTCCGTTTGCAGCTTTAAAACCAGTTATTTTAGGAAGGTGTACATATATATATTCCAGTAAAAAAATATACGTTTTATGTTTCAGTTTATATGTAGTTAGGCTAATTTATTTGTAGTTTGTGATTGCGCGTGTAAGTCTGTGTGTGTGTGTGTCTGTGTGTCTGTGTGGTCATGTATATATTATTACGTCCTCACAATGTGATAAAAACATGTTATACTGACGTTGTTTGACCCCAACCCCGACAAGGGGACACTCAATTTCATAATAATCCAATATTTTGGTCAGATAAAGGGTGGCACCGTCATCTCATACCTCCAGTGTTGGGGGTTTGGTGACCTCGTGTGTGTGTGTGTGTGTGTGTGTGTGTGTGTGTGTGTTGATGTGGATTAGGTTTACCAAATGTCCCCCACAATGTGATACTTTTGTCATGTGAATGCCATCATGACAAAAGTCTTGTATTTTGTTTGGATACTTATGGTAAGGTTAGGGCTGGGTAGGGGTTGTCATTGTTGAGATTAGAATTTTTCCCTTATACATTCATGGGGAGTTCCCACAAAGTTATGAATACAAACGTGTGTGTGTGTGTGTGTGTGTGTGTGTGTGTGTCCAAATGTCCTTACAATGTGATGAGTACCTGTTTTTTTACCTTATGGGGAGCAGTTTCCTGGCACTCATAGAGGACAACTCTATTTTACAAAAATCCATGACTGCAATGAAAAAACGAAAAATGCAAAAAACTATTGAATTTTTTTTGCATTTTTCCCATAGAAATGAATGAGCGATCCCCAAAAAGAAATTAAAAAAAAAAAATCATAGCAGCCTATTCATATTTATAATATATCACTGGACTGGATAAACTGTTAAAAGATGGATGGTAATATATATACATATTATATTTAGATATATAAAATATATAAGGTCATGCATTCTTTTAATTTTCTGTGTTATTGTGACCTTTATCTATTTATCCTTCATCCAGCTCGGCCGCTTTGAGCCTACAGCCTATACCAGGCAGCTAGGGCGCAAGACAGGGGAACACAAGGGCTTCCTTCCATGATTCAGAAACATTCACGTCTGTGACTTGGTGACTCAGAATTCTGAGTGACTAACTCCTGTCCAGGGTGTACCCCAGCCCTCTGCTGCTTTGGATAGGCTCCAACCCCCCCCCCCCCCCCACTATGCTGACCAAGATAAGAGGTTGGAAAATAGATAGATGGATTTTCCAAAAATTAAATTAAAAATCTGCAAGTCAATCACATGAACTTGTGAAACGCAATTCTTATAGTTATTGTATAATAATCTTATACCAGATATATATGTGCAGATATCATAATTATTAAAATACTAACCAGGAAGTGGCAAAGATTCATATTTCAGTTCACAGCTGCGTGTTTATTTTGAGTCCTGGACCACAGCATACAGTCCTGTGGGTGGTTGGCTTTTGGGTCAGAACGCTGCGGCACTTTCCATTGGTCCATTGGCCGGCCGCTGTTTGAAGGAGCAGGGGTCCTGTATCTCTGTGTGGGCAGGCCTTCCCGGGGTCACCCCATAACCCGGCAGCAGGACAGAGCCACTGTCTTTCACTGCCCCACTCCATCTGGGTAAAGGGATTATGGGGGATGAGATAATTACCTCACTGTTTGATTTAATGCAGCACATCCCCCCCACCCCATATGTCCCCCAATCTACAGCCCACAGTCCAAATGTGCTGCCCGGTCACTGATCATCACGTGTAATCTTACCAGGCGTCCTTTCCTGAGTCTGGGCATGATTGAGCAAAAATTGCTGATGGAGGACTTTGCAGTGTTACAGCATAGTTAGTTGCCATCTTGAACACCGACATCCCGGTCTTCCTGACAAATTTCGCGAGGCCAATAAAGCTCGCTTCTAGCAACACTGAACTATTAGACACTTCAAAAAAATGTTAACTTGGCCGGCACACACCTTAACATTAGCCGTTTATCTATAAGCAGTTAGCCAACAAACACGTTAGCCATATATTATCATTAAGGTAGCGGATAGGTGCAATGGTTAATAATAAAATAATATATAATAATATAATGCAAAAACGTAAAACAAGAATGCGTCCTGTAAAATCTTGTAAAATGTGGTAAACGCTCAGTCATACTTAATACTGTCGTATACCGTGAAACCGATATAACTTTGAAAAATACCATGATATAAATTTTTGGTCATACCGCCCAGCTCTAAGTGTAAATAATTATCATGGAATGCAGCCAGAGGTATGCTCATTTGCGCCCCCTAATCAGTTGGTGCCTGTGTCGCGAGCTGACCCTGCTTGATGTGTCCTTGACCACCAGTCCCACAGTTGAATATTCTGATGAATATACTACGAGTAAGCAGAACATCCTGCCAGACACTTATACCTGTTGGCTCCTTGACAGACAGCTGAAATGGAAAATGAAATGATGCTTTATTTGCCATTTGCACAAGTACATTGGAATGGGGTTGGAATTGGATTGGAATGGGGTTGGAATTGGATTGGAATGCATTGGGATGCTTCTTTTCATATATCCCTTCTTGCTTTGCTCTGAGACATACACACATGTACATGCAGTTGAGAGCAAAGCTTGGGGTCTGAGCACAAGGTCAGGCCATTTACCTGCACCCCTGCAGCATTTGGGGGGGGGGGGGTTAAGGGCCCAATGGACATGTCATTTGGAGTGAAACCGCCGACCTTCTGGATTCTAGGCACAGAGGCCTAACCTACTGAGCCACACACCACACCCCCCCGTAGGCTTGTGACGTATTATCTGTTTCACTGTATGTCAGTTTGGTCCTAAGCTTCTGCAAAATAAATAAACGTAAATATAAAATGCAAACGTATTCAACAGTCCTGCTCATAATCACCCATCATGCTGAATTTATTTCTGCCATTCGGACTAGTGTGGTGCTGAGGTATCACCCGCTGCATGGCTGCACTCAGGTTCTCAACCCCGTCGTGTGGTGGGTGCGGCAAAGCACTGTAATCAGTGAATGCTCCTTACCACTCTCTCTCTCTCTCTCTCTCTCTGTATAAGCAGCCTCCTGGAAAGCCTTCGCCTACGTGCTAAATAATAACCGTGAGGTAAATTGCGGGTCTCTTTAAAGCCTCACTTGGCCTTTGGCTACCTTAGAAAAATGCCAGGAAAGGCTTAGAAACTGAGCTTTTCTTATGCGATATCTCAGCCCTGCAACCTGGCAGGAGACTAGCGGTGTTTCTAAATCCACACAGGCCAGCCAAGTGTTTTTCTGTGAGGAGCCTGCACTGTTGCTGATTCTCACTTCCTCTCCTATCCTGAAATGGCCCTTTGACACTAATATTTTTTTTCTCCTTACTTGCATGTAAAACTGTCTTTGGATGATAATATCCTTCTTGATGTTATGGACAAAGAGTCCCAACCTTTGATACATGCGAACAGAACACGCAAACATTAGGGGTCCTTAAAAAGAACTGTGTGCAGTAGGCAACAAAAAAAAATTATGTTTAAATGATCTTCATGCTGGTGTAAAACTATGCTGTTATGCCTGTCAAAATCTGTCAGCTTAGTCATTTCCAAACGTCTGCTAAAATCACCCCAGGATTTCCAGCAACTCTCCAATACACCAATGCATTTTTGATTTGACAACTAGCACATCTTGTAAATGAGCTGGAGGTGTAATTTAATAAATGAATGGAATGGTTGAGGTTTGTGGGTTTTGTGAGGTGAGGTCCATGGCAGTAACGTTTTGGAGAACAGAAGAAATTGTTATTAGTTTTTATTGTTACTCTTAATTTGCATATGTTCTAATTCTAAATTGTCTTTTTTGTTCTGGGCAAAAGTGCACTTACTGTCCAGATAAATAGCTTAAAACATATCTTTTGACTGCCTAAGAGTTGTACTGTACTGTAGTTTACTTCTGGAAATTAACCAACCCCAGAGGAACAGTGGAGGTTAGAAACCCCTAATATTGGCCATGTGGTGAAAAAGAATAAAGCCCATTACAACCTTACAGTTTAACAACGTCCACCTGTTCCCATCCCTTAAGGTAGATAAAACCAAAGACAGTTGACGGATAATGCAAAAAATTCCATATTATTATTTTAAGTCAGCATATATAGCTCCTGCTGCAAACGTTTTGTGGATTTTAGGTCTGGACAATAACCTGGCTTCTTTTACAGCCAGTTGTTGCGGGGATTCCCGTGTGTGTGTTGGATCATTGCTCCTTCTGATTTCGCCCTCAGAGGACCTTCTGCTTTCCCACTACGGTACTCCTGAAGTGTGTATTTTTTGACAGGTTAAGTTATAGCATAGTAGTGCACGCCAGGAGCAGGTCCCTCCATTTTGATGGCTGGTGTGAGGTTCTTCTGCATAAAATTTGAAACATTGTAAATTATGACAGATTCATGATTGACCCATCTGTCTAGGGCTGCTTATTTCAGAAGTCAGAATCAAAGTTTAGTGAAGCATGTGTGTTTCTCGGACTGGGATCTCAGACCTTGTGATTGTTACAGTAAGAGTGGCCTGTGGGGCTTGGAGAGTTTGGGGGTGTGTCGAGATTCCTGGCAGCATCATGTGAGAGCACCTTAAGGAGAATCTGATATAGCTGCCGGTGCTGGGTATTTGGCACAGTCACTGAATTCTCTCCTCCAGCAGATTGACGTCTCTTACTGTGAAATGAAGGACTTTGTATTGCTGAGAAACTGTTTTGTTTGATCCACTATGCTGATGAGCAGTTTCAGAATAAAAACTATCAAAGACTTCTGCTAATATGCGTGTTAGCTGGGCTCTCAAATTTCATCAAAAGTTTGGAGTAAGATTACATCTGTTAGAGGCGCAGCGTGTGTCTCGCGATCAATGCGTGAGACTTGAGAGCCCTGCCTACCACATTCATCGGATCTTGCTCTGCCACTTCCACCTTGTCTGCACTCTGTATGGGTGCGCATTCATATAACGTGCTTGCAGCAGAATCACATGCAACAAATACTGTTTTCTGGTTGGCCGTCTAACTCTACTGGGACAACTATGAACTCGGCGGAAAGCTCCACTCCGTATACCCACGCCTCATCCATTAATTCTAAATAATGGGACACCTTGGTGGGCGTTATCCTTTATTTCTCAGAGTGAGAAACACAAGGTGTGGTGTGTGAACTGGTTGACTGCGTGTGTCTCACGGTCAAGGCGTGAGACTTGAGAGCCCTGTGTTAGCCCTGTGTTCAGCGTGATGTTTACTTCTACTAATCTGGGTGTAATGCATTAGCTTCTGCTAATCTGGGTATGATGTGTTAGCTTCTGATAATCTGGGTATGATGTGTTAGCTTCTGATAATCTAGCCATAATATGTTATCTTCTCATAATGTGGGTGTGATTTGTTAACTTCTCCTAATCTGGATGTGATGTGTCACCTTCTGCTAAACTGGGCATGATGTGTTAATTTCTGCTAATCTGGGTGTGGTGTGTTAGCTTCTGCTAAACTGGACATGATGTGTTAGCTTCTGATAATCTGGGCATGATTAGTTAATTTCTGCTAAACTAGGCACGATGTATTAGCTTCTGTCAATCTAGAAGTGATGTGTAACCTGGGCATGATGTGTTAGTTTCTGCTAAACTGGGTATGATTCATTAACTTCTGCTATGTTGAGCATAATGTGTTAGCCTCTGTTAATCTGGATTTATTATTTTAACTTCTGCTATACTTGGCATGATGTATTAGCTTCTGCTAATCTGGACATGATGTGTCATCTGTGAGTGTGATGTGTTAGTTTCTGTCAATCTAGATGCAATGTGTAAATTTATGCTAAACTTCACATGATGTATTAGCTTCTGCTAATCTGGGCATGATATGTTAGCTTCTACTAAACTAGGAGTGGTGTGTTAATCTGGGCGTGATGTATCAGATGCTGCTAATCTGGGGTGCGTTTCCTATACAACAATGGAAGTTATCATTAACGATGCGTCGTACTATGGTGGTTCAAACTAACTAACATCCAGTGTGCGACTGTTTCCTAAAATCGTCGTACTTTGTTAGTACCACAGCAGTTTGAACCACGTTAGTTCAAACCACCAAAATTTGAATTACAGTGGTTGTAGTGGTGATTGGTCTGACTCTCACAGCGGGTCACATGCAAAAACCCATAAACCTCATAATATTATTTATAAATACAACACTTCTGCCAATATTACATTATTAATGCGTAGTAATCATATCGCATTTATCGGCACTGCTTTGTGTCTGTTGACACAGTTTACGACAACACCACCAACTTACTAGACACAGTCCATTGTTAAATTCTGTTTGGCGTTAGTTTATTTCGGGTAATTTAATCTCCTTTTTGGTTTTATAATTATCGCAGTATTGCTTAATGTGATATTGCCATGTCATAATCATGCAGCCTTAAATGTCTATTTATCCATGTAATGAATTCTACAATATAACACAAACAAGGTGGGTAAACAACATCCTCTCCAATCATACCATACTCATGAAGAGAGAAGTACATAAAAAGTACTCTAACAACTGCATTTTCAAAGCACTTAACGTTATAGGTGTTTGTACAGCATGATATTTAATGTTTTCACCTTATTTACATGGTGACTACCCTCCTTCAACTGCATTCTCCACCATCAATGACGTAGTCACCCAGAACTAAGCTTCTAACTACAGCCCGAGAGCACACCTGAGTTTATAATTTTATATACAAGTTTCTTCCTGACAATTAGCTAATCATTTGCATACATTTTGTACACCTGATTCTAATTAGCCTTTTGATTTAGACAACAGATTTAACGGTTGACTGACTGTGAGGGTCTTTAACATTACGTTGCTGTATGAAATATGATTTTTTTTATCTGTTGCATTATCGACTCAGACCTCAAAAGCTGTGGGTTTGGCTCCAGCTGTGTGGGATTCGCTGGTTGTCCCTGTGTTTGTGTGTTTCCCCTGGGCACTCTGATTTCCATCAATGAGTATAACTAACTTGCCATTGGTGTGTGTGTGTGTCTGTGTGTGAGTGTGTGCCCTCCCTGTGATGGATGGGCATGCCTGCCACATGCCCTGAGCATCTTGGGGTTTGTTCCAGACTGGCAGTGACTCTGCATTGAATAATCTGTTGAGGAAAATGAATGGGATGGAATGGATTTCTCGAATGAGGCTGATGTATCTTCCATGTAGCACAAGGTTGAGATGAAATATGTCAAGATTTTATGATAACAGATGGGCTGCTGAATGCGCTGCTGTGTGAGGTGAACTGTATTTTGACCACATTGCAGATGCTGAGATTCATGTCTGTCAGTGTAGGAGATTGTTTACCTGGGAATGGAGGTGTCTGGAGTAACATAACCTCCCTTGCCTTGAGTTTCTTCCTCATTGTAAGTTGCTATGGGGACCCTCCAAGCTGACAGTCACAGCCCTGCCCCCCTTCTTTGCTAGGTGGTCACCAGGGGCTGCGAGACCTCGGAGATTACCCTGAGACGGAACGGCCTGGGCCAGCTGGGCTTCCACGTGAACTTCGAGGGTGTTGTGGCCGACGTAGAGCCTTTCGGCTTCGCCTGGCAGGCGGGACTACGGCAGGGCAGTCGGCTGGTGGAGATCTGTGGCGTGGCGGTGGCCACGTTGACGCATGAAGAAATGATCGACCTGCTGCGCACATCGGTAACCGTGAAGGTGGTGATCATCCCACCACATGAAGATGGCACGCCCAGGAGGTAAGACTTCACCACAGCCTGACCACACGTTTGCTTTATGTGATGGGTAGATGACCCATGATCTGACTAGTACCTACACCAAGTTTGTGTATGGCTGGGTTGGCAGTTCTTACTACCTCTTAAAGTCATGAAAACAGAAGTATGAATCTCAATAACGTCTGCTGTCTAGTATCTCAGCTTGGGCTTCTGCTAATAGCTCCATTCACCAAGATGCTCTTGTTTATGAGGAGATCCTGCTGTGAGTTGGGGTTGCTACTCCTCAAGCTTTCATCCAAAAACAGACGTAGTAGAAGAACTTCTTAAGGAGATCTTACAGCAAATGGGGTTTCTCACTTCCTTTGTTTACCCAGATGGATGCGTGATGTGTGTGTTTAAACGAATCTACATACCCTTTCAGACCAAATGCTGTTTACTATCTAACACGTGCTGTGAAATCTTACCAATTTCATATAACGGGCTGTAGTGATAGATTTACTAGGATTTCCGCCAGCATCTTATAGAAGTTTGAAGTTCATACCACCTAAGCTAACAGCATTCCAGGGAAGTCATTTTGAATTTTTCCTCTTTGCCTCCTTCCTTTTTTCAGTAATTGGTCTTTTTTTTATTGATTCTCCAGTCTGAAAGTTGGTTTATCTACCTGCTTCAAAGACGTTCTTATAAAGTTTGCATAACAGATGGGTATAGGGACCTTGTCGTAACCCATTTCAGAGAGCAAGCATGATAGTTATTGGTTTTTGTTGGTGGTGTTTGACTAGAGAGCTGTGATAAATATCACCATGTAAGTCGGTGTATTGGTCTTTGCCACTTTCTCCTCGCTTGTCAAAGGCAAGTCGCTGAGAATCGCTGTACAGTCTGTTGTCTCTCTCTCTGTCTTTTGCTTTTGTTTGCTTTTCAGTCTTTCCTCTCAACTACCAGCTGCCTGTTCCTGCTTCTGTACATTTTTCACCACTTCTAATACAAAGACTATCGATTGTTTTGATGCACCAGCCGCTGTGAGGCTCAGGTTAATTTGTTTTCAGCCCCCTTCTCAGGATCTCACCGGTGCCTCTTTCTTTATTTTTATATTTATATGCTGATGGTTTTCCCAGATATTTGGCAGGAAGAAAAGATGGATGTGTGGATCTTTTTCCCCTGGGCTGTTCTCTGCATGTGCAGGCGAGGTTACTTGATTTGAGAGGGAAAGGTCCGGTTAATACATACGGTGCATTTGTGGAGGGCGGAGCAGGGTTGGAGTTACAGATAACACTGCCGTATCAATGCTGTTGTAGCGTCGCTGAGGGTGCCAGCTAGAAATCGTAACTGTGAGGTGTCAATCCTCTGCTAAGAGCGAGATGCACTTTATGACAGCTCGCCTGTGTACAAAGTAGCAGATCACTGTGAATTTTTAGGTCTTCATTAACGAAGATTTAGGTCAGAAAAGGGGTGGCACAATGGTCTCACACCTCTAGTGTGTGTGTGTGTGTGTGTGTGTGTGTGTGTGTGTGTGTGTGTGTGTGTGGATTAGGTTTATATTGTAATAAAATACCTGTTTTGTGAATGCTATCAAATAAGTAAAAATGCAAAAAGGTCTCGTATTTAGTTTGGTTACTTATGGTTAAGGTTGGGTAGGGGTTAAGGTCAGTTAAGGTTGTTGGGATTAGAGTTTTCCCCATAGACATGAATGGAGAGTCCTCACAAAGATATTATTACAAAACTGCGTGTCTGTGTGTGTGTGCACACACCCTGGGATAGACCCCAGACAGTACTGGATAAGTGATTATTGAAGATGGATGGCTGGTTTCAAACATTTATCTTCTAAAAAAAGACATGCAGCTCAGTCAGACACACTTGAAGAAGAATGATATTGGAAAATATCTAAATTTCATATTGTTTTTTTGTGTTATTCGTGTGGAGAACTCATGTTAAAGTGAACCCAGATCCGTTTTTAAGATGGAGGCTTGTAGACTCCCAGAATGGGGTGGAGTCACGTGACCAATACGTTAATTTGCTTCACCTGTGGCTTAATATCCCTCATAATTTAAGACTGGCTTCAGTTTTCCCTCAGGAGGAAAATGCAGAATGATTCCAATCTTGTTTTCTTGTGATTTTCTTGTCCTGATGCCAAAATAGCTCTTTTGTTTCCATTCCTTCTCACTGTTCCAAAATACAGTTCCTGATTCTCCCCCCTCCATCTCTCACTTCTGTCCTCTTTGCCGCCCAGAGTGAGCGGCATGCCGGCTTTTGTGCTCAGAAATTCAGCAGCTTGGTTTTTTGTTATTTTCCACTGGGTTGGTGGGAGTGACTGAGAAGGACCACACACAACAGAGAGGGACATTTCTTATTTTGCAGTTTTCTCTGACCCCAACCATACATTTGATTCAAATAATGTCCAGGCAGATGTGTTTTCATACAACTTGGACAACTTCATATGAAGCATGCATTTTCACGCCAGAATTTAATTTTTCTCGCTGTATCTGACCTTTTACCTCAAATGTCACTTGACTTATGGCGGCGAATCAGAAGTGGGGGTGGCCTTTGGGAGATTTTGGCTTTGTTTTAGAGTCTTTTTGACCACATCTGCATCAAATATTGCCTTTTCCTCTGCTCTCATGTCTGTACTAAATATCCCTTCATTCACTGCTCTCCTTGTCTTCTTGTTACTTGTCCCTAATCCATGTACTTGAGTGACACTTGGACATGGTCGATGGGTGACATCATGGGCCTGCTGAGAGGCACAGCCTGACTTGGCGTCAGCAGTGCTGCTTTTCACCCTCTCGGGTTTATATGGGAAGCAGACGTTGATGCACTGAGGGAACATCGGCATTGGATCCCAAGCCCCGCTCATGCTTAGTGTTTAGTCACCACAGTGCCGCGATAAAACACAAAGGCTCAAATGAGACATAATTGGGTCTTTCCATTTGGCCAGCAATATGGTGTTCAGAAATTACACTGCATCATATAATTGCAGTAGTAATTGTGGACCATGTAGCATATCGGTGGCTCAGACTGACAGCTCTGCATGCCCCACTTTGTCTGTGTGTCCTTTCATATATTTATTCTGGAGTCTCCTCCTTTTTAAGCTTTGCAATGTGCTGTGTGAGCTCAAACCTGATACCCTGAATAAGTATTTATGCCAATGCCAGTACAGCCCTTACAGTCATCAGTTAAATGTGTTCCTGGCTGGTCAAATCCCTGTTTAGGTCAAAGGTTTTTCCCATACTGTATGCAGTCTTTTCTTTTTAGTGCCTGGTTCCATGACAGTACAGCATGTGGTCTGAGTTTGTCAGACCCAGTGGTTAGATATTTGAGTACATTCTGAGTTTCCCTTTATAAACCCAGTGTGTTTGTGTGAGTTTCTTCCTGGTTTATTAGCAGAGGCAACTAAGAGGTTCCTTATGGATCGGTATCAGTTTGCAGACTGCAGGCAAACCTCCGTGGGTGCTAATGAATTGATATTGCTATATCGATTGTGGGCAGAAATCCAGTATTTCAGCCTCTGTATTTGTGTCTGGCTGTGGGGTAGGTATCCCCTTGTAAATGTTTTATAGATGAAACCTGGAGTGCCTGCAAGGTGACCTAAGAACCTCCCCCACACACACACAAAAGCACATGCGCACACACACACACACACACACACACACACACACATTCGCCTGCATGACCCTGTGCTTCAGCCAAAAGGCGGGGGATTAAGGGATCTTGATGCGGATCTATGAACCCCTCGTCAATGACGCCTTGCCCTAACGAAGACAAAGTGCCAGGGACACGAGCCTCCATCAGGCAGCCTTGTTTTTATTGACAACTATCAATGAGGCAATTACAGAGCGTTCCACCCCAGAGCCCAGTCGGTGCTGAGATTGCCGGGAGGGAGCCATGGGGGGGCCTTGCTTCATAAGAACTGACCCCAGTTGTGCCCCAGTTCTTGGCAAGGAGCCGTTGGAAAAGGCTCGTCCTGTAACACGTACAACAGATCCCAGGCCAGAGGCTGAGCTGGCGAAGACATCTGCCCAGTTCCTTGGGGCGCCAACTGTAGATCTGTAGATCTCATTGGTTAGTGTAAGACAAGTCTGGCTCCTGGAATCTGAAGTGTACCTTTAATCCCCAACCTCTGGAAATTCCTCACTCTCTGGGCAGAAAAGTCAAAATTATGAGGTGAATAAATTAATTTGAGCTAGAGAAGCAGGACCATCTGTCATTCCAGTATCAACTCACACAGCATCAAACATCACAGAGCTATGGGAGGGGGTCATACAGAGTATCAGGGCTTTTTCAGCTATTCTTATACTCTGCTATAGCCTAATGTGAGAGGGACATTTAGATTGGACTTCAAGCTTAGCTTTATGAAACAGGGGAAAAGCTCTTGCAGGTATCCTGTGGTTTAATTTAAATAGCAGGAAGGCGTTGGACAATTTATCATGGTTTTGTTATAATGTTTTCCTGCTTGTTTGTTATCAGGAGTTCTCCTTAAGCAGAAGGTACGGTTTATTTATATGTCATGCTGACGTAGGACCCACGGAACACTCAGTATCTTCTGACCTTACCTTCTGATTGGAAGCATGCTAATATAACGCCCATATTCAAAAAAGGGGATAGAAGTAATCCAGCAAACTATAGG
>JAODLD010000047.1:13950394-13967757 GCA_026781065.1 Mormyrops boulengeri
CTCCTTGGCAGGTTTCCATTTGCGATGTTTCGCGTTACATGGGGGCTTTATGTTTATTCGTCTATACTGACCCCCCCCCCCCCCCCCCCCATTTGCGCTATGCCGTTTGCGGGTCTTGCAGGGAAACAGGATTGTTTGAGGCGTCCGGTTTTCCGTGTGGGTCTTGACCTTATGACCTTCACATGCATTTCGGATGTCCAAACCCACTAGACACTTGCATGGAGTGGCCCCCTTCCCGGTTGAGATGGCTGCTCTTCGGCACCTCCTGCTGTCCCGCAGGCTGAGAGGAGGTCCTTTTCATTGAAACACGAGGACATTACCCCAGACAGCTGATTTACTGCTGGCTGGATGGATCCCACAGGGGAGACCCGTGATTCGCCAGCCTCACCGTGGCATCCATCCCGGTGAATTTAACCTTCGAGCACATCCAGTGTCAATCCTGCTGCAGCCAGATACCTCTCTGAAACCGCCCGTCCCTAGAGGGTTGCTCTGCATGCAGGATTCCCCCCCCCCCCCACCCGGGTGAGAGACGGGCCAGCATTCATGAGGCCTGTGTGTGATTCATTCATTATTCATGCCCTTCACCTTTCGTGGATGGGAGCTGGAGGCTGCCAAATGAGCTGGAGTCCAGCAGCGCCATCAGAGTGACTGTGGGATTGGTGCCCAACGCGGACAGCCCGGCTCGCGCGTTAATCACCGGCCGTCCGCCGCGGACCGCGCTGCACCGGGCTTTAATCTGCATCTGCACATGGGGTGCGGCCGTGTCGAACCGCGGTTATAAGCCAGGGGGTCTCTCACAACATCTGGAAAAAAAGGTCTTTTTGGACGACCTTGAAATTCACAGCATATTTATAGGACATGTGTATTCTGAAAATATCAGTGTGTTGAGTTACATCTACTTAAGTTACATAATTATAACTTTGTTGTGCTATTTTGACAAATTTTGATCAGTCTCATCATTAGGGGAAGGTTGTTAATCTGCCGTTCTGATAAGCATTGGCCTGCATGTATCCTGCACTGTATGATGAATCTTAGGAAGAGCTGCAGAAGCAGGGGATTGTGGGAGTTCGCTTTAGGAAGGTGGGCTTTCCAAGCCGCGCCAGCCTGACGGTAGCTCCCTCCACCCCCAGACGAATGCTGGTCCTCTGACGGCTCCCTGGCAGACAAGTCCAAGTTCACGGATCCCGGGCTCATGCCACTGCCGGACCCCATCTCCGGCCTGGACTGGTCCCACCTGGTGGACGCTGCCCGGGCCTTCGAAGGTACCGTGTCCAGTGGAGCGGGCCGCCCGTTCACAGGCTGCGCGTCTCCTCAAAGCACTCCTTACTCAATCCTACGTGCGGATTTGGTTCAACACCGCCCATTCCTGGCTGCTGTTGTTTGTATTTGTAATGCCCATTCCCAGCCACGTCCCTCCTTGTAGTGTTAATTGGAAATGGAGATCGCATTTCCAGGAGGGAGCCATTTCCACGCTGCTGCCCTGCAAGGAGCCACTCAGGAAAATGGCGGCCTCCTCCGCTTTCCGCAGTCGGGCACTCGGCTGCAAGTCGCGGGCAATTAAAGCTTTTCTTTTCTGTCCAAACATTTCCATTCGGATGCGTCGCTCTTAGTGACCCGCTGCTGGCGGTCGAGTTTGATAAAAGCTTTTATTGTACTCCTGGTGCCTTCTGTATAATTTATCAAAGCGTGGCGTTGTTTTATTTTTTTAAAAAGCCTCATTTAGATTTTCAACATGGCCATGTTTCACGGGAAAAGCGCTCTCTCTCTCACACATACCTGTTTATAAACACGTTGTAATAGTTCAATGTGAATCTGGAAGCCTACATGGGATGGACGACCACATGCTGTAGATTGATACCCGTGAGTGAAATTACAGCCTTCCACGGAATTCTGCAGATGTGGACAGATGTGAAGCTCAGTACTGCTATACTGTGGATTGTGGTGAGAGAAGTAATATTACACAAGGCATCTCCTGCCATACGCTCCTGTTCCCTGTGACGCTGTGCTGCCGGTTAATCAGAATGATGGATGGATGGATGGATGGATGGATGATACAGGTGAAATATCAGCCAGCCTTAATGGACGCTTGGAAAATATCGTGGCTGGCCGGCGCTTCACCAGAGCCGTATCTTTAGCTGGCCAACCTGAGCAGATTTCCGTCGCCCTGCTTCGCTGTTCGCTGACGGGATGCCGCTGCTCGTTAACATACTTCCCACCGAGGAGAACCAGAGTCACGACCCGACCAAGCTGTGATAAGAACAATCCAGCCAGAAGCCAACAGCAGCTAGAGAGATGCTTGTAATACATCCAGGTGTCTGATGCACTGCTTACTGCTGATGTCAGCACGACTTCAGTTCATGCCTTAAGAGCAAATTGCAATGAGACACTAACATCCTGTCCAGGGTTCAAGTCAGTTCAATTAAGTTTTATTTGTATAGCATATTTCAAAGCACTTTATGTGTTCCCAGAGAGTGAGCCAGAGGTGACATTTGGCAAAGAATTACTCTGACGTCACCGGTAGTAGGGGTGTAGCAGGTAGCAGGGTTGGCAGAATATCTTGATTTTTTGGTCTTCAGGCAGCACAGCCCAGGAGGGGTAGGAGGGCGTGCATTAGCCAAAGTAGAGGAGATTAGAGGCGGTGTCCCCAGCCTTGTGGCCAGGGCCGCCTGGGATAGGGTCCAGGCCCCCTGTGATTATGACCTGGTTAGAAAGTGGATGGATGGATGGATGGATGGATGCATGGATGGATGGATGCATGGCTGGATGGATGGATGTAATCTGGCGATTGGTTTGGAAACTACGGTCAAGTGTTTCACAGCCTCACATCAGCCCAGGTTCAGCCAGTGGAAACAGAAATCCCACAGGTTAAAGCTCTAACAAGCTTGAAGTGTCAGTCCTGTGTCATTTAGCTACCTCGTTAAAATTAAAGGGCTGTTGGCCCTGGTGGTCCTTCTGCCATGATTTCTCTTCAGTTCCCCTTCTTGACCTTCTGACCTTGCTTTCTTTTCCCCTCTTATTGCAGAGCTGTCCTTTGCTCTCTTTCTGGAAGGTAATATGTGTGATGTGCCACAATCCCTCACGTCCTCACCTGCATGTGTCACCCTTGCGAGGGGGCAGTCCCGTAAATGCTAAGGCTGTACCCACACATTTAGGACTCCTGCAGAGGCCCAGCGTCACCACTGGCCACAACACCGTCACTATGATTATAATGGTCAGGCACCCAAGAGGGCAGCCTTGGGGTCCTTCACTGGGGGCTGCTGAGCTGTCCGCAGACTGGGAGAGCCCCTAACACCTTGCAATTGTTCACGAAATTTAAAGCTCGGCCACTCTATTGAAGAAAATGCTACCACAATAACAAAAAAATTAACAAATACTACTATGGATGAAATACCCGGCAACAGCCTGATGTCATTTCCTGTCACACGTAGGAAATAAGCTCCATGCTTATTTTTTCTGCAGCATTAACCCTCTGTCTCCTGGTGCCAATGTTAATCAGCATCCCCATGATTTCCCGCTTGTGTGCTTACGCTGAGATGTTATCGCTTCAGCATGTCAACGTGTTGGCTGTTTTTCAAGTTTTCCCTGTCAGGGATGTCCGCAGCATCTTTAGGGTCATGGAGGCAGCGGCTCGCCAGACTTCCTGTCGCTGGGACATGGCGTGGAGCACCGCCCCCCCCCGCCAGCGTGGCGACTGGAAGTTACATGCCCATAGCTAATCCCTATGGACAGCCACACCGGCGCGATTCAGTGTGCCCGGGTGACATCATATGGGCAGCCACGAACGTACCGAGGGACAGATGGTGTGAATGCCAGCCTGCCCCGTACCTCTCAGGAGCAATCGGGGCTTCGGTCGTCACCGCGTGCTGACGCACATGGCCAGCAGGTCTGCCGACGGCAACTGGCAGGAGGCAGCTGGATGAGTCGCACCATGCTTAGACTCTGAGATATTACAGCGTGTTCATACAGGGTGTTTACATCGGCGATGCCATCAGCTAAACATCAGAGGTTATGAGATGGATAGAACGAGGAGTGAATCGCCTTGTTATTGACTATAAGGCAGCAGTTACTTTGTTTAGAGTCACTGTACAGTCAGTTGATCCCCACTGCTCCTCCAGTATGACTCAAATGCAGCATATAACAGTTGAGTAATATCCAAGCGGGAAGTGTGTTTATTATACATATCCGGTCATAGGGTGGCGCAGTGGCTCAGTGGGTGCTGCTGCAGTCTCATTCCATGATGGTTTTCAGTTTGGAGTTTGCTTACTTCACTGTGTTTATGTGATTTTCCACATGCAGTTCAAAAACATGCCTTTTCTGAGCACTGGCACCTCTGCTTACATGTGAGTGAGTGTCTGCCGAGCCTCGTGCCCCGTGCCTCCTGGGATGGGCTCCAGGCTCATGGTGACCTTGTACTGGATGAGCGGTCCCGGGAAAGCGGAAGAATAGCAGTTCATTTCTGTAGCCGGTCATGTGCTCCCACGCGGGTATTCCAGTGGATGGCGGCTGCGTCACGACACCATGAGCTCACTGAGAATCATGCTTCCCTCCCTGTCAGAGTGGACGGTGGTCTTGCAGGCAGAGGCTCTGATCCGCTCAAAGTCAGGTTGAGAGTGGTGGCGCTGAGGACGCGATTGTTTTGGAAGACATCGAGTCTGCCTGTGGGCATTCTCTTTAGAAAAACGTTCCATGTGAAATAGGTGCTGTCTCAACAAATTCAGTTATTTGAAGAATGTTTTCCTGGGTTGTTTGCATATTATACCGAAACTTTCTCTAGAAGCTGTGTGTTTTTCTTTATCCATCTTGTTTGTTTATTCGTTACGGTAAAATAGCATCTTGTAGGAAGTTCCCTTTTTACTCAAGTTGAAGCTATGGGACCCCTGTTACTGCCCTTGCTAACCGCCCACACCGAAAGCCACGTCATGCTGGGTAGGGGTGGAGCCATCTCACTCGTTTTTCAATCAGTTCTTTCTGTATGTGTAGGCTAACCCCCACCGACCTTGGAAAATATCCGTAAAAGCGGCTTTAGGGGGCCAGATTTGTTTGGATTTTTTTCCACGGGATCGAATAAACGGATTCTGTTCATTTTGGTTTCTTATTATGCAGATCCCTCATATTGGAGAGAGATGATATAAGCATCAAATACTTACCCAGTCAGTGTTCTATATGGGACTATTTAGGATTTAAGGAGAAGACCCAGAAAACTGGGTCATTCCGCATCGCAAGTTGCAATTCAGTGAATGCATCCGCGCAGCATAGATTTCACTCGGAGCGCGGCGTCTGTTGGTGAGCATGCAGACGTGTTCTGAGCCTTCCAGGCTTCACATCGCGTCCGTCTGCACCCTCCGTCCGGTACGGTGTTCTTGGGAGGCGATGGGGGAGGGGCCCTTGCAGGGCAGGGTTGTGCTGACCTTTTACACACTTTTCTTAAATAATTGACATGTGGTGGAACCAATGAGATTTCATAGTGCACAAACACTGACTTTTGTAGTAAATGCAGTAGCCTGGTTGATATTTTTCCCTTAATGCATAGTTTGCCTGGGTTTTATACTTTTAGTCAGAAGTCTTCTCTAGTTTTTAGTCTTAGTTTTTCTTTCAGTTACAGAATTTCTTTTGTTTTGAATGAGTGAAGTTACATTTGTGGCCAAAATTGTGGAAACACCTAGCATTTTTAGCACTATGCTTTAAAAACAACTACACAAATATCGGCGGTAATGTTTATAAACAATCAAAGAATGTTACAGATATCATACATTTGATGAATAAATAAGTAACTTTAGCAACAGTTGAATAAAGTTTTGCAATCTCGAAAACTTGGAAGTGTTTCCACAGTTTTGGCCACTAGTGTTTGGTAACCGATGAACTAGCATTGTACCCTGTTTTGCAGTAGCATCAATCTTTGTGGCAGCCTCTGGTTTGGCGGTGCACACTGTATGACAGTTGTTTTTGCTGGCTAGCTGCCTGTTACAGTAAATCATTGCACACAGTAAGTGCTGTATTGGGCTGTGCTGTAAAGCCGTGCTCAGACACGCAGAGATCCTCACTCTCGCTGCCGCCTTAGATTTATGAACCCCTTCTGCTTTCTCAGCGTCCTCTGTGCACCGCCGTCACTGCCTTCCCTAGTAAGGAGCTTACACTGTAGGGCAACACGGTGCCTTTGCTGGGCAGTGAGTCTACCACAATCCTTGAGTGTTGGGGGTTCGAATCCCACACCCAGCATATGTAGAGTTTGAACATTCCCCCATGTTGTACGGGTTTCTTCTTCAAATGACAGCTTTAACTGTGGCTGTGAATTGCACATATTCAGTTTGTGTGTCCTGTGATGTGTGTCCCGTCCAGGGGGCAGCCCCGCCTCGTGTCCTGTGATGGGCTGGCGTCCCGTCCAGGGGGCAGCCCCGCCTCGTGTCCTGTGATGGGCTGATGTCCCGTCCAGGGGCCAGCCCCGCCTCGTCTCCTGTGATGGGCTGACGTCCCGTCCAGGGGCCAGCCCCGCCTCGTCTCCTGTGATGGGCTGACGTCCCGTCCAGGGGGCAGCCCTGCCTCGTGTCCTGTGCTATCTGGGATTGGCTCCAGGTCCACCTCCTCTCTGTCCAGGACCAGATGGATGATACTGTGCTGTATACTTGCTTTCCCTTGTTATGCTGATGAAACCAGCAGCTTCACTTCTGCCTCTTAATTACCATTCATCAGCTCAAAGAAAACTGTTGGCCTGTTCCCTCAATGAAACTCGTTACGGGTGAATGAGCCCTGTGTTTAGCCAGCCTGACTAACAAGGCAGCAGAATCTCTTCTTTGTGCAAGTGTTTCCGCTAAAGAGTGAGAATGAACAGTATTTCTTTTCGTGCCTCTCTTGTAATGACAGGTACCAAAATAAAGGCATAGTAATATGTTATGTTTTTCTAAACACGCCCTGTTCATTTTTTCCCACCAGCCAAGGTTAAGACAGAGACTTAATCGCCTCGTCTCTTCTCCTGTCTTCCTCTTTCCTCATCCCCATGGCGGAGAAGCTAAAGTAGAGCGAGTCACTTAGTGTCTTTATTTATATCTGCTACAATGGTCGCCTTAATGTGCAATAACTGTACAAACATTTAGACCCGTATCCAAATGGGCTTAGATGATAAAGAATGGGAAACAAGAACAACGGTGTGCTTTCACTTCTTAAATCAGCGTGTTTTTAGTGCCTTCAAGTATTTAAGATGTCAAATAATATTTGAGTCAAATAACCCCTCCTTGGGGTCCTGGGAGGTCAGGATGATCTGTGGGTTTGCTGTGATATGAAAAAGCCCAGTAGGGAATCCTGTGCTTCTGTCACTCCAGGCCTCCAGCAGGACCAGGAGCCCGGTGCTCTGTACCATCACGCTGATGTTATAGGTGACCGCACTCTTTCACATGGAATGCTTGGTTACAGTTTCTCGCATGGAGATGGTCATCCAGAAATGGTGGATCTCTGCATGCCGTCTTCCAAAGCTGAACTCTGACCGCCAGTAGGGAGACCTGGGATGGGACCACAGGACTAACAGGGCAGCCGGCTTGCTCAGGGGTGCCCGCTACCTGTCAGATTCGTCCTAGTAGGCAGAGTGTATATGTTTGCAGTGAGGGGCTGTAATCTGCTGTGCGCCTGCTGGGTCTGTCCAGTAGAGGGTGCTGTGCAGAGCGTGGCTTTACACTTGGCTTAGCCTCCCCCAACCCCCAAAGCATCATTCGCCCTGCAAATGGCACATATCTTGGGAAGCACTTGCTAGCTGTCTTGTTTACCCACCGTGTCTGTATCTGCTGGCCCCCGCCGCCTGGCCCCCACTGCCAGGCCCCCGCCTCCAGGCCCCCGCCCAGCTGTACTAACGGCAGGCTCCTCTCTCCTCACAGACCAGCGCGTGGCCTCCTTCTGCACCATGACGGACATGGAGCGGCCCCTGGGCCTGGATGTCTCCCACGAGCTGAGCAGACAGCTGGTCACTTCGCAGGGCTCTACCCTCGAGCCGGGGTAGGCTGAGCGCTCATACGGACAGGGCCCACCTGTGCATCGCCCTTTTAAGAAGCCCTTCTACAGTGGCATATATACTAAACTGACTGTAGATACAGTGACAGTTAGGTATACATTTCTCGAGATTAACAAGGTTTCTGACCTGGCCTTTTCACCAGTGAGGGGACCTTGACCGGTAAGGTGAACCAGCTGGAGCTGATCCTAAGGCAGCTGCAGAATGACCTGCGGAAGGTGAGTGCCCCCCGCCCCCCACCCACCTCATTATAGCAGTAATAGGGGAGATGGGAGTGAGGGCGCGTTTCCACCGCACCAGGCACCGTACTTTTGGTACTTCGAGAAAATGTTGGTTTTCCTCTGCCATAAAAACTGGTACCGGTACCGAATGACGTGACAGTGTGAGGTGGGGTATTTTGTACTGAATTAAACAAAATGGCTGTAGTATATTATAGGGCTGCCCGATGTCCGATATTAACACTGGCATTGCATGTTATGCACATGCAGTTCTTACTTCACCAGCTAGATTAAGATCAGGTTTTTTTTTTACGTTCAATTACGTATAAGGACATTATAGCGCAGGGAGCTAAAGTTTTGCTAAATTATTTTTACTATGTTACTCTGTGATAGAAAAAAAACTTAGCAAGCTTTGAAATTTTAATTATTATTTCTTTCATGTATTATAGATTTATAGACTATCAATTATCTATTATGTGTTTAAAAATCAGTTTAAAGTTTACCTTGCACTGCTTTTGCATAAACACTGCATGTGCTCTCCGAGACAATCATAATCGTTGTCATCCTTGCTTTAAATCACTCGAAGACGGGTTTGTGAGAAATTTATGAGCATCTTTTTTTGTTTTATAAATACCCCAATATTTATTAAAACAAAATCACATTGCTATATTTACAACAAAATCACTTTGCATAGTGTGCTGTCCTAGTATATTAAACAAAATAGTTTTTTATTTTGTTGTCATGCCATCCTGATTTTTTTGTTGCATCCATTCTTCCATTCAGATTGCAATTATTTTTTTTCACTCTGTTTACTGTTGTTTTTTGAGATAGTGTACATAACTGTTTCAGCGGCAGGCTATTTGCATAACCACTCGACAAAGAAAGCGTATCAAGTCCCACCCCAAAGTACCGAAGTCCAAAAGAATTACCCCAGCTGGTTTGGCAGTTTTGGTACCGGAACTTTTGGTACTGGTAGTCAACCGGAAATCAATGGAAAAGCAAAAGTACCTAATAGTATAGTACTTGGTGTGGTGGAAAAGCGCCCTTAGTTCCCAAGCAGCGTAAAACACAAGCGTGACCTCAAGATGGGAGGTTTGGGGTTCTTAGCATTAGGACAGGACTGGAAAGAAGCGCTCTGCTGTTTACTAGCATTCATCAGAACCCCATCCGCTCCTACGTCCAAATGCTCACATGGAACCCTAACCCCACCCCCCCACACTCTCGCATTTGAAGCGGATCAAACGGTTGCCGCAGAGATCCGTGCGCTCAGCTGTTCGGCGTTCACTCCCCCTTCTCCAGGAAGTTTGTTTTTCCAGTCATTCTCACTCGGCACTCCTTTCAGCCGTTGTTTCATCCTGAGAGCGACAGTGCAGATGCAAATTATAGCGTCCGTGAATAATTTATGGCTGCTCATTGTTTGTATTTGCGAGATCGTTGGAGGACGCAGAATGGGAACATGAGATCTTCGTGAAAATACGAAAAAATTGGCACATGTTCCCATTAGAGCTGTCAAAAGACGTTTTTATGAAACGGCCTACTTTTTTAGTTCGGCACATCTTGGCCTGATTCGGTGACGGGGGGCACCTGTACAAGCCTTTTTATAAAATTATAAACTGCAGGCTCCTTAGGGGAAAACAGCAACGTGTGTTTGGCCAGAGCCTTCCTGGGAGTAATTACCGAAGGCAGCTAGAGTAAGAAGCATTACCTGGTCCCATGTGAATGTGCGTACCTGCCTAATAACGCAAGTGTGCATGTGTGTCTCTGTACCTTCAGGAGAAGGAGGACAAGGCGATGCTGCAGGTACAGGTGCAGCACCTACGGCAGGACAACCTCCGTCTGCACGAGGAGAGCCAGACAGCGGCCGCCCAGCTGAGGAAGTTTACAGAGTGGTTCTTACACTCCATGGACAAGAAGCCGTGAGGAACACTGGACAGCCAATGGGAGGGCTCAGGAGGCTCGGGGCCTCTTCCCATTGGTGGAATGTAAACTGTGGACTACTCTTATTCACCACTACACAGTGGTTGTCATTGCTTTTGCGGTATCAAGACAGACAAGATAGGAAGGAGAGAGATGAGTGCTGATGGGGGTGAGTGGGGGGGTATTTTTGGACTCTGCTACCTGTAGGATTTCAGGTAGTCGGCTGAAGGTCACGCTTCCTAGCGAGAGGAACCAGAAACCATCTTAAGAAGTGGGAGATAAAAAAAAATGAATGTAACACGTAAAATCCCTATTTCAGCCAGAGACAGGACACATCACGCCCAGCGTTTCAAAGGCCGGGAAGATCTCTGAACCTACAAGCGACGCTGTCTGTTGATTTGTGAATCCCTTATTTGTGTTTGCCTTTTTTCACATTTCGGATATAGGACATATAGGTGCTCTCTCACTGTGTATGTGTGTGCGGGCGCGTGTGTGTGCCGGTGTGTGCGTGCGTGTCAGCTGATTCTGGTCTTCGTTTGTGCCCGTTTGTATAAGCACCGTTTTTAAGTAGTTTGCAAAATACCCCACTGTTACATTGTACTAGCAATAAAGAACTGTGTTTAAAGGTTAGAACTAATGTAATATCATTAAGACAAGGTCACAGTGACATTTCTTTTGCAGGAGCAGATTGTGCCTGATACGAATAGTTTTTAACTTTCTTTCCTTCACCCCATTTTTTTAAATTCCAACTCTCATTTCAGATATGCCTTGTCCTGGTTCTCTCCTCATGGTTCTCCAGATTGTCATGTGTGTATAGCGGCAAAAACTCAGTTTTTATGCAGTCGTCCTAGAACTAAAGGATGTGAGTCAACAAACTACTTTAACAATGCCAAAATTAGTTTTAATTTGTACAGAGCCTCAGAGGAAGCGTCTTGTATTTAACACTCTTATTTAAGTTTATTTAACCAGAAATCGTTTTATTTTATCCAGAGTATTTTTTTTCCTTTTTTGTTTTCTTGCACTAAAAGTGGAATAGCTCTATCTCCGCTGTTGTGTCTGTTGCTTTCCAGAGAGATTATATATACATATATGTGTATAAATGATGATAAATGATTATTTCTGGAAAGTCCAACATTTGGATGCTGCTAGACTACAGTTCCTTGGTTTGTATGCTTTTACAAATGTTCTTATCAGACTCATTTAAGATGGGAAGTACGTCAGCTTTTCTGAAATAAACGTAGGTTGCGTACATGTGTTCATGTGTGTAGTGAAATGAGCAAATGTGTTCTGTTCACTGGTGTTTTTTTTCTTCTCTGAAATGGTCTTGGAAGACTGGAGACATTAATAATGTGTCCTGGAAGAATCAGAAGTGAGATATACCTGAGCTGCGCATTCGTGAAATTGAATGGCCTCGACACGATGCATGAAGCGCTCGTTCTCCAGTGACATGTCCCCCAGCCTAACTCATAGGGCACTCCCAGTGGGCTCTTCTGGCTTTTGTTCTGCATTAAAATAAATACAGTGAGCTACATAGAGCCAACTGGTTATCCAAGATTAGCGATAGCTGGATTGCTTTGGGTATCTCACTCTCTGTGGTTGTTCTCTCTCTCTCTACTGATTATTAGTACATAAGAACATAAGAAATTTACAAACGAGAGGAGGCCATTCGGCCCATCAAGCTCGTTTGGGGAGAACCTAACTAATACCTCAGAGTTGTTAAAATCTTATCTAGCTCAGATTTAAAGGAACCCAGGGTTTTAGTGAATTTAAAGCTTTTAAGCTCACTTTTGTAACATTAGAATCCCTTAATGACTGGAGTTATCTGGAGTTACTCAAGAGATGGTGCTGGATTCCTTTGACACCATTGCACGCGCCCTCAGATCCTCAAGGTTGGCATAATGTCAGCTGGAACTTATGTATTATTTCAATTCATATATGGACTCTAGGTGACAGGGCATGGTCAGCATAGCGGTGAAAATCTTCCATTTGTTTACATTTGCCCGGCTTCATTAGTCCTCACAGATTTCAGAGTAACCAAGCAGCCACATTTTCCAGATAAAATGAATGGCAGCCATGCTAATTAGACGGAAATTTGCTGCGTGGCTTCAGACCGAATTTCACTTCCCTGTGATAGCTTTTCCCTGGATTGGGGAGAACAATGTGTCCATGATTCACTAATTTTGAAAGAAAAGAACTCATAAAGCCACAATCATATAATAAAAATGACAGTATAGCATGGATTAGTAATCATTTTATTTCAATTTATAATGCAATTATATGTTTATGTCAAAACTGCAGGGGAATTAGTGAATTCAGAAAAAAATTGTCAGGCTAAAGTCAAAAGGAATCTGGATGTTTTAGGCAGTGTGACAGAACATGCATTAACTTATCCACTCTACATGGAACCGGTTTGGTGTCAGTATACACGGTACAACATCACAGTCATGGAACCGGTTTGCTGTCAGTATACACGGTACAACATCACAGTCATGGAACCGGTTTGGTGTCAGTGTACAGGGTACAACATCACAGTCATGGAACCGGTTTGGTGTCAGTGTACAGGGTACAGTATCACAATCATGGCACTGGTTTGGTGTACATATACAGGGCACAAAATCACAGTCATGGAACCAGTGTGGTGTCAGTGTACAGGGTACAACATCACAGTCATGGAACTGGTTTGGTGTCAGTGTACAGGAAACAACACTGCAGGTGAACAATATGGATGACATTATTTAGCTCAAGGTATATATTTTAAGTCCACCCATATTCCTGCCCAAACCCCTTCAGTGCGTCAGTGTAATGACCCAGAAAATGAGGACCTCTAATTAAGCACCTGTGTTTCATGCGGGTAGCAGTTTATATTGCGTGTGCCCTGTCACGCACCACAAAGGTGGAGCATGGGAGTGTGAGCCTATTAACTGTTCAAATGAGGGGGGTGGCTCCTGACTGTGGCTTTAGAGGTGTGACCGCCCCCGCCCCCCCAAAGCCTGCCTTTGTATATAAAATGCTCTAAATATCCAGTGGCTTTAACACAGGCGTGTTCCCCATAAAGGCAGTGAATGGTCTGGCAACCATATGACTGGGTTTGGTTGACGTCAGATCTCAAAGCAGAACTCATGTTGCCAGCTTGTTGACCTCTGTTGTTGTTTTCAGCACATCTGTGTCCTTGTGTGCCCCATCAGAGATCCCACACATGTGAAGACAAATGTATAACAGTAACAACAATCAAATTTTGTTTAGCAGAGCACATTTTGAATAAATATCGTCATAAAGTACTGGAAGTGGCTTTCAAGAGAAATTGTATATGCAAGTGTATGCAAATGATAGTTATTACCTGACCCTTCATAGATAAGATCTGGGTGTGTCTCCTGGGTATGCAACAATGTACAGGTGTACACTCAAATCAATGTGATAAATATATAATAATTGTTAAGGGGATGACTAGCAGATAGAGAAGCTGCCTCCATGTCCATTGTGGGGTGTCTGCTGACTTCATATCTTCTTGGAATTTTCCTCCAGACTCTTCCCCCATCCCCAAAGCAGGTTATAGAGGCAAACTGGGGATTGGAGGCTGTGTTAGTGAATTAGTGTGCGTGTGTGTCCCCTGTGGTGGACTGGAATTCTGTCCAGCTGACAGATCGCCACCCTCCTCATTGGATAAGCAGTTTCTGACAATGAATGGATGACTGTCCGGAACAGATAAGGAATTCTGGGGATTGGCTGGAATGGAAAATGACGCCCCCTTGGTTTCTATTCCCTGCAGTAGTCCACGCAATCAGCTTAGTGATAATTTAGACTCGGCGGTAGTCCTGGAAACCTCAGGAGATGCTTTTTAAACTACGCTCATAAGATAAAGAGTGAGCGAGGCGGCCAAGCAGCTTTTACCCCCTAAGACTAGGCTAAAAGGGTACTGCTGGCCAAGTTGGATCACACAGATTCAAAAAAATAGTAATAAAATCAAAAATTAGAGAATGACGTGTTTAAAAGGTATGAAATGTCCAGTTCTGACATCTCATTTCATCTGATTTCAAGGTCATCACCATCTATGAGTACAGGCAGTCCTCAGGTTAAGAATGTCCGACTTATCGGCAACTCGTACCTACAAACTTATATTAAAAATTTGAGTTAAGTAAATACAATGGTTTGTAATAACAAATGCACACGCTACTTTGTTGCACTTGTGAAAACATCGCATGGCTTCAGCAGTTTGTCAGCTTGAAGGTACAGGACCGTATGTAGTCATTTATTGCTGCATTACTATTATTACTATTATATACTGTATTATTATTGGCTACAATTTAGACATAAAGACAGACTTAAGAAAAACAACTTGTTCCTAACATGTGGGCTGCCTGAATTTGAGGTTTTGGCTATATTACAGCTCTGGGAAAAATTAAGAGACCACAGCAAAATTTTTAGTTTCACTCATTTCTCAATTTATGTCTGTGCGTCTGTGAATTTTATATATATGTGTGTGTGTTTGTGTGTATATATATGTAAATTTTATATATTGCGAAGTGCATCCTGTTTCTCATTAATGAAGGGCTTCTTCCTTGCTTTATCGGACTTCGTTCCTGCTTCTAGGAGCCTGACACGAACTGTCCTACGTAGAATGCACTTCACACCTGCACTTAATGTTTCCCATTCCTTTTGAAGGTCACTTGATGTGATCCTGCAATTCATGAGAAACTGTCAGATAAGTTAACGGTCATCTCTGGTATTGGAGAGTCACCCTTCACCTGGCTGGTTTTTGGTCCTTCCCAGTGTCTCCTGCTTCACCTTATTCTTGTGTACTGCTGTATTAGAAATTTTAAACCTGGAAGCAGCCTGTTACTCAGCGTAGCCTTCTGTCAGCAAAACCATGATTTAATTAGGATTTTTAAATGCTGATTTGTTTCAAAACATAGAGTGGTGCCGTAATTTTCTCCACGGCTGTGTTTCTCTATATATAACAGAGACTTCCATAAACATGCACCTTCGATGGTTTTGTGGAGCCTGGAGCTTATGCCGTTTTGCAGGCCGAGACGAAACTGTCACAGCAGAGGGAGAGGGACCAGATATACAAACGCAAACAGAGCAGGGGCAGAATTATGACTCCAGCAACCCTGGAGGTGTGTGGTAACAGGGTTACCCACTGAGCCACCAGTCACGTGAATATTGGGATATTCACTGTTTGCTGCCTTCATGATGTTAGTGTGAAGCATTATGGGTAATCTGGTTAAGCTCTAGGGTCTTTCTAAAAATATGATCGCTGGCATTTAGTAGAGGTTAAGGAGCGCTTACACCCTAACAGCTGTCTGATATCCTGGCCAGAGAGAATAACGGCAATTTATTTTAAAGGTTGTTGGATGCATGGATGGGTTTTTGCATAATTAAATGAGATGCATTATCTTAATTTAGAAATATATCGAGGGTAAAAAGGAGTCACTCTGCTGATACGTGCTTCAAAGGACAGCTTCAAGTCAAATAATCATTTTAATAACTGCCTTGGGTGTCACAAAAATAGCCATGCAAATGTAGAACAAATCCACCATTTCTGCAAATATCTTTTTTTCGTTCAAAGTCGTTTAAAACTATGGTAACTCAATTGTAGCATGATTTTAAAAATGGGATTTTGAGAAGGAGTAATAAAACACTGGGTTTTGAGGGAGAAGCTTGACTTGGTTTAATGCTTTGTGGTTTAATACTTTAATACCGCGTGCAATTTTACCCTTAAACCATGAAAAACTTCCAATGGAGAGCATGTAGAGGAAGGATGACCAGCTGACAGAGATACTGGTTGTATACATTATTCTGAGGGGCCTGCCAGTAAGACCAGCTGTTGGTTGATGGTGTAGATGATGGACAGTTTAGCGACTGCATGTTGAGCGGCATGCCGAAATTTGACCGACGCTGAGAAGTTCAGGATGGGAGTCTGACATGAAACAGAGCTCTGACGGATCCGGAGCCACAAGTTTTGATGAGTTTAGACCAGTGGGAGTCAGTTTGGTTCGGAACATCATGAAAATTAAAAAGCATGTGCGGTGAGGCATGGAGCCAAGTATGAGAGCATTGTCGCATCAATAATTAGCAGAGTTTTGGAAGTATCTCACAAAGGTTTGCTGCTTATCTGCTTATGAGTTGCTGCACATCACACTGAAGTCCTCTCAGATGAAGATTCAATAAGCTACCAGGACTCCAGGAGAGCCCTTTAGGTTCTGAGCATTCTGTATGGTGATAGAAGGGCTAAAATAAAAGGGAGGCGGCAGGTGAGAAAGACAGGAGAGGTAAACAAAGGCACAGCATAGCAGGAGAGCGGATGAGAGATGAAACGGGAGAAGGAGAGGAAGGGAGTGTGAGCGGGGGAGTCCCGCGGGACTGACTGTCAAGGGCTCCGTGTCATTGATCGAGTGTGCCGCTCACGCACAATACACCTGCAAGTGAAAAAAACAGGTTCCACTCCTGCTGCGGGGGCTGTGACCACAGCATGGCATGCGCGAGACGGGCAGGGCAGCTGACTCAGCGTCCCTTGGATCACTCTGCATATTAATCACGCCGGGATAAAAAAATCTCGAAAGCGTGCAACACCCGCACAGCCGGCAAGGAGAGCAAGGTAGAATGCCAATCTGCCAAGGGTTTCAGCAAAACTAATGGTTTGTTCCATAATTATGCGTGTCAATGGGTCAAGAATTCCAGTTGGGCTGCTTTTGAGATGAAAATGACTGCCTCTCCTTGGAGAAGCAGAGCTGAATGTACAAAGGAATAAAATTTTATAGGATGGACTACGTCTCCTTCACCTTTAATTGACCTTGTACTTATCAAAAATCCTTGTAAAAACCGCAGAGAACAAGGTATTTAAAGGTCAAGTGAAGCAATGTATTGTGGGAGAAAAGGGGTGCGATTATATGATTTCAGGAAGAATATGTATTGATGAGATTTACATATTGTAACTGCCACCTAATTCGGCATTATTCTGATCCTCAATCATCTCAGGCTCAGATAGGAAATGGCAGAGCACAAAGGCCTCTGAAAGAGTATCATATAAAAGGAGGGGAAATTGTTTTGAGGAAAAAAAAGATTTTTATGAAAAATTGGTTTTATCTGCAAGGACTTCCCTTCACCCTTCCCTGAGCCGACCCCTTATCGTGGTGGAAGGGTTTGCGTGTTACGATGATCCCGGGAGCTAAGTTGCCCGGGGCTTTATGCCCCTGGTAGGGTCACCCAAGGCAAACAGGTCCTGGGTGAGGAACCAGATG
>JAODLD010000047.1:13967857-13979126 GCA_026781065.1 Mormyrops boulengeri
TTTCCCTGCTGAGACTGCTGCCCCCGCGACCCGACCTCGGATAAGCGGAGGATGATGGATGGATGGATGGATGGATGACCTCCCTTCTCTCGGTCTGGAAGAATCAGATTGTCGGGATTTTTGATAGAAGCCAATGGATTTTTTCAGCGACCGACAAATTAGACTTAATGGCTCGTCAAAATATAAGACTTAAGTATGAATTCAAGGGGTCTATGGAAATAAATACCTTTTAGGCCTCATTGACTGGGGATGGGCCTGGCTGGGGTGGTCACGAGACTATGGAAGGTTTTAAGATAATAACTAAGCTAAAATGACCCTGCAAACCAATAAAAAGCTTTATTCAGCTTTAATCAATAGCCTTCATGGCTCTTTGAGTGAAAACCTGAGAGGTGACACCAAGCCTAACGTCAGTCTAACGAGATAAACAGAGGTTGGATTCACTGCCTATCTAACTTCCACTGTACTGACTGAACAGCTGTCTAAAATGCCAACAGATTAGATTTTTTTGGGTGTGATGCAACATAATTCATCATAAGTCTGGTTATTACCCACCATATTCAAATTTAATTAATGTTATTTGTTGTTTTTCATATGCTACAAAATTAAGTCAGAGCTGCATAAACAGCAGAAAAATGATTGTTTAAGTAGAATTTTAAAATGAGACCTGCAAGCTAAAGTGTCTTAATCCGCGAGAAGCTCTTTCGCGTTGCTTTGAATGATTGTATAGCTGTGTCCATGGGGGCCTGCTGGGGGAATTGATTCTTCCTTATATATGAGCCTCTTTGCCTGTGTGCCAGTGACCCACTAAATCTTCATTAAGACACAACCGTTCACAGTTCTGAGCCGTCATGCTACACACACGTTTGGCCATGTGATGTGGCGGGGCGGGGAGGGGTGTGTCTGTGGTGCCACACTTCGCCGTGAGGGAATCTCCGTCTGACTGTGTTGCTCAGCAAGGCTCAGGGTTTCTTTTTCTTCCACCCCCCCCACACAACCTGGTCTGGGGAATAGCGTTAGCCACCCCCTGCTGTTATCAAGAGGCCTGTCACCCACAGGAGACTGAACAAACAAAACCATCATTCGTAAAGGACAGGGCCAGGGAGTTCATGAAAATGCTGAAGACAGGTGACATGCGGGGATGTGGCAGATTCATTCACATCAGCCCGTCTTTACCCAAAGAATATCCGGAAAACCTGAAAGGCTATAAGTAAGATTAAATGTACTCTATTGACACAAAGTTACACAGAAGTTCAGACAAACAAAAATAGTGCAAACAAATATAAAACGTAAACCGTACACAAACAGAACATCCTAAATAAGAATATTAATGAAATAAAAAATATATAAATAAAAAATGAATATATAAATAAATGAACTGAAGGTATATGTGCAAGCAGATAGCACTGGACTCTAGTAAGGCAACGATGAGATGCTGCTTCTGCTGCCTCTTCTGGCTCCAGGGTGAGTCCTGTGCTGGAGTGGGCCGTCCTGATGAATGGCTGTTCATGCTGCAGCAGCGCACTTAGAGTCTGCCTCCTTCCCTAAGAAAGCACTTCAGCAACTGACCTGAAATAAAGGCTACAGTAACTGAATTGAAGTACTTTTACAGCCGTGATCTTTTTAATGGTTTAAACGGAGCTGGCAACCTTGCATGTAGAAGAAGGGCTGGAGGCGACTCATCTACACAAGAGTCAGAAGTTTGTGTTGGAAGAGCACCAGCGAAATACCAGCATCCGGCCGATACTGGGCAGGGCCAGTTGTGGGAACCGGGTGTAAATGGGAGGGAAAAGTCTGGCACAGCTCACACTGGGACAGTCGCCCAGACTGGGCGAGTAATGGGAAGCAGCAATGGGATAGATCCAGGCAAAACCACCACCTGAGGCTCCTAAAATGATACAAATAGCAGGGTTTCGCTGAATGGCCTCCATAGGGTCTGGGCTTCTGCTAACATGCTAATGAAAACACATCCCAGAATGCATCACTGTCACTGTTCACTTCTGATGGTGAATGGTGAATGGTGAATGGTGAACTCGGGAGGCTGAGCTGCTCTGTTCTTACTGGCCTGTCTCTCCTTATCTATCTCATTTCCAGACTTGAACATTACTCAGGACGAGACACATTGTTACTAAGATTACATAGCCATGGAACTGAACAATGGCTATTTTTACGTGAAATATTCCTGATTGGAGGTGGCAGGGTGGTGTAGTGCTTAGCACTGTTGCCTCACACCTCTGGGACTAGGGTTTGAGTCTCCACCTGGGTTCCCTGTGTGTGGAGTTTGCATGTTCTCCCCATGTTGTTGTGGGGTTTCCTCCAGGTGCTCCAGTTTTCTCCCATGGTCCAAAGACATGCTGAGGTGAATTGGAGTTACTAAATTGCCCATAGGTGTGTGAGTGGATGATGTGTCAGTGTGCCCTGCGATGGGCTGGCCCCCCATCCCGGGTTGTTCCCCACCTCATGCCCGTAGCTCCTGGCATAGGCTCCAGACCTCCCGCGGCCCAGAAGGATAAGTGGTTTGGAAAATGGATGGATGGATATTTTAGATGACGTGGAATGAAAAATAACAATAGCCATGTGTTACTTTTAAAAATAAATTTGGCCTGGTCTTCATTGTGTCCTGTGCTCAAACCAGTTTTAATAAGTCAACACAGAGGGGATTTTTCTAGTTGCTTATCAATCGAGCCCAGAATGCACTTCATGGACGTGAAACCAGCATCCATGCTGAATGAGGACAGAAGCTGCTGTTGCCCCCCTGTGAATTCGGCGGGCGTCTCATTGTGACACCCCATTCTATGTCTTCCCTGTCCCCGCCTGCATGCCCCTGCTGCCACCTCATGCTTGGGCTACATTTTCAGATGGTCAGCATGACCAAAACGTCTCTGTTGCAGATAAACATCCTTTTTTGTCTTGCCTGCAGGGGGGAATGGAAGGTGTCTGCATACAGGTAGAAGGCTGATGTTAGCAGGTGATTCAGGGCGTGTGCCATTGATGCCACGACCACCGGACAGCCACCCGATGAAGCAAACTCGCTGTTAAATACAGCATGAAAGCCATCCAACCACATGACTCTGTGCACCACTATCAGCGTGCTTTAAATGGGATTTTTTTGGCGCCGACTGCATTATTCAGCCATGATAATGAGGCATTGGCACACGCCCCCTCCCTCCACCCCCCACCCCCAATTGCTCATGTGTCCTTTCCTTTAATCACTCTAATTTAAACCAAATAGGCACTTGTCATGTAGCACTGATAACCAGTGATTACAAGTCCTGCAGCATAATGGGAGAGTTACCATTAGCTGGCAAGCCTGTTTCCAGGTGGTCCAGAGGTGAGCGAGGTTTAGAAAGCAACTCTGTGTGTGTGTGTCCGTGTGTGTGTGTGTGTATGTGTGTGTTCTCCTGCACTTTGTGGTTGTACACAAGGCAACACCAAATATACCTATAAATGTGGGAAATGTACGATACAGGATATTAGCGTTACAGAATGCTGCTTGCCGCTGTTGTCTTTCCTTCTTCCTCCAAGGCCAGTGGCAAATCATCTGTGAATAAGAGAAATTGGAAGATTAACCATGTTTTTTTTTTAGCATGACGGCAGCTGTTTGCTGTGACGTCCGTTCTGTGCTCAACTCGACGTCAACAGAAAGGCCCAGAGAGAAGCACCGTGGTCTGTCGATCATGTTTATGAACAGTAATTAAACTTGTTTAATTTGGTGTTTTCTTGCTGATCGTATCCATTTCTGTCTTATTTGCCTATTTTCCTGGTATATTGATTTGTTTCCTTTTCATTATCTCTTAGTTTTCTGTTTTGTTTTTCCTCTTTTTTCATTCCATGAATTATTGGATATCATACCATATAGAAAGGATGGTAAGACTTTACTTGAGGGGGCACAAATAATATATTAGTACACTCTTAGTTAATGGTGTTGACCATAAACTACTGTAAGTTGTTAACGAGAAACTAAGTGTTAATTACATACTGATCCTGTGCTTGTTCAACATTAATCAGTTCATGTTATTTCATGCAGTTACTATATTTGTTCATGATTTGTACATACGTAGTAAGAGTTAATAAGGTACAATTTGGGCCTGAGCTTCTGCTAACACGCTAATGTACTGTAAACACATCCCATAATGCATAACTGCCGCACGCATACCCTTCAATAACGTGTTACCAAAAGGAGTATTACATCACTTATATGTCATGACTGATGATGTCACAGCCCCGATGACATCAGTGCCCCAATGATGGCAGAGCCCCGAGTTGTGAAATACCCTAATATCACATGCCCTGAATAAGTCTCTGCAGTGTCATAATTGGAGAGAACTTTAAGACAAGTGAATAAGGAATATGCTTATTCTCACTGGTTTAAAGGAAATTAGCTATATACCACGCATCCATAATGACCTGCACAATCACACCTCTACTCCACATCTGTATTACATGTCCTGCCAAAAACACTTTGTGTGGATGCCATGTCCATAAGAATCTATGAACACATTCATAACACATTGTAATGCATACATAAAGCGTTATAACATGGCAATAAATATTTATAAAAAGGCATAACACAATATAGCCGTATTTATTATGCATTGTGAATGCTTTATGAAGCTCTCATCTATAATAATGGAAGGTAACTATAATGCAATAAATATGACACCTTTAAATAAAGTGTTGCTCATATTTTAGGCAGCCCACAGAAGCCCATTTTCTTCTCTACGAAAAAAAAAGGTCTGAACAGAGTGGTGTCTATTCAATTTCATCATCTCTGAGCAGTTTCCAAGTCTCCAAGGTTAATTGCACAAATGAGCAGCTGCGTTTTAATCCTGCTGCTAATGTCTGCTTTCCCCCACTTTCTGCAGTCCTAATTTGCCCCGGTCGGGGCGCTGTGCGGTACAGAGCAGGAGGGCGGCGTTCCCTTTATTATCATGCCAGACTCTGAGGTAAATCCTTCCATGGCTTTTTATGGATTGAGAGCACAGAGGCGTGATGAAATAATGCCGGCTCCGCTTCAAAGCCATCGGCGCACAATCCGAGAGCCGTCGCGACAGCCAGAGGAGGGCGACAGGGCTGGCTTCTGGGCCGGGGCCGTGTCTCTGGACCGGCCTGGTCTGGCGGGCCGCACATACGCATCCGTCCAGCTCTGCTTCATCCAGGGCTTTCGATACCCATACCGAGACTCTGCTGTACCACCAATATCCGCAGAACAACTCCAAATGCAGTGCCAGTGTAATCCTCTTTCTCCAGCTTGCAATTTGTGCCCTTGGTGAGAAAGCAATCAGAGGGAGGTCATCAAAAATACATCAAGGTATATCATTAGAGCCCTAGCTGTGTTAGAGGTCCAGCAAGCATCAGCCATGGGGGAATACATAAATCTCAATAAATTTCACGATGACGCCACGGCACATATTTGATGACGGAGAGTGTTTACCATGCAGATGGTATACGATAGCCTTGTATGAATTATGCAGGCAAGCAAATGGTGTATTAGCAAGTAACCCATCAAGCTCACAGTCTTCCAATAAATCAATGCATACTAAGTAAATGTGTACTCAGTGGTATTCACAAAGAAAAACGATGTGGACAAGTACTCAATATCCCAAGCTTTAGTTACAGGAAAAGAGTTTGTGGGCGTATGAAATTCCCTTTGTACAGAGCATTATGATATACGGCAATTACAAGCACAAGCCTTTTGGGGTGCATTTCTTACTCGACTGAACACTGGAAATTTCTGTGAATCCGTCTTGGCAGATTAGCTGAGGTCCCTCGACTCGTGCCGGGGTTTGCTTACTTCAGTGTCCCCCCCCCCCCAAATCCTTAATAGGATTCGCAGAATCGGAACGCTGCGGTATTCAAGGACGTTCACTTTGTTATTCTTAAGCTGCTCAATTGTGGCTCTGGCCCTGTTCTTAGGATCATCCTCCTGCTGAAAGGTATTTCTCTGCCCCAGTTTCAAAGTCTTTAGCCGACTTTGGTTTTCCTCTAATATTTTCCATTACTTTAGTCCTTCCGTTTTTCTTTCAATCTTAGAAAGCTTTCTTGTTTCACCCGATAAGATCTTGGGTTGAGCCTGGGTCAGGCATAAAGCTTTGAATTTTAAAATAAAGCATGATAGTCTTGTTCACCTTGGTCCTGGGACCACTTCACATTTTGGGCACTCGTGACTTTTTGTTGTGAAATTCAGGCCATTTTTGTCTGGGACATTTTATGAAGCAAAACGTGTGTGGATTATGTTTATATGACATTGCGGGGAACAAATGTCCCCCACAATGTAATAACAACCTATTATTTTGACATTGGGGGGACCATTTGTCAGGTCCCCACAAAGATCTGTGAATGCAGTCAAAACAGCAAAAATGCCGAAAGTCTCGTATTTAGTTTAGTTACTTATGGTTACGGTTAGGCCCGGGTAGGGGTTACGGTATATATATATATATAGAGACAGTGTTGACAGTGGGTGGTAGGGGCTTGGAGGCCCTTTCCTCTGCTTTGGCTTTGTTCCCTGGACAAACACATAATAAATGTAGCCAAAAATTCAGCTGTCTTTTTTAAAAAACCGTTTAGGGTGGATACAGTAACATCAAATGGGAAATAGGCTATTTGGATAAATGAAAATTTTTGATTTGTGATCCTTACATTAAAGGGTGTCAGAGGGTTCATGGAAAACCTGGCAGATATAGGCCAGGCCCCAAAGTCTACCAAGTGGGACCTCCCAGCTCCTGCTCGGCAAAATCTACTGAGGGGGACCCATATTTTTTCAGATTGAAAGTTCCAACTGAAGCATTAATCATGAATGAAGGTAGCACAGGGCAGAAGGCACAGGGCATGAGCCAGGCACAGCCCCGGTAGCACAGGGCAAAACGCATGGGGCACGAGCCAGTCACATCCTATTATGAATCATGTCAAGTGAGTAGTGTGTGGCTTAGTAGGTCAGTTCATGTACCTGTGATTGGAAATTCACTAGCTCCCATCTTGTGGGACGCGGGGGTGGTGTGTGACTCAGAAAGCTAAGCCTCTGTAACTGTGATCAGAAGGTCACTAGTTTGAGCCCCAGTCCTGGCCGAATAGCCACATGTCCATGGGCCCTTGAGCAAGGCCATTAACCCCCATCTCCTGAGGCACTGCACCCTGGCTGACCCTGCATGGTGACCCCCACCCCCAGCTTGCTCTCACCTGTCTGTGTGTCTCCCGGAGAGCAAGATGGGGGAGACAAAGGAAAGCGTTCCAATTTACCTTTGCAAATGGCAAATAAAAAGGGTCATTTCAGAGTGATGTCACCATCACTGAGCGAGGCCCTTAACCCCCAGCTGCTCCAGGCACTGGCTGACCCTATCTGACCCTGGCTGACCCCAGCTGCTAAAGGCACTGGCTGACCCTGGCTGCTCCAGGCACTGGCTGACCCTGGCTGACCCTGGCTGCTCCAGGCACTGGCTGACCCTGGCTGACCCCAGCTGCTCCAGGCACTGGCTGACCCTGGCTGCTCCATGCACTGGCTGACCCTGGCTGACCCTGGCTGCTCCAGGCACTGGCTGACCCTGGCTGACCCTGCTTCCTCAATTACATCTTGCTTTCTGGCTTTGGATAAAAGCATCTGCTAAACAAGTTAGTATACATCTTTGAGAACCAATGCTGTTTATGTGTCATGAAAATGGAAGAACTAAGATGGTGACACTGACACGTATTGCAATATTTGGAAAATATGGTTTTGCTGGCTTATAGAAACTTGGTCATCTGTCGGGCCATGTCCTTTATTCGGTTTTAAATGGGTTGCGTAAGGAGTTTTGTTAGCTTTTTTTTAAATAGGAAACAAAATCTTCTGGCCTGAATACCACAAGTGTAAAGTGCTTTAATTACTGTAGTAATGTCTTAATTAGTGCTAAATGACATTTTAAGCAGTTTTGTCAGAATTATGTCTCTATTGCATGCAGCCAGCTTGCTGATTTGTTGACTAGATGCTGGAGACAGTAAACTGCAGGAAAAGAGTGATAAAATGTAATGGTGCGAGAAGACCTGCTGTTTGCCTAATTTGATATATGACAGCCTCTCTGTCTTTTATTTCCTGTATAAAAATGTCATGATATTATAAATTATGATAGAATTATTACAGCTAAGTGCTGACGGCAAGGATATTCGTTATATTTGCCAGCTTGATGTTCTCCCTGCCAAAGATGGTGTCATATGATCTCTCAGCGTCCATCCTCTGTGGGGCTGGTTCCCTCCTGACACAGCACAGTATCGTGGCTTCAGTGTGAATGCAGGACTTTCTGTTGCATCAAACACTCCTAATTACTCCAGCAGTTCTGATTGTGTTTCCACAATGTGATTAACATTGGCCAGTATGCGTAGGCTACAGCTGATAGGGAATTGTCTTATGTTTGGAAACCAGAATGGTTGAGGGTTTGAATCCAGCCCCTACTGTATCTGTGTGTGCCCTGACGTCGCATGTTCTTCTGAGTTGTGCGGTTTTGGTTGAATTGACGGTTAAATTGAAATCTCCAAATTGCCAAACATACCCTGTGATGGGTTGACATTCAGGAGGAGGGCCCCCGGGCTTGCGTTTCCTGGGGTCTCCCCAACACCCTTTACTGGCTAAGTGTTTGAAAGATGGAGGCTTTTCAATTACGTCCATAAAAAGCTGATATCGATAATATTAATAAACAAATGACAATGTATAAAGTATGTTCATCCATCCATTTTCTGAACCTGCTTGTCCAATTCAGGATCGCAGGGGGTCCAGAGCTTAACCTTGAAGTTATTGGCACAAGGCAGGGAACAACCCAGGATGGGGCGCCAACCCTTCGCAGGGCACACTAACACACCATTCACCCACACAGTATAAAGTATATTTACAGCACAAATAAATAATACTGGTTGGTGTACATTGTATCTTAAGCAGACACTATTTAAAAGTCTTGAATACCTTATAAGAGAATACATATACTTATTGATTTATTGCTTAACAAGACTGTAAAACTATTCCTTTGATCATCGGCTTTGCACTGCTGTACCCAGTGTGGATTCCCTCAGAGGTTTAGTGTGTGTTCCAGTCTTCAGATGAAACCTACGTGGTCCGAGACGCTGAGTAAAACTTTACGCTGAGTAAAAATTTAGTTCAATCTTCGAGTTTGGTCCCAATTGGTTTCGTTGACATCGACCATTAATCTTGAACTGGGAAAATTTGGTGTAACCTAGAAAGCTGTCAAGCGGGACTAATCACATACAAGACCACAGTGAGAAACAAAAGTAGCCTTTTCAGACACGCAGGTATTTGTACTGGGGCAGCGTGAGTCCTCGGCCAGCAGGGGAAGGTGGGACTAGCTGACTGTATACGCACCGGTGTCACCGTGCTTTGATTAAGGCATCACCATAGACCCGTGTGTGTACACCCTGCCATTCCACCCCAACCCGCTATCACTATGGTAAAATCAGACTCGCTTTGTTCCGGTACCTTCCATCAGCACTATGACCTTTTTATAGTCTGCATCTTCCTTCCATCGAAAAAAAAACATCCCATGCTGTCTTATCTTCTCTCACCCCCATCCCGAGCCCCGCTTTCAGACCGTCTGTCTCAATCATCTCGGGCTTCTCAGGTCCTCTTCAGCGTTCTGAGAGCGGCCTGAGGGTTCTTGAGAACAGCCGGGTCAGTAGAATAAAGCTGATATTGATGCACCGGCCACCTGTGATCCTTCCGACCCCACTGCACTCCTCTGCAGCGCTGTACCCTGTCCTTTGTGACAGAGTATTGCTTTATTAATAATAGCAGATATCATGCTTCTAGGTGAGAGCATGAACTAAAGCGATCAGAGATCATTAGCTTTTAATTGCAAAGTCGGGGTTTAAGCCTCCCCCCTCCCTCCATGATTGGATTAAGGGTCGACAGAGTGATAGAGGATTCAACAGATGTAGCAAACCAACCATCTGTGCATTTTTAATGTGCTTGGTAAATGCAACATCCAGTCCGGCAGATCATTTATTAAAGTGTAACCATTAATTAAGAGCTTTTCCTTATTGCTAGGCGCAGACTCTGAATGGAACCAGAGCTGCAGAAACTATGATGTCATTAAGATGGATCCTTCAAAGGGGTCTCTCTAAAAGGAACCTAATCATCTAAAAGTTTATTAAAATCTCTGAGTGTTAATGAGGATTTTGTAACCACGAGAGAGGGAGTATGATTCATTAACTACACTTCATATTGTGAATTTATTCCACTTTAACCAGTTGAGGGGTCAAATATTGTTCCAATACTAATGTCTGATTACATGACGTCTTTGACAGCTCTTCAGCTTAAACACAGAACCCTTTATGTTTAATAGCCATGTTTGTATTTTGCTTATTTTACCTCTTTGCCTGTGGGAGGTCATTGTCAGGCATGAACTCTTGCCACATAACCAAACGGGCAGATCTTTTTGATTGCATCCATCCATCTCCCAATGTCAGAATAGCAAAGAGTCTGTTCTAACAGAGGCATACATAAGGGTCAGGCCACAAGGGCACTGGCTCAGATTGAAAGCTGATTGGCCCCCGAAGTGCCCGCCTCCCTGTCACTCATTGATTCCAAGCATATTATTGGCTACTGATAAGGTCTGCCACTCCGTATGAATATTGGCCCCTCTTGTGGCTCCCGTCTTAAAACATTCTAGAATTGCCCAAGCATCTTAGGCAGCATGTGCACAAGACAAGGACACACCCTGGACAGGATCCATCAAAAGAGCACATAGAGACACACACTACAGGTAATTTAGAGTCACCGAATTGGCCTAACTGCATGTCTTTGGGCTGTGGGAGGAGAATCGTACAGCACTGGGAGAACGAGCAAGCCTGGCACACACACAACAGTTGGGATTTAACCCCCCAAACCTGGAGGCATGGGGCAACAGTACTACATCTACATGTATTTATTGAGCAGATGTTTTTACCCAACACAATGCACAGTCAGGAGGGCAGGGTCAGCCAATCCCTGGAGCAATTGGGATTAAGAGCCTGTCACCTCACTCAGTTAACTCTCCAGTTAACTCTCTGTGGAGTTAATGCATGGATGAATACTTAATTAATGGTTTTAGGTCATCAAGGCATTTAATTGTAAAATTACACCCATAATAGTATTTATTTTTGCATGGACCTGTCCCGGGGTGTGGCGATGGCTCAGCGGTAACCTCACACCTCTGCGGCTTACATGTGCTTCCCGTGTTTTAGTGTTTTTTTGGGGGGGGGGGGGGGGGGGGGGGGGGGGGGGGGGGGGGGGGGGGGGGGGGGGGGGGGGGGGGGGGGG
>JAODLD010000047.1:13986482-13997986 GCA_026781065.1 Mormyrops boulengeri
ATTCACGGCAGCTGAATATAAATCGGAGCCCTCCATGCATTCAGCATCCTCCCATTGTCATCGTGGTGCAGGTATGGCCGCTTTGTTAGAGCACAGAAGCCAGTAGTGTGGGGAGGACTGAGAGCAGGTCGCAGGCGATGATGTGAAGGCACATCCAGATCACTGTGCTTCCAACAATCTGGGCTTTTTAAAGACATCCATGATCTAGGCTAGGGTTCGGAAGTCCATTTCCAGATTTTCCCTAATACCTCCAGCAAATTACTTTCTCCAGTAAAGTGAGACCCTTCAGATGATGTGCATTATGAATTTAATATCAAAAACTAAAAAAAAAAAAATTGGGGGTCAATTCAAATTTAAAAACTTTTGTCACATTTAAATTAATAATTTGTAGGAATGGATATTGTTAAGAGAATAAGAGAATCGTTAATTATTTAGATCAAGATTCCTATTAGCTATATAAAACCATAGTGCTACTAATAATTACGACAATACAAGCAGAGGTTGAGCCCACCATGACATAAAGGGAAGGAATTAAAGACCTCTGCCTTTCTTACCCATAAGCCACAGACCATATTGTGAATTATGCATACAATACTAATGTATTTTGTTTAATTGGATGTCCTACTTAGGCAGAAACACCTGAAAGATGTAACAAAGCCCAACTGGGTAAATACGACTGTGGAAATAAATGAATGGGTAGGTGGTTTTTAAAATATTTAAGAAAAATTAATATGTGGGTTTGATCCCCACTGTGTGTCATTAGTTGGGAGGCGCGGGGAATGCAAATTGGCCCTCATCACTTTACGGAGATGTCTAGCATTGCTGGGGCACCCGCGGAGGGGGTGGGGTGGGGGGAAATCGAGCGGATAGCGTTCTCCTCCAAGTGTTCCGTGTCACTTGCCGGATCCCTGTGGACCAGGGTGGAGGTGCGTGCTAGTGTTCACCCATGTTTGGTACTGACTTTTACTGGGAAACCTATGTTGGGATAATTGGTTATTTGAGATATATCAGTGAAAAAAATACACTCAATGCCCAAGGTAATGATAAAAAACAGTTCTTTTCTCACCATACTGGTTCCAGACCAGCATGTGAGAGTGCCCAGTGGGGAGCAGGTTTCCTCCTCTGGCTGTTGCCTACCTTGCAGCAAGTGCTTCCACTAACAGTCCATTGATCACTAACGGTTACGTAAGTGATGATAATTAATTAGGCAATGAGACGATAGACCAGAAGAATGTCTGCTTAGTGTCTGCTTGGACAATAAAATGGCTAAACCTTGCCTGCTAATTCCACATGGATAGAGCAAATACAGAATGCAGGGGGAGGTCTTTGTTTACATGTTCTGTGCTTAATGTGTGCCTGAAAGTGTAACGGGGGAGCATGGGCGTTACTGCACCTGTGTGAGGGAAACAAAGTGGCAGCAGCATTAGGGGGGTCTCCTCTGGCCTGGCTACCATTAATTACCCAGGATGCAGAGTCCCGGGGGGCCACCCTCCCTGTGCTGGCGTTATCTTCAGAGGCTGGTCTGACAGAAAACCAAACTCATGCAAGCCATGCATTCTTTGCACGAGTTTCTGAGGTGCAGAAGAATAAGACAGCTCTACCTCACGCTTTCTGCTCACTGTGATGGCGAAATTGTAACTTTCAGTTATACTTCCTTATTGCATTCTTGCACGGCTTGCCGTAATTGGCACAATATAGCTTGCTCACTTATCCTGTATACATGTATATAGGTATAGTGTAAATTATTACCCCTCTCACCCTCATTGTGATCTGTCTTGTGTGCTGTTATGTTTTATGTTGCACATATGGTCATGGAGAACGATACTTCGTCTCGCTGTATACTTATTGTGTATTGTTGGGATGACAAAGCTCTACTTACTTACTTACTTTTAGGAGAAAAAACATCTGAAAATACTTGGGAGAACCATATTAATAAAAATAATTAACATTGTTTCTAGTGGGGAAAAAAAATTAAATGGAAGTTTTACATAGAAACACAACATATACCTTCTGAATGAGAATTTATACATCACGGTCGACTCTGAAATAAGACTTTGCTTCATGGTGTCGATTCTGCTGCTCTGCAATTCTTGAAGCTAAAGTCTGCATTGTCTTAGAGATGATTTATATACAGTAAATTGAATCAAGGATGCAGGATGAGGTAATGCTCCACAAGCATCTGTTACTTAATTACTTAAGGCAATAAATTAGAATTACACCCACTCTCATACTCTATCATCCTTCTATCACAATTTTAGATACATAGATTAATTTAAACTAATTGTTCCAGGTTGTTTTCTAAATTGTATTTTTAGAAACAGGCTATAAAACTATAACAATTAAAAAATCCAACATCTTTCAGGTGGAAAAAAGTAAATTTTATATGAATGAGAACAACAACATTTCTATAAATAATAGCTGGGGTGTTAAGATTGGGATCACACATGTGCTCATTTTTAAAGCATTTTACATTACTACGCTGTTGAATTCTTGAATACGATTGGTCAGAAGAGGGTTGATTAAATTTCTTTAACCGGTAACCAGGTAACAGCCGGGCGAATCACTGAAGTAAATCAATGCTCGATTGTAATTTTCAATTCTAGTTAATGTTATTTAAAAAGTAAATCACTTACCCAATAACCGTGCTTCAGGCGGAGGACCAGGACACTGTGGTCAGTGATTAGATACCTAAATTATTTACTGATGTCATGTACTTGTAGTCCAGTCATACTTCACAGGTTGAGGTCCTCCTGTGGCCAGCCAGATCTTTCCCTAATCAATCATGTGTGGGATCAGCTCAGACGTCAAACGCAGTGCCAACCTGCAGGATCTCGAGGGCCAGTTACAACAGCTGTGGGCCAACTTGCCGCAGGAGAGGATACGACGGCTGTACGATTCCCTTCCACACCGTATTGCTGCATGTATGAAGGTCGGGGGGGGTGCCACACCCTACTGACCTGGGACCAGCAGTGTGCCCGTACTGCCAACTATGTTGTCCGTTTGATCTGATATTATAATCATTGTAATGCAGTCACATGACCTTTCACCACATGCAGATTCATTTAATTTCCACCACTGGGTGCTTAATATTTTTTGCTACTGAGTGTATGTCACCGCGAAAGGAAAAGAGGAAGCCCTGGTTCACAGCATAAGTCCACAGCAGACTAAAACCATGGGATGTGGCCTTCAGGTCTGGTTACCCTGTGGCTCTACAGTAAGGACAGGTAGAGCCATTTTGCATCAAATGGTGGCAATCAAAGCCACCAAAAAGAGATTACACACAAAAAGACCCATGTGCGGTACACCAGAGACACACAACATATGAGTCTAGGCATACAGGACCTCAAGGGTTACAAAAGCATCTCACATACCACAGATTGTGAAAATTCATTACTGAACAGGCTTAAGTAGTTCTTCATCCAGATTGATGTGGCACATTGCAAGCCAGAGAAGACCACCCCCCCCCCCACCCCCACCAATGAACAGGCACTCCACCAATCCACAGCAAAAGCGAGGCACACCACGTAAAGTGACCCGACGTAAGACTGCCGCTCCCGATAAGACTCCAGGTCGGGTTCTCCAGGACCAACAAGCTCACAGATGTTCTGACAGATCATCATACTGGTGCCTATGAAGACAACCACTTCAGGTCATAACGATTTCCGACCCGTAGCTCTCACCTCCATCATAATAAAGTCACAGGACCATGTCAAAACAGTTCTCCCTGTTCCCCTTGATCCATACCAGTTTCCATACCGCCAAACTGGTCTACAAATGACCCCATAAACCTGACCTTTCATACCACACTAAAACACATGGAAAATAAAGACACTCTTGTAAGGACGCTGTTCATCAATTTCAGTTTAGCATACTAATGACGCAACAGCTAACGCAAAAGCTGTCCCAGGTTGGTCTGAAAACATCACTTTGCAATTGGGAGCCTGGACTTTTTGGCAGAGAGACCACAACACCATTTCTGCTCGCATCAGTCTGAGCACGGGAAATCTGCAAGATTGCTGCCTCCACCACCTGCTCTTCACACTGCTGACATCAGACTGCTCCGCCAGCACCACCTCTAACTACCTCAAAGTATGCAGATGACACCAACATGATCAGCTTAAGTGGAGGAGATGAGTCTGCGTACAGACAGGAGGTGAGAGAGCTAGTAAAGTAGTGCAAGGCCCACAACCTGCTTCTCAATGTTAACAAGATGAAGGAAGTGATTGTGGACTTCTGAAGAATCTGACAGGAGCATAACCCCCTATACATCGATGACTCTGCTGTCATGGTGTACCTTACTGAGGATCTCTCCTATGATCAACATGTATCCTCCCTGATCAAGAAGCCCCAGCGGCAAACTCACATCCTGCAGTGCTTGATACAGGTGAGACTGCCACCTCCCATCCTGTCCACCTCCTACAGAGGCCATATTGACAGCATCCTCACAAACTACATCACATGGATTCTGCCGGAAAACATATCACCAAAACAGCAGAGAAGATTGCTAGGACCATGCTGCCTTCTCTGCTGAACATCAATCACAACCACTACATCCAGAGGGCCACTAGAGTGATCACAGATCCATCACACCCTTCCATAACCTCTTTGCCTCCTGCTGTCTGTTAGAAGGTTCTGCAGGCTCAAAGTCAGAACAGTCAGGCTTAAAAGCACCTTTTTCCCCAGGCAGTTTGACTACTGAATGGTCTCTCCCCTCCCGGTCTTTCTCCAGTGGTATCAACTTTCCACCTCTCGGCATTGGAATCATAATAATATTATAAATCGGTTCTCAACGTTTTTTTTTTTTTATCCCTGAGTCCGGGAAAACATGTTTGGGCTCCCTTACACAAGTTACGATATTGTTTCTCTTGTATTCATTCTGTAATCATGACAAACATTACCAATGTTCATTAATAAAAACATACAGTATTTCAATTTAGTTACACTGCCAAACAATGTAAGTGAATGTTTATGAACCAAAAAATGTATGTATATCTAAAACCTATTTGGCAAATGGCTCCACAATCAGATGCCTGACAAAAAAGTTGAGGGTGACTATATGTCCTCTTTTTCCGGGACTTGTCCTCTTTTTTGGGACCTAAAAATGTCTGAAATGTCTGGGATTTTGCTTTGTTTCATGTTGACATTTGCTTTCTACAGTCAGAATACTTTCTGTGTGATTATTTGCGTTGCTTTGATGCCTCTCTTGGTGTCTTGCCTGCAGTGTCCTCTTTTTGCAAAGCAAAATATGGTCACCCTGTTGAAAGTGTGTTTAATAAGTGAAAAGACTCTCATTTTAAGGTATTAGCCTACAATAAAATAAAATAAATATTGCAAATTGTGTATTTGTAACAATGTTTTTAAATGCAATGAATGACGTAAGACTGATTCCTCACTTCTCCCTTGTCAGCTTCCCCGTGAGACGCCACTAACGGAATAGTTTGATTATAGTTGTGAAATCTGGGATTCTGTGTAATGTCACAAACGAGGTGTTTACACTGTTTACAACCAGGAAGGAATACTATTGGTTTTTATTAAAATCTTTAATTCAGCCCTATTTTTTACACATAGTAAAAGTATATCGATATAAACAGTATTGTGTCATCCTATATGTTATTTGGAAAATATATCAATATGCCAAACAAATTTGATATAAGATGTCAGGGCTGGTTCCTGTCCATCCCTGTCGTATGTGTTGGGTCCCCATTCGGCCAGCAGGTGTTGCTGGTCACCCTGTTCCCTCTGTCTTAATTCTAAGTCCCTTCGCCAATTGTTTGTATTTATTGGTTTTCTGTTTTCTCTAGTGTTTGTTGTTAGTTATATTTATTTTCCAGTTAAGCTGTGCCCTGTACTTTTGTGTCAGGTTATCCTAGTGTTGTATTCCCGTGTTAAGCTGTGCCCTGTACTTTTGTGTCAGGTTATCCTAGTGTTGTATTCCCATGTTAAGCTGTGGTTTCCTAGTTTATGGTGTTTAAGTTTTCCAGTGCATTGGCTATGTGTTAATTTGTTTCACCTGTTGCTTGCTTTTTGCCCTGTACCGCTGTTGATTGGTTATTTGGTTATGTTCTACACCTGCTCCCTCGTTAGCCCAGTTGTCTTTGTATATTTAAGTGGCTACCTTTATTTTGTTTCTCAGTCTGCCGTTGTGCTTTGTTGCTGTGTGTTATGCTGTTGGTTCTCCTAGTTCTGTTCCTGGTGTTGCCTGTTTACCTTTGTTTGTTGGGTTTTTCTTATATTTATTTTTTCTTTCTCATGTTTAGTTGTGACCCCTCATGGTTCCTTTTGTTTTGTTGTTTTCCCCTGGTGCTTTGATTTTTGTTAATAAAACCCCACAAATGAACCGTCACCTTTTTTCCTGCCTGCACCATGCCCCGCCGTGACAATATACCACCCAGCCCTACAGCAATGGCATAATTTGTTCTACAATTAACCCACTTATATCAGCTCGCTTATACCACACTAACTACACATTTTGCTTATACATTTGTACCTGGCAGCTGGCAATTTTGAACCAACAGTTGGGTTATGGCCTTAGCTACAACCTTTTTGAATGGTGGTTTGAGTGGTATCTAAGCAAAATATTTCATAGTAGCAGGCTTGGGCAGTATCTAATTTTTTTATATCGTCATACCGCCCAAATATTATACCGCGGTATATGTTATTTCATAAGGTTGTGCATTAACCCGTACATAAGCAATGCATTTCAGTTTCTTCAAATTTGTACTATGATATGAGAAATTTAGAAATTTTGTCAAAGGGGTTCAAAGATGACTTATGATAAGCATTAGACAGGGTATGGATATCTGACCTTTAGAGTGCTGGAGGGTGTCCGTATCCCTTGTTGATAGCTATGTACCCATTCTATTGTAGTGGAAATGAATCCTGGGTAAGGAAGCTGGGTCACATCCAGGATCAGCTTCAGCATCATGTGTCCATCTTAAATGGCAGCTATTCACCAAAAAGTCCACAATAATCCGTTCCCATAGCAACGGCCTAAATAGCTGTTTCTGGTTATGCGCATGCAGGTGGTTAGTCAGTATGGTGGACTCTGGGGATGGATGGCCGACCTCCAGTTACAACTTACTGACAAAAGGCAAATGTGACAATGAACAGGATCATACAAAATATGCGGCACAAGTGCTTTCGCTAACTGAGAACCTGGGCACGTGCTTGACTCTTTGCGACAGAACTGTCTGAGTGACTCACTTTCAGGACGTGATCCGCGATTCATGAGCAAGTTACACGTTTGTTCTGCTGGCAAGCTTTGACGCACGTCTAAGCAGCATATCTTGACATTAGGAACATTTAATAGGCATCTGCAAGTCTGGCCCCATGTCACCATCAGTGTCCCTGACTGTGAAACACTGATGTCTATCAAAGCGCGCCCCCGTATGTCTAGACATTTTCCAGCTTAATGCCGTACAGAAAAACTGAGATCATTTTAGTCGGACAGGTCCTGTTGTTCAGGGTTGTGCATAAAGCTACTTGGATTCACGAAAGCAGAAAATAATGGGGCAGGGGGGTTCTTATTTAATTTTGGTCATGGTTTGGTGATTCTGCCCATTAGCATTGCATTGCAGAAATATATAAAAAAAACAAAACAGTGTAGATCCCCCCTTGAGAGAAGGTTCCGGAACAGCAGTCTCCGCTCAGACACAGGAACACGGGAATATTAGTGAGTGAACGTGAAAGGTGTCATGGCCCATCTGGGCCCAATTACAAGCTCAGTGGGCTCTGGGGTGGGCTGCCTGAGCACCGCACTTCACTCGCCCACCCGCTGAAGCATGTTTTACGGTGGCCCAGTGCCAGTCGGCTTTCTCAGAAGGAGCCTTGACTCGCACTCTGTCACCTGGTGCATGCGGGGTGCTCACAGACACACTCACCCCTGGCTTCAGAGCGGTCACCCCCTACAGATATACGCAGATGAACCAAAACATTATAACCACCTCTACATGAAGGGAATGATGTTGACTATCTAGTAAAAATGGTGCTTGTGAAGGTCAGAGATATATTAGACGGTAAGCTAATATTCGGCACTCATAGTCGACATGTTGAATGCAGAGGAAATGGGCAGGGATAAAGATCTGAGTGAGCTAAATCATTATAGTCAAACAACTGGGTCAGAGCATCTTCAAAACAGCAAGATTTTTTTGGGTTGATCAATCCCATTTTCTGCTGAATCACGAAGATGGCCGGGTATGTGTCGAGCACCTGGGGGATGGGTTAGACCAACGAGTCCGATCCACGGCTCCATACCTACGTGTCATGACACATGACTCCCATAACCATCCTCAAACTTATCTGCTGTTTGTGCCGCAGTAGCCCTTCTATTAGCATGGACCACACCAGATCACCTTCATTCACATCTCGCATTGGTGAGTCTTGGCCGCCCAACACCCTGTCAGCGACTTGTGGTTTTTCCCTCCTCCGTTTCGGAGATGTTCTGACTCAGTCTTCTGGGCATAATGACTTGCCACTTAGACTTTATCCCATTTCTTCTGAATTTAACAAGTCGACTACGGGGACCAAATATTAACTTATCGTCTACTACAGGGGTGCCCAGACTTTTGGTTCAAGTCAAAATGATCTACCTACCATATAAATGCAAAACATATATTTATTTATAAATATATTGAGTATTCTTTATTATTATTATTATTAATTTCCGTTTGTGATGAATAAAGTATTTTTGAGTTGAACTGGGATTTTAGTTCCTTCACCTTTATCTCTCTCAGCTCGCTTTTCGGAGGGAAGTTAATGTTGTAGTTTTTATGAGCAGTCCGACAATGCCGCTCCAACTTTCCCTTCTTCAGAATAGCAACGGTAGACTGACAGATGAGGCAAAAGCACTTTGAATATGACATGGTGGAATAAAAACAGTCCTCCTCCCATTCCGTATGGAAGTGGTAGGTTTTTGGCTTCTTACTTGGTCCAGCTCCTCCATTCATTTTTATACCCTTTCTTAAGTTTAGTAGAAATAAATTGGAGGCTAACTAGGCGACTCGGTAGCGTGCAGCAGCTGGCGTGGTTGAACGCGTCATCCATCCTCTATTTTTTTTATGCCATGCAATCTACCCACATCGACCAGTAGATCGCGATCGACGTATTTGGCACCCCCGGTCTACTATATCCCAGACCTTGACACGCACTGTTTTGACAAGGTAGTCAACATAAATCACTTCACATGAGGGTGATCATAATGATCTGGCTCATCTGTGTATTCCTTTGTTAAAAAAATCAGCCATCATTACTATTATTAATTAAAAGTATAGATAATTAAATTATTATAACAAAGGCAATTATGTAAGGGTTAACGCATGAAAAGCCATTTAGAAATGTATAATGCACAGCCTGGAGTGCATTAACCCTCAAAAGTGACGGGTGCCCCCAAATCTGGCTTACACGTTTATACCTAAAAACATTATTTTCACGTTTACCAGCCAATAACACATTTATTAATAGAACTACTTTCTTCCACCAATAATCATACATTCTCATTAGTTTCTGTTTATTTTAATTTGCTTTCTTTGTCTGGAATTTTAAGTAACATTTGTTAGAATTAAAGGTTGCGACAGCACCTTGATGTACTATTGTGATTCAGCTGGCTGGCTCTACATGTGTAGTTACAGGAAATTAATCAACCCTTCTGACCAATCAGATTTAAGAATTCGACAATGCTGTGGTGTAAAATAGTGATGAATCCCTTAAGAAAGCCTGAAGGTTTTAGCCTCTGTGCTCCTTCTCCTGGATGTAACACAGCCTGTGGAATCAGAGCCCGTTTTGCTGTTATTTTCTTCCTAAGCTGTGCATTGACTTTGTGTCTGGATGAGCGTGTAGAGCATTAGCCCAGCGCGCTGGATATTGGCAGCGGCTGCAGGTAGTCTCGCTTCTATGTAGGTCAGCCTGTCTCAGGCAGCCTGTTCTGTGCCGTCTCGTGTCCTTGCCTAAATGCTGCTCTGGATCTTATGATTCCCTGGGGACCTGTTGACTCCGTACCGGCTGCATTCCGGTATTCCAAGTATAGGACGTCCTTCCCTTGCTGCCTTTCGTCTTCATTAGCCCGCAGTCTATCGTGGGCGGTGTGCGAGCGGCTTCCTTCGCCGCATCCTCCGTGTCTCCGTGAGGGAGCTCCGTATTTCGGGTCGGGTGGGGGGGAGCTACGGTGGGAAAAGCCACCCCCATGCGCCTCATTTGCCCCTTGGGCACACCAGGTGGTGTCGACGGGATTCTGCCTGATGCTCTACATCTGCTCCAGATGGGGATGGCCCCCTGGTCTCACAGCCACCATCCCCCTCATGTGTCATCGAGGTCCCCCCTTGTTAGATAGACCCCGCCCACCTTTCTGATTCCTATACCTTTCATACAGACTCGACTGTGAGGGGAACACGTGTTCGCTCAGTGTGCACGACCCCCAGCCGAGATTCTCTGACCCCCTACTGCAGTACCCGCATCCGGCTGTCATGGCCCATCTTAAAATGGCTCATGTGTTTTTTGTCTTCTCAATGCTGTACACGGCATTCGACGAATCTTTTGCAGGAGATTTTCATGTAGCACGTTGAGTCATTTTCTTCCAGCTGTCATGTAGGATCGCAGGATCCTCTGATGTCACCTCATATGATGCCACAACAAATATCCTCTCATCTGTCTTTTTAAAAAACATGTGAGGACAGTTTCGTTCATACAAACTTGCGCAGTGATATTGGTGTGGTTACTGAAGCCAGTACATAGATAAAAAACACCTCCTGCAAAACCATAATTAAAAAAAATGTTTCATATTGAAAACTAGTAATTATATTATGTTACTTAGGAAAGCGAAGTAATTTGATTAATTAAGACCAGTGTTTCCCAATCCAGTCCTAGGGGATTAACACCCTGTCCATGTTTCTGCACCCTTTGAGCCCTGTCAGACAGTCCACATTTTTGCTCCCTCCCAGCTCTCTAGGGAGCAAAAACGTGGACTGTCTGTGGGTCCCCAAGGACTGGATTTGGGAAACATTGATCAAGACTATGGAAATTAAAATTGTGTTTTTTTAACAGTGATCTTGAAACTGAAATAGAGATTAATCCTCCATCTTTTATAAGGCACATGACCTGCAAGAGCCTGCAGGTGGAACCAAGGATAGAGTGAGATGGACAAGGGGGTCAGTTCTAGAAGACAAACTGTCCAAAGCCAAGGCAGGAGACCCTGAAGGTGAAGGGCAGGCGTGGTCTGTACACTCTCTGCACGCTGTAGCTATATCTCCAGGCTCGATTAGCAGATGCTCTCGTCACACAAACTCTGCAGATTCACACCTGCCCACCAGTCAGCATGCCAAGGTGCCTCTGTGATAGCTTCCTGTCCGCAGATCTGAGGACCACCCCCCCCCCCCACACACACCCACACACACACGCTACTGAGTCCTGACACACCACCCCCCCCACACACACACACACACACACAGTGTACTGAGGCCTTACACATCAGCCGCCCCACACACACACACACACACACACACACAGGGTACTGA
>JAODLD010000047.1:14004372-14052875 GCA_026781065.1 Mormyrops boulengeri
CCCCACAACACCCACCCGCGTCCCCCGCAACTACCCCACCTGTCACCGCGGCGGGGGCCCCCAACCCCCCCCCCGGGCCGCCTTGCGGGGGGGGGGGGGGTACCGTGCTCAGGGTACCTCAGAGGTGGCTTGTTAGTTGTGTATCCAAACCCACAATCTTTCAAATACAAGTGCACATCCCTAACCATTAAGCCACCACTGCCCATTAGCTAGTTGGCCTTGTGCATTAATGTTGCCTTGATGTTTATATACGATTTGGTGACTAGACCATGACATTCCTTTCATCGTTCCTTAAAATATATCTACTGACTGCAAGTGAGGTTCATATGTTAGATAATAAAGTTTCAAAATTCTTTTGCAGGAAGTTTGTAAGTTAATCTTAATAATTGGATGCTTATCCATCCATATTCATCTCAATCAATTTGATAAATTGCTCTTGGATGTTCAGCTTTTCAAACAGACCAACGATGAGGTTATGTTATTAAACCTTCTAATATAAATTTGAGAATATGTCTGCTGATAAATTTAAGATGCATTGAATACTTGTGACTGTCCAGGGTGCCCCCTGTCTTGTGCCCTGTGCTTCCAGGATAGATCATATGTCCTCTGTGACCCTGTACTGTATAAGTATTTTTTTAATTGATCCAATAATTTAAATAAAACCAATTCAAATAGCATTAACTAATAACAATAGCACTGCAACCATATGGCAGCCAAAACTGACCTCATATAACTGATATCATACTAGCAATGGAAAATGCACTTTCAAGGACTGATGTCAGTTCACGCTTCTCTAGAAATTAAACTACTTGGAACAGCCTAGAAACATCATCTTCAGGTTCATCATTTAGAGTAATCTTGAGGTAACTGCTGGCGATAAGAAAATCCATCCATCCATCCATTCTCTATACCTGCTTGTATGTACATATGCTTATAAACTAACTAACAATTCATTCTTGCCACAATGGAGCAGCTGCCCACCTGTAGCCCTCCTTCAGTTCGACACATGTGGTGCGACAGCAGGTGGCCATGTTTACATGTGAGGAGAACTGGGGAAATCAGTCTGAGGTTTCCTGTGTTCACAGCCAGCAGGTTACAGTAGAGTACAGTATAGTGGAGCATCGTATAATAATGAAGCTGAGAGAAAGACTAAAATCAAATCCCAGGAGAGCGAGCCAGGTATCTAATCAGTAACTGCCCGGGTGTAAAAATGAGCGGTGTGCAAAACTGCATGCTGCGCCATTTGTTTTGTGTATGTGTTAAGGTAATGATTAATAATAAACAAAATCAAGGTGTTCGCCTCTAGTCGCTGCTTGGAATAACTTTCCCACGGGAGCCAGTGAGGGATGGGCTAGCTCTTCTCACCTTTATTTTTGTTGTTTTTTTCAGGCTCGCTCGGACGTTTTCCCGCTCCGTCCCCTCAGCTGAGAGATGCCTCTCAGCGGGCCGTGATACCGGGAATGATAATGCTTCTGGATGATGAGGCGACACTTGAAGAAAGCAGATGGAGGAAGATTAAGATTGCCCTAATTATCGTCGCCAGGCTGCAAGTCTCCATCTGCCATGTGACTCTCGGAGGACACTACCGAAAAAATAAAAAAACAATGTTCCCTCTTGGGGGGTAAGTCTGGTTCTGGAAAAGCTCGTCCAAAAAGGGAAGATTTTGGTGGAAGAACCACCAAAATTGCAACCCAAAATTGCACACTGTAAGTTTTTTGTTGTTTTTGAGATGAGACCACCAGTGATCAAAAGTCAGGCTTCCTCATCATATGTTACAGTACTGGGAACCAAAACTCACTTAGTCCTCACGTAATCCAACACAGAACTTAGTTTTGGAAGTCCACAGAAATTTTCTTGAAAACATATCCCATGGACTGAGTTTTGGAAATTTTCTCGTCAGTCACACCCCAAAGGCTCGGAGAAACACTCTGATCCCACTCTGTGTGTAGGACCACAAACCATTTCATTATGAGGTTTTTACCGTCCAATGTCAATTTTAAACTCAGAACTCTACAGAACTTCTGAAGCGAATGTGTACTAAACAATTAAATATTAAAAGCCATAAATATTTACAAAATAATTACCTGGTTAATATTTGGTCGTATCACATTAGGCTTGTCATTCTAAATGCAAACTGTGCAGACTAAGGAAGCAATACACAGACATTGTCGGAGAGGAGATGAAGAAAAAATCACCACCTTCCTGGCAGAGGCGGTTTGCTGATCATTAGACAGGCTCCAGGGTTATTAGGGGACAAATGAAACACACATCCTACATATAGCCCAGAAACCAGAATCGTGCAGAATGAGTTTTGCAAACCCGTGTTGAGTACAGATTCCAGAATGGATGCTGGTCCAGGGAACCCAGCCCACTCCTAAGTTAAATATGCTTTTCAAAGCCACTCCAGGACTCTGAAACTAGAACTGACTACCTCTTTCACATCCACATATTTACACAGTCCAACTTTATTTCTGTCATTTCAAAGCAGGCTTTTATCCTTTATTTCTATTCTTTCCTTCCTACAGTCATACCATGTCAGTGTTCATAGTGATCTCTGGCCAAGGCAGCTTGGCGATTTACCCAAATGAGAGCCTGCGTTTAAAATTATAACCATTCTCTGCGTACCCTGTCCAACATCTCCTGTATGATTGATTTGTTCGTATGTCCAAGGGCGTAACTTTGGGTTGAACATTGGGGGGCTGAGGTCTCCACCCATTTAAGGGGGTGCAGGGGGCTGTATTGGCCGGTTTTAATTATTTAGAGGGTTACCATCCCCACCCCCCCGTTCTCCCCGTAATTTATATCCATGAATATGACCTTATGTACGATAGCGTGCAGTCTGTACATACAAATGTATTTTATACATATCATTGAAATCATTTTGTTTTTTTAACCTGCACAGTGATGCAACTCATGTTCTACTGATTCTGAAAAAGAAACTTTTATTTAAAAAAAATAATTAATAAAAAATAGCTGGACCAACTGGGGCAAGTAGAAGCACCTAATTTTATCTTTTTTGTCCCCTTTTAACCATCTTTTGACACATTTGTATAAAGACAATTCATCATTCCCTCATTCATAATTAGGTTCTATTATCTAAAGTACATTTTAATTGTATTGGTAGAGAAAATTGTACGTAATAGATTTATGCCAAAATTTATTAGCAGGGGTTAATAGTGAACTTCATTTTCATTAGATAAATTACTTCTGGTCACTTTTCTCTTTCTCTTAATTTCTGCCCCAAAGGTTTCTTCCCTCTCTTGAAAAAGTTCAAAGTATGTTAATGTATTGCAAGAGTAACCCTTTTACAGATAACCCAACAGTATTTCTTTCCTGCACCCCCCCCCCCCCCAAATAAATGCTGAGAACTTTAAATTAAAGATTTTATCTACAGCCGTCGCTACAAACATTACCAGTCAGTATTTTTTCCTTGCAATACAAAGGACATCATAGAGCCTGTTGTGCTAGTGTTTGTCTCCAAGGCAACTCATTAAATGTACTTCTCAGCATGAAGGTTTAGCGTATATCCATAAATAGGTACAGTGCTGTCCCTAGTTTGTCTTCTTCTTCAGGATGAATTGCTATATTGACCACAAACAGTTCTTGTAGCACATGCATCATTGTTCGGATGTACAGCAAGTTTATCCATCCATCCATCCATCCATCATCAGGAACAGCTCCTTTGGGAATGTCCATTTTCCATAAATGTTTATCCTGCACAAGGTCATGGTAAGCCTGACTCTAAATTCAGGAAAAACAAGGCTCAAGGTGGAAGAGACCAAGGATGAGGTGCCTTCTTTTCTTGCTATGTGTTCCTATATTTACAGTATTTACAGCAAGATTCCATGTAAGAGCTAAACTGTTGCTCTCAGAATCCAGGTGAAAACAAATACATTTTAAACTTTGGTTGACCGTGAGAGTGTAGTTTTAGCAGCAGCTGCTCAGTAACAGATATTTAGTGACCATAAATGTCCTGATTACACAAAAAACATTCGCAGTATGGATTGCGACGAACAAATTCTGGGTATTTCCACAAATGGCATCCAAATCATTCTATCCTTGGAACACCTTCCCTGATAATCCTCGGCTTGCTGTGATGAATGAACCAGCATGGACAGATGAGAGAATCGGGCAGAGATGGGTAGGGGCATTCGGGTCAGTCTGTCTAAGGCCTGTGGCCAACCTAAGTGGGAATGTTTGTAGTCCAGAGGCTCATGTGCAGGCACGAAAGAGTCCAGGTGCAGTAAAGTACATTTACCAGTCTCACAGATCTGACAGCACATCTCGGGGGTGACCTGCGGACTGGCTCGCAGCGATCTATGACTGAGTCATTTTGTAAATGCGGGGGAACCTGGGTCAACATATCGCTCTGACGCCGAAGGCGGCGATGCAGGGGCGGCGTGGGGCATTTATATATCTAAAACACGCCGGGGGTTTTTAAGCTCTACGGGAGGAGGAATGCAGGAAGAGCGGCGCTGAGCCGTCTCCCAGCCATCCCGCCAGCACACCGTCCGCTGCAGACAGATATCACAACCTATCTGCGCGAGAACGAGCAGTGCGCGGGTCCGCAGAGCAAGAGCGGCTGACAGGCTCCTAATGGTCTGTCTCTCTTCTCCCGCGGCTGATGGGAAAGTCCCAGCTAGGCGCTTAACGGCAGAGGGGAAGCAGAAAAACAAGAAAGCTAGCTGGTCACCTTCTCCTGCACAGTGTGCGCGGGAACAAAAAAAATGTCAACTACACTGATTCAAGAGCCCTGCTTCCCTTGCAGTTCGGACACAGAGTTCCTCCTGAGCGCACAGGCCAGTGACAGAGGAGAAGAGAATTACCTGGTTTGATTTCCTTTTTTGGGATCTTTCTAAGTAGAACTACCTCTGCCTTTCAGTTTTAAACGTTGCAGGGCAATTTCTGACTTTTGAACTCTAAACTCATTTGTGGATATACGGCTACAACTTCCACCACAAAGTCAGTGTCCGGCAAGAGAATACGCCCCATATACATGTAATATACAGGCATCATCATTTTGTTGACAACGCTTTTAACAGAATGATAAATAGAATGTAAATTTCCCATGTCTATAAATGTTTTACTTTAGTGTAAGAAGACCTAGGGTGGGAATCTTTATTTATAAGCCATTAGCATTAGCTATATCCCAGGTCAGTAATCAATGATTCCGCTATGCTTAGATTGGACGCCTTGCTTGACTCCAGAGAAAAATGCTTGGCACATTTTTTTCATGACTTATTTTGAATCCTTAGAATGCATTCCTGAAGCTTACCATTTCGTCACTGGGCAGCCAGATATATGCTAAAACGTACACCAGAAGATCTGTCAGCCTGTGAGAGTTTGCTGGTGGCTGCATTGCATCTCACACGGAAAACGCTTTACAGTAGCATTAACGACATGATGCCATTCTGTATCCTACATGCTAGGGAAGATTCCGGAATAAGACTGAAATGCAAACAGATGGGATAGATGCATCCTTTGTTCACATATTTCAATGCGTACAGGTTGAACAGAGTAAGGCTGCCTGCTTAGTCATTTGTAATGAGCAAAAGCACTGAACTTGAATCCCTTGGATTAGTTCTCTCCCTTCAAGTCACAGCATATCAGCTAAATGGCGAGCAGATATTGATCAAACACCTGCATTCCGCCTCTTCACTGAAAAAGCCGGGAAACAGAGATGCATCTGCAGACTACAAGCGTAATAAGAGCCCCGGGCTCAGAGCGCCTGACATTGTCATCAGGCAGCCACCTGTCTAAAGAGGCTTTGCACTACAATCCACCTGATTATAATTGGCCCTGACATTCCTCATACTACACATACGCCGGAGCAGCAAACTGAGAAAATGGAAAAATCCCTCACTCCGCCGCATACAACTCCAAACACATTCTGCGATTTCAGACAGTCGGATTAAATTTGCATCATAGTATGGATGAAGACCGAAGATCTATTTTTATACGGAAAGGGGGCAAGACAGTTTCCAGGGATACCTCCATAGAAAGTAAAATTTCATCTGATGATGCAAGGCATCTCTAAAACCAATCAAAGAAATTTATATGTCCCAGAAAGCGCATTTATGAAACTTACAATATGACTGGGGAATGCGGCGCCTTCCACATGTACCCAAAATCAAAAGACGCACGGTTTCTAAAATCAGATTTGTTCTAGATTGTCTGTGTGACCTCAATACTAGACCTACCAATGTTAGACTTACAAATACTGCTAGGTAAATCTTTTGAAGTCATATTATATTCAAGCTTTTCTTTTTCATTATCAGACAGCATTTATCAGTGTTTTGTGTTAGTGTTATTATTTCTATAAAAGCAAATACCAAAAGTTCAGTGATAAGTTCCAGGTTATTGCTTCCCAGTTTTTACAGCAACTAGAGGAGTTAAGATACATAGACACATAAACTGCTGATGCCGATCCTACACGTACTCAGCATTTCGAGCAATAAATACTTACAGTAAACTGGCTTTACCAGTTACAAGTCATGAACCATCCACTTGTTTACTGGATCCCATACCTACAAAGATAATGAGGCATCTTGCACTTGTAACTGAAACCTGTGCTCGGCATCATAACTACGTTATTATCTCCTGAATATGGTGCCAAGTCTCTTAAGAGGGCTGTAAGCAACCTGTTCCCCCGATAATCCAAAGCTAGACCCCAGCAATCTGCCTAGTTATATATCTTCCACTTCTGTGTAAAATTTTGCTGCCCAGCAACTTTTCGATATCTAATAATGGCTGTGAAGTGTCACGGGGCAGCGGCAAAGTGCTGAAACAGCACCTGTCAGGGTCATTAATGGCTTGCCCATCTTTGCTAATCGTGACAGGTTTCAAACTCTATTCCGGACAGAGTCAAATCTCACTGCTGTCTGTGAACAGGAGTTTCGATGGTGTAAGTTCTGTCCAGGGGTGCAGTAGGGACAGTGATACTCTGGCAGACTCAGGGGGCCCAGCACTTTATAGGGACACTTGAATGCATAAAATTATACATAAAATTTGGCAGTGGGGCACGACATGACATTCTGTCATGAAGCCCAGAATTACTATCTACGCCCCTGGTCCTATCTGTCAGACTATTACCAGTTTGTCAGTGATATAAATGGTGCAGTGTCACAATGCAGTGAGGTCCGGTGTTTTTCTACATGGCCCCGTGCCAGGCCTGCTGCATTTGTTTATGCCTGCATATGCTAGGCCTTGCCAATATTATTCACAAGAATAACTATGCTGCTTACACATGCCTCTGTGTAACTGTAAACCCAGTGAAATATTTGGACACTCAGCATAAAATCTGTATAAATGTCAGTGACTGTAATTTGCTCTGACATTCTCATGCTTTGAGATGAATGTAATGATTTTGAGGTGAATATGGCCACCACCATAAAAGATCTTGGTGTTACAGTTGACCTCGTCAATATATACATACATTAGAAATACGTAATGTCTCTTTGTTGTTCATATAGCAATTCATATAGCATAAAGCCGATCTGTCCTTTCCATACAGCAACAACAGATCATTGCAAAACCCAGTCTGGATGCGCAAATGATTCATTACAATGTCTTCAATGAGTTGCAGAAGTGAGAGTTACTCATCAAAATAAAATGTGTGAGTATATTAGTTCTGAAATCTCCTCCCTATCTCTGCTGTGAAATATAAATCACAACTTTCACCCCTGAGAGCCTTAAACAGACGTGCTCGACTGTATATCACAGATTATATTACCTCCAACACAGTCTAGCCTGTTGACTTTCTTCAAAAGATGTTTATTATCTGTACTGTACTGAAAGGTCAAGAGCTAAAAAGGAAGAGACCTCTTACAGAACTTCAGTTTTACAGAATAATCTATAAACTCATATCTGGATTCAAACACCTTGGGCACTCAAAGGGAAAATCCATTTCTGCTCTATAAATGTGCTGAGCGAAGGATGCCTGTTGACCACAGAGCTGATTGTGAGCTGGGCACCCACCCTAGCAATGTGGGTGATGACTCTTTCTAGATGTTCCTCAGGTTTCTTTGGTGTCGACTATCCCAAGACTCCATCTGTATCTTGGCTGTGTCCTCCACCATGCTCCCATAGCTACATTCACCTGGCCAATTCAGTATCGCTGAACTGTTCACTAGCAGAAACATTTTTAGCTTTTTTTTCTGCTTTTCCTTCTGCCTCAAATTTAGGGCCATCTGGCCCTAAGATAACAGATAGCTGGACCCAGAGAGCCAGCCGGCAGCTACGTCTGCATGATGGATCAGCGCGTTGGCCTGGCCCAGTGTACTTAATCTGTCTGCACTGGTCCTCTCTCAGTCCCCTGGGTGGGATCACTGGATCATTTGCAGTCAGCCTCAGCTGCTGTCATTCATGAGCAAGCTGTTTTTTAAAATTTATTTACTGTTTACTGTGACTTTTTTTTGAAAAGTATATTGATTATTCATTCTTGGTATTATGCTAAACTGTGTACTGTTTTCTGAAGTACTGTTTAAATGTTTACGTCAGTCACATGCATTATAATGGTCAGCTATCTAACAATTGCTTATTGCCTGAAATGTGAGGATGGAGTAATGTGCAGTAATAATAAACACTTTTCTGGTGATATGCAGAGCATTTAATGGAAAACCGACTGGCAAATTTCATTTTAAACCTCTTGTCTACTCTTATCCAGTAAAGAGTCACAACCAAATCAGTTGTAGGATATGCAGAGTACCATGTTGAAACATGCAGGAGTGAAAAAAAGACTAAAATAACTTTGTTTGACGTGAATAAATCAGCATTACAAGCACAGCTACAAATGTGAGTCACCTTAGATTGGATGGCAGATAATAGTAGGTGTAATTCTATAAAAGAGGTCAGACAATCAGTGCTTTGATATGCGTTACCAAAGCAACATGAGACAACTATTTCCAAAGAGTCTGTGCCTTAATTGCTCAAGACTTCAATCGAAAAAACCTGCAAAATCATTTAATGTGTCAAGGGGAAGTTTAAAAAACCATGGTGGCATGTGTGAAATATGGGCAAATGGCACCAACAGAGAGGAACAGCGGCCGCAAGTCACAAACTCACCAACAGGGAAATTAGCCCATTTCTCGCTAAACAAAAGTAGGGCCTCAAAAATAACCACAAAACTGAACCGAATCGGCTCCATGTACAGTAATGTGAGGCAGTCCACACAAAAACTGTACATTGTGAGATTTACAGAGCTTGATGAACAGCTGGCTTCCTATTCGGAAATCGCTCGTATCCAAAGCCAGTGCACAAAGACCCATAACCAGGTATACACACTAAAAGGCAGAAAACCTGGGGCCCCGAGGAATGGATTGGAAGGGTGCCGTGGTCTTTCACCATTTTTCCTACATCAGGGTGACTTTACATTTGGAGAAATCCAAATGCTGTCCATCCTAGTGACTATAGGTAGTTCTATAGGTATTGGTTCCAATTGTGTGATTTGGTATGATGATTGCTCTACATTTGTGTGTCTCAAACCAGTCCTCAGCCCCCCCCCCCACCCCCCACAGATGATCGACGTTGTTGCACATGGACTGTCTGGTAGGGAGATGGAAGTGTCTGGGTGTCCCTGAGGACCAGTCTGAGAATCGTTGCTCTACATGTTTGTATAATATGTGGCCATTTTAAAGGACCAGGTGTACCCAATACCGCAAACATAGTTACTTCATAATGTCCCCAAATTACAAGTTCATAATAGTCCTATAATACTGATAACCAAATTCAAGAGTGCCATCCATCCATCCATCCATCCATCCATTTTCTGCCACTTCTCTGGGGTCGGGTCACGGGGGCAGTAATCTAAGCAGGGATGCCCAGACTCTCCCCAGCCACCTCCTCCAGCTCCCCCAGGGGAATACCAAGGCGTCCCCAGGCCAGCTGAGAGATATAATCTGTCCAGTGTGTCCTGGGTGTGCCCCGGGGGCTCCTCCTGGTTAGACATACCTGAAACACCTCCCCAGGGAGCCATCCAGGAGGGATCCTAGATAGATGCCCGGAACCACCTCAACTGGCTCCTTTCGATGTGGAGGAGCAGCAGCTCTATTCTGAGTCCCTCCCGAATGACCGAGCTCCTCACCCTATCTCTAAGGCTGAGCCCTGATACTCTGCAGAGGAAACTCATTTCTGCCGCTTGTATCCGCGATCTCGTTCTTTCGGTCATCACCATAGGTAATGTGCTCATGACCGTAGGTGAAGGTAGGAACATAGATCAAATGGTAAATCGAAAGCTTCTCTTTCCAGCTTAGCTCCCTCTTCACCACGACAGAACAGTACAGCGTCTACATTACTACCGATGCTGTACCGATCCACCTGTCCATCTCCCACTGCCTTTATCCCTCACGTGTGAACAAGACCCACAAACTCCTTTGAGGCAGCAAGTCCTCCCCCACCAGGAGAGGGCAATCCACCCTTTTCCGGTTGAGAACCAAGACCTCAGGCTTGGAGGTGCTGATCCTCATCCCGGCCGCCTCACACTCAGCTGCAAACAGCCCCAGTGCATGCAACAGGACCACATCATCTGCAAAAAACAAAGACGCGATCCTGAGGTCACCAAACACGTCCCCCACTGCCCCTTGGCTATGCCTAGAAATTCTGTGCATAAATATCATGAACAGAATCAGTGACAGCCCTGGTGGAGTCCAACACCGAGTGGTTTGATGGATACGAGTTTGAGGTGAAACACCTTCCATGCTCTCTCCAGTCACCAAATCTACATAGCAATGAACCTTTATGAAATGTCCAATATTCTATTGCAAAGTGTTCATGATGTGTATGACAACGTTCCACGATGGATAGAAGCTCTTCTGAAAGCAGATGGTTACCATGCTCGTTATATCCATCTATTGATCCATCGACCCATCGATCTTCTAGCAGCTTATCCTGATCAGGGATGTTAGGCTTATTAGGTCCTTGATGTTGATATATTGTTAGGCATTTCCATTATTTATCCACCTTAAGTAAGTGGTTTATGTTCAAAAGTTTCAGTCAAAGTAGTTTACCCACGGTGGCCTCTACTTAGGAAAAATAAGCAATAGCTTCACAAAGGCTTGCCACATGACTGTTTCCATGACACCGACTCAGGGAACTCTGGGTATTTTTTACAACCAAACCGAGAATTAGAGTGCAACAATGCCATTTGTTCCAGTTCTTTAGTTTCCCTCGTGTATTATCACGAGAAGCTGTTTTTGCGGGCAAGGAATTAATTAGCCTGTTAAAATAATTCCAAAAGAGTGAATAACTTTCCTTTTCAACATGACTGATTAAATAATGAGTTCCACCTTGAGAGGGCAAAATAATATCTAGTCTACTATATATAAGAGAAAGAATAGTGGCGTTCTCTGGCCTATTTAATAAATGAAACGCCAGGGGGATAAAATGAAGTGTTCGTTGTGTATATAGCTGCAGGTTGTCTGGGCGACAATCCTCTTAAAGGCAGTCGTCAGAAGGTGCTGTGTTCAATGTTTTAGTAAAGGGGCCCCACATATGAATTTATGACATAAATATATATCCATCCATCTATCTTGTAACTTCTTATTCTGGTCAGGCTGTAGCCAATCCCAGGCAGCGTAGGGCATATTTAGACAATATATCATATAAATAGTATACTAGAAGACACAGTATTTATGCATGCATATAAACTGCATAAACATACATAAATTATGCATACAGCTTCAGACAACTAGACAGATCAACATAAGCCCTATGATGAAATACTGATGCGTAACATTGTCATAAACATCACACAGAGCTACCGTAATGAGGTTCTCATATATGGGTCCTGTGTTGGTGTTCTCAGAACTTTCTTTTTACATTACAGCTTGCATTATTTGTAACAAATTTTTAGAAATATTTAGGGGTTATGTAAAATGAAATTCATTTTTCAGTTCATTCACAGAGCTTAAATGTTTTACTTTTGGTTCAATAACTTTTGGTCATTTCCTTGGTAGTTAAACCTTTCTTTGATATCAAGGGTTGAAAATTGTAGTGATTTTCATTCCTGCGTCTCAGAGAGCTGGTGAATTAACATCACATTCATCCTGGAAACTGAATCATTATCGTTTTATTCTTGCCTCAGCGTGGAACACTCCCAGAGCTTCCAGAATTATGCAGCTAGCATTTTATTTGTTTAAAACATCACTAGAAATTCTCCATAACAGGTGAAAGTGCAGGAGTCAGATAAATTCTATTGGCATTCATATTTTGATCATGGAGAACTCGGGTGACACAGAAATTTCTTCAAGGTTTTCATTGCCACATGAGCTATTGTATCATCTAAGTCACAAATAAGTGGACTTTATACTTCACCCATACAATTGTCATTCTGGAAAAACTACAAAGGGACAGTCAACAAATAATTTTGGACAATCAATGGATGTGACTAGTGTTATTAGATGCATCCCAAATGTCGTGAACATGGTAATCCTCTTGCCAAAAGCGGTATTAAGTCCCGTATTTTAAACACGGAGATGTGCTGTAGATTTAGACTGAAGTTCTCTTTGAAACTGTTCCATGTAATTAACTCCCGCAGCCATTATCACAAAGCTCAAACTGCTTTCTGGTTATATAGTGGCTAGTATTATATATATTAATGTGACTATTCCTGGAATTACCTCACGATGATTCCAAAACGTAAGTACATTACATCACTGGGACTGTGGTCGCTAGGTGATTTTCACAGGAAGAGTTTGCAGTTGCTTCCCTCTGTGCCTCTGTACGACGTTTATTATACGATGACCAAACATTCAATATCACAAACGTGGACATTTCCCATGATGCAGCCTGCAGTGGTAGCTTAACAGAGGACACTACAGTATATTGATTTCATTTAGTACAAGAAAAGTCATGCGTTCACAAGCATCAGCTTATTAATTTCTAGAACTATAGTACTTTGCAAATGTCTTAGGCAGTCAAAGAAAATGATGTATAAACAACTTTCATCTTGCTGTAAAACTATGTTTGTCAAAGTGTGTCAGATTAGCTAGATTAGTTTCAAAACATCTCCTGAAGACGCACCAATATATACAGCATCCGTCCTATACACCAAAGTAGTAGTTGACTAGACCAGTAGAATACCATGTTTAGCTAATCAATACCTCTCAGAGTTATTTAACTAATTTTATTAATTCATTAATTGAGCTGGTGGTGAAATGTAACAAATACATGGAATGGTTGAGGCGGCACTGAGGAGAGGTTTGAGAACTGAAGTGGTGTTCTTCTAGTCATCCAACAAGATATCAGTAACTTTTTGGAGAACAGAAGAAATTCTTATTAGGTTTTGTTGTGTTACTCATAATTTGCATCTGAGGAAATATACAACCCAGATAAATAGCTTTCAAAATTTTCTTTTACTGCCTAAGACTTTTTCACAGTACTGTACTGTTTATCCTGTACTTGATGAAGACTGCTTAAGATAAAGTTCTCATTTGACTCCAGTTGAAAATATCATACTGAATAATAGGTGTATGAATAAGTAGGGATGAGTAAGGATATCTTGCTGACCTTTGACAGCCTCCTGTAACACATTCAACTTAAAATAAGACTTCAGAAGCCTAGCAATAAATTCCAGTTGCATTCAATTCCTCTTGCATCCAATCGAATGCAATTAAGATAGCTCCATATTACCTAATGAGTATTAATAATAATTATAAAAAAATTGAAGACATGAAGAACTTTATTTTCGGGGTTAACGTTTATAAATATAACAACAAGCATTAAGCCCTAAATCAGAAAAAAAGGAATAATGGTCAGTGTGGGGTGCTATTTTTAAAACCATTTACCAATTAGAAGAGACTCTAATACCAGAAGAGATGTGTTTTTTTACTGGATAGGCCACTGACGTACGAGTGCACTGACTTCAAGACTAAAAGCTTTGTGTTTCACTATTTTTAAAGCAGAAGTGCTTCCACACATTTCCATTAGAGCCTCGGGCTTTATGATCTGTTCTGACTGCTATTATATTGCTGTTCTTTTCCAGATCACATGGGGCTGGTTTTCTGCCAAGAGAAGTTATCAAAAAGGGACCCTCTGTGAAGGTCAGCCGGAGACACTAACGCAGCAAACTCGCCTGAGCAGAATCGCTCCATCAAAAGACGGAGAGCCACTCGGTGGGAGCAGCATCCTGAATGAGTGCTCTCCTCCTGCCTGTCACAAGATCTAAGAAATGGTTCCTGTTATGAATCTTGGGGAGAAGAGATGAAAATGTGTCTTTACGCCCATTTGATGTCTCTGCCATCTTCGCGAGTTTATTATATAAAACCTCTTTGTAATATCAAAGCACTGAGCAGGCTGCTTGTTCCATTAGCTGGTGAGATTTGGTGCAGAAAGACAACTTTCCTACCCATATAGTGATTTGGTTCCTTTACATTATGTGTGGTCTCCTGACAGCCAAAGGGCAAAAAAAAGAAATAACTTTTTAAAAAGGCTGAAATCCCATCTGGCTTTATGCTGAAGAGGAGATACGAGCGGGTGGCAGAATTGAGTTATTCCACAGCAATTTTGTGACGGTAAAGGAACAGGTTGAATTGCCGGCTTAAATCGCTGAACTTCTTTTTGTCGCCTGCTCCATCTCTACAAATGGAGCAGTGAAAGGCAGGAGGACTAATCAGCTGCTGCCAGACAATGGGGTCTTCCAGGCAAGACTCACTCCCACTAATACTCATTGAAATGGCCCATACTCTGCTTTTCAGGAGAGCAATTTGCTTCTTAATTTTTTTGCCTGCAGGTGCTCCAAAGACCTGTAACTCCAACCCTGCCCTGAAATGCCTGATATCATGGGACAGCCATGTGACTTCGGCGACAATCCCTACATCTCAGGATCTTGCCTGGTCAGACACGTTTCATCCACGCTTTGTCCCTCTAAGGGCACACCTGGCCACCAGATCTCCACTCTGAAATGAGCGTGTAAATTCATTTAGCAATGTCGTTCTTGTTTTTCCAAGCTGAGCCAGCCCTAACTTTAACCATAAGTAACCAAAAAATATCTATATACACAAGACTTTTGGCTATTTTAGGCTTTGATTGCATTCACAGGTTTTTATGAAATTGAGTTTCCCCTTGTAGTGACTGAAAGAATGTCCCCACAAGGCCAAAATAAGTTTTTTTTCATATATATACACATACACACACACACACTCACACACACATACAGGTTTGTAATAATATCATTGTGGGGACTCTCCATTCATTTCTCTTTGTTGGGAAAACTCAAATCGCAACAAGACATTAACCTCTATCCAGCCCTAACCTTAACCATAAGTAACCAAACAAAATATGAGACTTCTGGCATTTTTAGTTCTTCGATTGCATTCACAGATTTTTATAACATTGAGGTTTATTATGGGGACATGACCCCACCCCCCACCAGACACACACAGGATGTTATTTCCACACTATTAGCATAAAAATGGAGATATAACACAAGTCAGACAAGAAGCCCCAGAGTCAGGATGACCCAATGTCAGCCACCATCCTCAGTCTATGAGATGCTCGTCTTTATACAGGACAGATTGTACATAATCATATTAATGCTATTTACTCTGGATAATGGCCAATGGAAAAAAAGGAGGGGTTAAAGTGCGGCCTGCAGTTTACGTTTACATCTGTGTTTACATTTCAATCACTTGTTATCAACAGCGATGTGCAAAGCCACATTATTACATTTGTAATGGATTCTACAGCTGGCGTGGGTACAATAGCAGCAGTAGCAGTCAAGTAATTGAACTTGTTAGCTTAGCAATGAGTTAGTAAAGAGCACAGCGGAACTTTAAATTTGATATCAGTCATCATAGACCAAGTAGAATTAGGGGATTTATTCTGATCAGACTTATCCTCTGATTAACTGTGATTAATTATTACTCATAATTATCTGAAAATACTTTGTGCTTAACAGCTATTCATCATTATCAGGCTGCAGATTTAGTCATTATACCAGGACTGTAGGTTAGAGAATGCATCTTGGGCCCAGATCCCAGTATTATGTGTGAAGGACCTGTATGAGAAGATATTGCAACTCTCTTCTATAAACAATTTATCCTAGTGACTAGTTCCTTGACCGTGGATCTAGTTAAGATATAGACTTTGTAAGATGGGACGTTCAGAGAACGTCTTTGTGCTGTACCAGGATGCACCAGCTAACAAAGTCATTTGCATCTGTAAACATCTTGTGTGTGCAGTGAACTCCCAATGATCACACAGACTTTGTTTTCTTCCGAGTGGTTACAGCACCATATGTTTTACTGTGATTGGTTGAGAGCATAATATCACACAGTGGACATGATGTTTCAAGAGAATATATAGGTGCAGGGAACCTTGAGGCTCATGGGAGATATTTGATTTGCCTGGCGGTGCCTTTCCTCTTAGCATTTTACTTTGAAACTCTGTTTTTTGATCGTCTCAATAAACTATTGTAGAATACTGGCTGTAATTCTTCCACAGCACTGCATCTCAATTTTACAGGTTACAAGCAGTTTGAAAAAGGCTCAAGACAGAATGGGGGAAATTATGCTGTAGTTCTGACAGATGCTGGGAACTCAATCCAAAAGTGGGAGGCAAATGAAAAGGCTCTGAAGGGGCGGTAAGGCCTAAAAAGTGTCCCATTGTTGCTGATGTGAGCGGCACATCGGGGGTGCCGGAGCTGAAGACATCCTGCAGATAATGAGGTCATGCGGTTTTTGTTGCTTGGGACGGAAGCACAAGAAGCACCACGAGAATAGAGGCACACATGTATATAAACTAACAGAGTTTCAAACCTGACTGGGAAGCCTGAATCAGTTGAATGGGTCAGTTAGACCTCTGAGAAAGGCCAGCCAAAAGCTTTGCAGTTGCCCAGATGAGAGAGGCTCTGCCCAGAAGCTCTATGGTGACGGCCGTGAGAAAGGGGGCAGTTTCTTAGGATGTTGAATAGGAAGTTTGCTGGAGTAGTCTATTAACGAGAAAAAAGGTCCTGACAGCCATGCTGCTTCAAGGGATGCTTTCCCCAGCTTCCTGAAGATTAAGAAACGTAGCAGTTTCCTGTACTTGAGACGACAATGTTACCAGTTTAAATATCGAGTTTATTCCAAGCACAGTACAGAATTCCGATATTATATCCAGTCTGGATATCTTCTAAACTGGTTTTGAAAAACAATGTTAACTGCAATGGTAGTAGAAACAAATATGCAGATAATAATTGGGTAACAATTAAAATACTTGCTATACTCATGTGTTGTTTCGGTGTAAAAATTCCATGAACAGCTGTCATGGTTTTCCCGTGTGGACTCCTTCTCAAACCCCAATCATAACTTTATATTAGTTGTTGAAACTTTTCACTGTCAAATCAAGAATAGAATATGCATCTTGTGTGGTCCAATTAGTGTGCGCGACCAATGCTGTAGAGGTCATTCTCCATATTGTTAGAATGCCTATTCATTACGAAGTCCCCTCATTACATTCTCCAAGATATGACAAACTTAATTTTCCTGATCAAACAGCTCTGTCTGGTTTTCCTGTTTGCAGCTTTGCGACACGTTAACTGTTAACGATGATAACTGTGCTCTTTTTCGCAGTGAGAAACGAATAACCGAGATTTCACTGGTTGACGAACTAGCCCAGCGCTTATTGCTTTAAACGCAGAGCAGAGATGTGACCCAGATGGACCCACGCGGGGACACATTGTAAATTCAGATTTCTTTCATTTCATTTGCCTGGAGATGGGTTTCCAATAACTGTCCGAAAGACTGACAGTTTGCGAAACTCATCTGAGACACATGACCTCATTTTTAAAAAGCTATCTGTTTCTTCTGCAGATCATGCACTCTAGGAAACCCTATCATGCCTTTTTGAAAGAAAAAAAAACTTTTTTTGCAAGTGGAGCCCTCAATCATCTCTTTGCTAGTTTCCCATTAATATTATTACTGCGAGTCAAATGTTTGATTGGCAGTTAAGTTCAGCTGTTGGAATAACGTCTTATATGGAGAAGAAATAAACAAATTTGCAGGTTAACCGGACTTTAAGTGATTCTAAGCAGCTCATTTAACTTCCAACACAGAACATGATGCATAAAACAGCAACGGATTTACATTGTTATGTTTTTTTTTATGTAGCACTTTTAAAATCATGTAGGGTTCCACTGTGTAAAAACCAGTCATAACATTTTATTTATCGCTGGTCTTAGATGATTCTTGGCAGAGTTGCTGGGAGAATTTCTCTAGGAAAGCCGGCAATCACGCCCACGCGCCATGTGGACATGTTGAGGAGCAGGTTTTTGGCAATAGAAAAATCCGTTTTCTGGACCATTGACTGGGCTGGGTTGGGTTGGACGTGACACAAGCATTAATATCAAATCAAGATGATGGGGTCAGGAGAGGCAGGAAAATCTGAGACGCTGGTGTGTGTGCAGTTCTCCCCCGCGACGCACGGTGACTTGACAAAGTGGCTTTTTGTGTGCTGTGTTTACGTTTTTACGTTTTATCTTAAACGGAGTCTGATCAACACTGGCTTTCATCCCACTGTATTAAAGTCCTAATTTTCCCTGACCTGCCCTGTCTGCTACCTCATCATGTCCCATTTATGTAACAGGGCTCCATCGCACCAAGCAGCGCTGCCAGTGTAAATGAATGCTACACCTGCCACTGAGGTTGAGATTAAATAACTGCTCTAGCAACGATGCATCTATAGAGTCATCGAAACACTTTGTTTTGTCATGGACAGGCTTGCGACTTCTGGGGGATGCAATCCTGAAAGTTACATACAATCAATGGTTGGTGTTGGGGCAGCTATCCATCCTATGCACAGCTGTGTGGTTTATTCATGGGAAATGGGAAAGTCTGACTAATCTGTGCATTCCAGTTAGGACTGGCCATCTGGCATGCTGGACATTTTGGGTGGGGCTCAGGTTGTCATGGGATGCACATAGATGTCACCCCCCGCCCCCCCAGGACCATATGATCCCCCCTCCGGCAAACTTGTGGGGGAACCCACCACAAAGACTTGACCCCCATCATGCCCCTTAAGATATTACAGCATTAGAAACTCTAAATTTATGGTGTAGGGTTTGGGAACAACATAGTTGAACAAAAACAAAAAAACAATCAGCCGACCCCCCACCCCCAGTCAACCACTTGTATTGTGAATAATGTGTGCCCTCAGGCCAAACCAGTTGAAACGTCAGGCCAAACGTCTATTATATAGTATTGGTGGATGTCAAAAATCAAGTAGGAAGAGCTGATGTAGAGCTCAGAGTGTGACGTGTCATTGCCCGAGTTGTAAGTTTGATACAGAAATATTGGGAGATATAACAGGTCTAGCCCTTTTGACCAGCTGGCTGTGCTACGCTGTTGTTTAGCTCCGCTGGGTCTTTACCCACATAATTATCCCGAGATCCCAAAGGCTCTTCAGTCCCTCGGCACCTCAGTAGTGCTTCACCAGATGATCAGGTGAACCTCGAGTTTGCTTCTACTGGAAGGACTCAAGCAGAAGGAAGACGAAGGAAGTTAACCCAAACTCTGACTGATTTGTTTCCTTGATTGAAAGACTCGTTTCACATGTATGATTATAGGAGACTGACCAATCAGCACACAGCAAGAACTCAGTGCTTAAGTGAAATCCAGGTCCTTTTAATTGAAATGGTAGTTTACAAATCCTGTCCTAGCACAAAGTGTCCTCCCTGACATGGATAATCTATAAAATCATATATCTTTGTGTCCTTTTATGTTGTCACATCCCACCACAGAATGCATACAGTAGATGACACAGCAAATGATACTCCTGGCATTCAGAACCCAATATGGCGGCAGGATGTCAGTTACAAGGCGTCACTACTCAATGCAGAAACCTATGGGGCAGCATGATAAAAACTATGGTGCTTGAATGCAAATCACGAGACAAGCAACAAAAACAGAAACTTTATCAGGTGTAAATTGCAGAAAACATTAAGTTCTTTGAAACTGTTGAAATATTATCTGTATTTATCTTAGCTCTTACTAAACATATTAGCATGTGAAGCCTGGTGAACAGAAGATTAGAACATCATACTGCCCTCTAGTGACTGGGAGGAATCCTAAACAAACATTTCTCGCAATAATGATTCATATGTGAAACTTCACTCCAGTATTCAGAAAACAAAGTAGTTCCAAATGAAGAACACTTCTATATTGTTTCCCTTATTTATTTACAAGAGACACATATACAGTTTTATATAGTGTTGTAAAAAAAGATGAGGGTTGCATAAAAGGATTACATAAAGGCTCTCAAAGGTCTGTGGCTTGGCGTTTGGTTTGTGGTGGCTTTCAGCAGTTCAGTTGTCATGGTTCAAAGCCCCTTTCCTTTAAAATCAATTTGCTGTGGGACGCTGCAGGTCCAGGAAATCTGCATGTCTCAGCCTCCTGGCCAAGGGAAGGACCCCATTCCTGTGCTGTTTAATGTGCTCACCCAGATCACCCGAGAAAGAAAACGACGAGTGAATCATCAGTATAACTGTAGTATGAAATATCACCAAAAATTGAAGTAGACCACAAATAAAGCAAACAAAGAAGTATAGAATCACTTTAAATGACGCCAATAGTAATAATAATACAGAGGCTGACTCGACCTGCTTATAGTAAATACGGATGTATTTTATCTTTGTCCCAGATGTTACAATGTCACATTAATGCAACATGAAATGAAACTGATAGTTTGCACTATTTCCATGATAAAGTGGCGATATTCCTGGCGTTCAACAAATCACCCCCCCCCCCCCAACAGCCCTCTCCAAAGCGTCCACCATCATTTGGGATCTGTGCATTTTTATATATTAATGTCTTCTGGCAGCACAATTCATTAGGATTTCTGGGTCTTAATGAACCCTTAATGGCTTTTAGTGCTGCTATTTTAGTATCACGATGCTAACGCTTAAAAAGGACATTCATGATGTAACGAGTCATTGTGTTTTTGATCTTTCTGCCCCCTTTGGCTTTAAAATAAGTGAATTGATTCAGTGTTATTAATATTGAAATTAATTCTATGTATACATTAAATTAAATTAAAGTTAAACTGACTCTGTTGGAGATAGAACAGAGGAGTCAAAATCATACCATTGTAGGTCAAAGTAATTCACACTTGTTATGTTTATTGTTATAATCACTGGGATTCTAACAATTATACGGTTTGCTATATCTAAACTCTTTTCAGTCATATGATTTGCTATATCTCAGCTCTTGTCAATCATACAGTTTGTTATTTCTAAACTCTAGAAAGTGGTTGTCGTAATGTAATGGCTCCCCGAGATTTTCTTGTAGCATGAAGTCGGATTTTGGGCTGGCAAGGTTGCTCGGTCGGCTATTGTGTCACATTTCTAGGGTCGGGGGTTCAAATGCTATCACCCCTCTGTGAAATTTGCACGTTCTGCCATTGCTACATGTGCCTCATGCATTCAAGTAACCTGTGATGGACTGGCATCCCATCAAGGATGTACCCCAGCCTATGCTGCCTGGGATAGGCTCCACCACCCCCCCACCCCCCGCATGATTCTGTCCAGAATAAGTGGTTTGAAGATGGATGGATGGCCAAGTTTCATTATAGGACTGGTCAGGAACTGTGAACTAATTAATCTGCGTTCATGATCTCCAGCTATGATTTGTGACCATCTGCATGATGGGTGTGGAGGTGACCTTGCGGTGCTCAGTCACGGAGGATTCATGCGTCACCTGCAAGGAGAAACAGAACAGCTGAGTTGTCTTGTGTCGCTAACGTTTGTCTGCTAAGCGCAAGTATGCCTTTGCACAGCTTGTCTGCATTCATAAATAAAAAATGATATTTGCATAGCGACGTTTACATTTATGCTAATTTTATGATTTTCCTGGGACAGAAGCAGGATATGGCTATTCCACTGGGGGAACGCTGTCCATGTTGTGTGCGTGTGCCGAGAAGGATGATACAGGATTTCACACAGGCAATGGCTAACTCAGAAAGAAATGTATCATTACTGTACCCCTATCCCCCCCCGCCAAAACATCCACAGAGGGAGTGAACTACACCAGTGGCCGTAATTTTGGAAGCACTTCCAACTTTTAGAGATTGCAGAACTTTACTCATCTGTTACTCCAGTTACTTCTTTAATCATCCAATGTATGATATTAGTAACATTCTGTGATTGTTTATAAACATTACCGCCGATATTCGTGCAGTAATTTTTAAGGCATAATGCCAACAATTCTAGGTGTTTCCACAATTTTGGCCATTAGCGTCTATGGTACAGCTCTGGGCTTGGCAGTAAAACCCACACACGTTTGTGCTTGCGAACTCCTGTATATGTATCCCTCATTCTGTGCATACAGATTTTATAGAAGGGATCGGAACACTCATATTTCACTTTGCAAAGTTTCATACCCCAAACATTTTTCCCATTTCAGCAGTTGCAGCGTCCATTTTGCTGCAAACGTTTCCTGAACGATCACAGTTGTGAGAGAGAGATGTGCCTGATTACCGCCATTCTGCAGTCAGGCTCATTCAGAGAATGTCAGCGGTTACTGCAAACCAAAGCACAAGGAAAGTCTCCTGTTTACACCCTAGGACTCAATCCAGCACATTCTCGTAAAAATCATTAGCATTTTTTCGTAATCTTTCAGGAGTGATGTGTAGCCTCTTCAGATTTCAGATGCTAGAATCTTCAGTTTTGCCGAAATGAAGGCAAAGAGCCGGCAAATATGTCTAGACAACAAAAATGTTATTTTAGGCTTGACATTCTGCTGATCTGCTGTCATCCTGCCATGTGCCCGCTAGACACCCAGGTTGGTTTCACTTATAATTTCATCCTGCCTTTTGTCCTTTGAAAGCCTTTACAGGACGTGCTTTTGCCTGTATATGTCACATCTGCATTCTGACAGGCCTTCCTGAATAATTGTCCAATTTCTGGTTGCATAAGGTATTTCAGCCCACAGGAGCCATTAGACATAAGACACCTTCTTTCTCTTCTGCAGCGTAAGAAAGCAGGTCACATATCCATGGCAATTCGGGCAGCGTTTTATTTTCCTGCTACAGCGCCTACAAAACAACCAGGCCTCTGCAACGAATAGCGTCCCATGTGCAAGAATGGACTCTGCATGCCTCCTATTGATTTTCAATTCTCAGCACCTTCTACATGTCCCCCAGCCCCCGAGCGGGGCCATAACACCCCTTTCCGCTGCGGCTTCCCGCCTACTTTTACTGCTTTTTTCTCAATGTGCCAAAGAGCCATTGGGTATATTGTATAGTTGCTAAGCAAAGCCTGGCATCCAAAGCGATTTTTAAGAAATATTACTCCAAAAAATATATATAAATCACAGCAGTATATTTCACTGGAGCAGTTCAGGTTAAGTACCTTACTGAGAGGTGTTCTACCTGGGTGCTTTGAAGGTTAAAAGTTTAAGTCTTTAATCACTGTTGCTCTAATATGATCCATACACCACAAAACTGGAAATGTGGATATGAAAGAGAAATGAGAACTATTTCAAGGCACAGGCTGAATCTACTGAAACTGAGACTTTTTTTGTGAATCTTACAGAGGGTGGGAACAGAGCATAGCTTAGCTCTTACTTACCAACTGCCCAAAGCAGGCTAACTGCACCTCATCAAGTGAAACCAGAATTCCCATTATACTCTGGGGCATGTAAGACTGCACTTCTGTTGTAGACGTCTTGTGGTATTATTCTATAGCCTGCTGGAAAACATTTAGAAAGGATCTCATACACCATACTGTTTATGGATGAGAATGCTCTCTTAATAAGTATGGAACCTTACAATGGAAACTTCTGGAGACAGACGTTAGTAAACGCTAAAACCAGCAATTGGTGTAATAATGTTGTGCACTTACTAAAAATAGTGCTGGTGTGGCATTTTGAGAAGCTCTGAAACAGGTCCTTATTTGGACAGAGCACAGATGTTCTTCCTGCTTCCAGTGACAATGCCTTGCAAGCAGAAGGAAATATGTGACTTCAAACTCTAGAAAAGACGGCTCCTATTTTGTTATCCCACATAGAAACACTCCACAGTCCTTTTCCCTCTGCTGCTTTTCTGACTGCATTATTAAGCATTTTAGACAAAGGGTCCGGCTCAGCGGCCACCAGAAGCCTAATGAGAAACACTGCAGCAGCATCATTGGGCAATTGCTTGGCAGAGCCAATCGCATTAGAGATGTCTGCCCCGACAGGCCCAGATTAGCTATCCAGGAGATATTGTCAGCTCAGTAACCTGAACACCTTCATACTATAGAGTAATCAGGGCAGATAATACACCTATATCAGATAAACACATGGCTTCTCATTGGATATAGTGCACTTTGCCTAATCAGCATACAGCACGGGTGGCCCGCAGTGGGCTTTGCATGCGAGTGATAGTGCTCATCTTGTTTGTGCTAATGGAGATGTTTGCAGTAGGAAAACGCCATGAAGCATCAATAAAAATACTGGCCTGGCTTGTCATGGGAGGGGAATAACTGCTGTAGCCTGAATGCTGAGTCCTTTTTGAAATTGTTTGAGTAAACGAACATTGATCTACATAAATGTGTGAAATTTCAGGCTAAGTATGTTTCTTTGGAAAAAGCCAGAAAGAGAGAGGAATAAGGATATCACGGTACTGTAAAGTTTTCGCTTAAAGATTCCCGACTAGTCCTATTGAATTCCGCACATTAACGGGTAACACAAAACACTATCTGAAGAGACCAGTTCATATTTGTGACTTCAGGCAATGGGAATTTCTCTCCGTAATCATGATTGCATGTCTAACCCAATAGCAGCCAATACTGTCCTGCCGGGCCGGTGTGCTGTGAAAGTTTTGTATTTCGTAATTTCAGTTCCAGGCTTTGATTACTGTAATTATACGAACATCTGGTGTTTCAGGTGCACACAACTGAACAGGTGACTGATTTTAACCTTAATTCTTGAAGAATACTGTCGAGCATGTACCAGGACGATAAGCTTAACATTAGAGAAGATTAATACCAGGATGTAAAGTAACTGAATGATATTGGCATGTATTTTTCCACAAGCTAATCTGCAGTTATAGGGTGCTAGACATGAGGGTAGCTTGGGTAAAGCTTTTAGGCTATGAGTACTAATTCTTTGCAAATGTAGCTCAGGTGATGTCACATTTCAGACCTCGTGCATGTGCTTGACTGCAGCCAGATGCAAACATTGATTAGCTTTGGCTATCAGTGCACAGGAAGGGTGGTCCTTAGCTGCCAGGGTGAAATGCTGTTTGGAAATAGAGTTGGGATACCATGTAGGTGGAAATAAAAATGCTAGTAGTTTTGTGTGCAGCCAGAGTAAGACCACCCGGCCAAGTTTGTTTAGCTTAGAATGGCGAAAGCCCCAAACCTTCATTCGAAACAATGGAACAATAACAAATCCTGATTGGTTCCCCCACTCAGTAGGACAAAGATGTGGGGGGGGGGGTCCTCAAACTGGGGTGGCAGTCGAAATATTACATGGTCGACATCTAAATCACAACCTGGTTTACGTGTATATGGTGCCCTTCATAATATGCAACAAAGTATTAAACATGACTACTTACCACGACTGTGTCTCAAACAATATGGTGTCTGGAAACAGGTGGGACTAAAAAGTGGAAGCAACCTAATGTTTAAAAATACCTTTCAATAAACAGTGAGAATGTGCACGTTACGCATCAAACCAGCAGAAGGGCTACTGCAGCACAAATGGCAGATTAATGTGTCACAACATCATGCCCTGCTGTGTACGGCGCTACTCAGCGGCGGATCACACTTGTCAGTCCAACACATCCCACAGATGCTTGACACAATCCCAGCCAAGTACATGATGCAACAGAAAAGGAGATTCATCAGCCCAGGTGACCCCCTTCCATTGCTCCAAGGTCCAGTTCCGATGCTTTTGTGCCCATTGTAGGTACTTTCGATGGTGGGCAGGGGTCAGCATGGACACTGACTGGCCTGCAAGTGCACAGCCCCATATGCTTCCGGGCTCGATGCCGTGTGACGTGACTCGTTATTCCCATGACCATCATGAAATAATCTGCCATTTGTGCCACAGTAGCCCTTCTGTTGCTTTGTACCACATGGGCTCATTCACATCTTGCATTGACAAGTCTTAGCTGCCCAACACCTTGCTAGCGGATCGTGACTTTTCCCTCCTCAGACCGCTCTCCGTAGGTACTCACCGCGGCTAACCTTGAGCACCCCACAAGTCTTGCTATTTCAGAGATGCTCTGGTCATGATCATTTGGTCCTTATCTATTGTATATCACTCCTGGCCATTTCTGCTGTATTCAACATACAGTACATTGACTCCAGGTACCGAATGTTAGCTTATCATCTAATGTGCCCCAGACCTTGACAGGCACCATTTTCCCAATATAGTCACCATTATTCACCATTTTCTTGTAAGGGTGGTCATAATATTTTGGCTCATCTGTGAATGCAGCACACACGCACATTTTTTTTTTTCATGGAGAAAATAGTGCTAGGATGCTGGAACGGTTTCTTTTTAATAGTGACATTTGCATTGAGACAGCAATTTATTCCATTGTGATGAGGGATAACTTTGTGAGCCCAGCCCCTGTCTGGCCAAACGGGAATGCGGGGACGGCTCTCTGACGGTGCATTAAGCAGCAAAGGCCATCTGCCTCTGGACCGGTGACAGGCGCTGGCAGCCTGTGAGAAGCTGAGGACCTGCCCAGCTCAACACCGCTGGAGCCGTGATCTCTGAGGCCTCAGCTTTGCCTGGGAGTCAGATGAAGGGGACTGAGCTGTCACGTCATCCACTTGCTGCCAGAACAAGGGTGTGAATTCAGCTCGGTCTGTCGGTGCGCTGATCTCTCTGGAGTGATTCGTTTAATACTGTAGAGAATGAGGCCCTTAAAAACCTTCCTCTTTACAGCATCAGTCACGCATTCATGCTCAGCATCTTTCTTGGTAAACACCTGTCTTAACGTTATACAGGGTCTGAATCAGAGGAATGATGAGATTGCATAAAAACAAAGCGAAGTATGCAGTCAACAAATAGTTATTATAGGCTCTGTCTCTGAGTGGAGAGCATGGGTCTCCACTTTTTGAAGACCTAGCAGTTCAGGGTAATTAGTGACGCTAAGTAGCTCATCATGTCAGCCTAAGTGTGACATGTTCTCGCTGGCTTTCAGTCTACAATATAAAGCATCTTTGGATATTTGTTTCTACAACTTTGGCTCCGGAACGCACACACCCACGAGGTTACTGAAAACATGGACGGAGATGGAAAAGATGGTAACTCCAGTCAGAGGAAGACGCTATTCAGAACATGTTCCCTGACACCTCTTACGAAAATAGCAAGGAGGTCCCATCGCAACCTGTTGCTACAATGTGGTCATGACCGTGTGCATCACAGATCCTAAAGATCTCTTTTACGGCCAATACCAGCTGACGGCATTTCTGTGTTTGATGTGTGAACCTCAGGGCAATTTTCACATACATAGATGTGTATTTAAGTTTTTCTATTTTCAACTTTTTATAGAATAAAAGCCACCTCTGGCGTGCTCTGAAGACTCAGGACGCACGCCGGACAAGATACGAGACTTATGGAGTATGACTGTGTATAACCCAACGGGATAGCAATTCGAACTTGAGAATTTATATCTGCAAAGTGACAAATGGTAAACCGCAGCATCCCGTTCCCACAAATCCCCCTCCCCTGGAGAGTTATGTATTTCTATAATCAATTACAATAAAACAACAAAGAACCAAATATAAAGGCACACTGATTTACTAACATGAGAGTCCCTGGGTTACCCATAAAGGGATAAACCGTATGTGCTGCTTCGTCATGCCCAGAGGGAGTGCTGAGAAAGAAGAGAGGAGAGCGTTCGGATGCCACAGAGGCGAGACTTATTACACGGAGCCCCGAGCCAAAGTGACATGTTGTGTAAGAGGATCGATGCCTCATTGTCGTGATTCAGCTCCAACGAGATCCCTCTTCGTGTTTCTAACTTTGTTCTTTGGCAGAGATCTATTGAAATGTCACTGTGGGGCACAAGAGTGGAGAGGGCCATCCAAAGGACAGTTCGGGAGCCAAAGGAGCGCAGTATGGTGATTGCATTACGCTCATTTCATCCCTCGTGCTTCAAAACAGGAGTGACTCACTGAAGGATAAGCAGTGCGTGCATGCACACAATAGTGTCAGGAAGACACACAGTTGAGTACGTTTACGTTGAAGGTTCCTCCCATTAAAGGCTTCGCCCAGATATTTTAACAGCAATAAACTTTTGCTGTCATCGCTTATAAATTTCAAGTTGATACATTCAGCCCAGACACCTCACAAATCTCGGTGAGGAAGTTCATCTCGGTGTCGAAGGCAACACATCTGTAAGCTCACCTGGGAAGCACAAACGTCCTGCTGGAAAAATGCTCGTAAATGCAAGGGAATTAAAGAGCTGTATGCCTGATCATTAGACAACCATCATCGCTGCATATGGGCAGCCTCCTCAGGTGGCTACTGAGTAACTTTAAGCTCAGCGGTGATTGCACAATTCTGTCAGCAGGTAAATAATTTTCCACTAAACATTATTTATAGCTTGTTATTTTTTTATCTGAGAAATCCAGGTTAAGTACCTTGCTCAAGGGTACAAAAGTAAAGGCCTCTCCTGGTTTCATGTGAAAATTACTCTAAAGTGTGCAGTTTACCGACGCAAAACCTATTTGTCCGAATTCTGCACGGCTCACATTAGGTCGTTTGTTGAGCAAAGATTGGAGGGCAAGCAAAATCACAATCTACACAGAATGTGTAGAATGGAAAAACAATGTTTAATGAATAGTATGTCTCTGTGTGTCTGTGCCTGGCTGATTAACAGTCATTCTGAATTTAAACCTACAATCATGCAATCAAAAACTATTAAGACTCAAGTATTTACAAGAAAGCTATGAACATGCTTTACATAAACAAAACTTCAATATTTAATTCGTGTCTTGGTCCCTTGAGGCAGAACTTGGCATCTTTTCCTTGGATGAGAGTTACTTCCAAAACAGGTTCTTGAATATATTTGGCTTACTTTTAAGTATTAAGTCCTACTTAGAAATGCATATGGAAATAGGATGATTTTGGACTTCTCCCTGTGACCTTCCACATACTCTGCACAGCACAGCTTCTGCATGAGAACAATAAAGACAATTAGGTATTTCACATGCTTGGCAGAATGCCTGTGATCATTGTCATGACGAGATTCATGGATAATGAGTAGCGAAATTACACGGTATAAAAATAACATTACGATTCACTGAAGGATAACCTTCTTTTGAGCCATTTAAGGTACGAATGTATCCCCTGGGGGGCTGGAGTGTTGGAGAATGCCCCCTAGCAATTCTTGTTGAAAGGGGGCAGAAATTGCTGTTAAATATCCGATAACATTTTTGAGCCAATGAAATCTCCAATACCACGACGACCCAGACACATCATTCAGTCCATCAGCCAATAGCTGTCCTGCATTTGCAGTTCTCAAAACCTGGCCTGACACACACACATACACGGTCACACACACGCTCACATGCGTCAAACATCTATAAGCGTGCACCTGCTGAAAAGGTGCCATCTTAAACTCAGAAATGTGACATTAGCTCTCCATCCTGGCAGCCTTTAAGCTGACAAAATATGTCGTGCTGTTTTGAGATGGAAAGAGTGCCAGTCCTCTCTTGGTGACATCTAAGAAGCAGGGTGCTTTAGGTACCCACAGGGGTCCTATGGAAGCTGAAGGCACACAAGGAACAAGGGAAAAAGCTGTCGAGGGAATCCAGTTAAATTACAGATACAGTTTCCACTAAGAAATGGAATTCTTCCTAAAATATCTGTGAATTCATACAGACACCATCTATTAATAAAATACCGCTGCTGTCCTAGCTGTTAGTTTAAGATGTGCCACTATCACCCATATCCACATAGACATGAGGTACTTTATTAATCCCTATGGGGAAACTGGGTGCTATTCACATATCCCAGTGGTGGTCAGTCTTACCTAGAAAGGGCCACTGTGTATGTGGGTTTTCACTGCAACTCCTTAATTAGATTCCTAAATAGAGAACTGATTGGCTGAGAAGTTCCCGTACCTGGGTTTGAACGGCTGCGTACACACTGGCCCTTTGCGGATAAGATTGGCCAGCCCTAACATATCCCATCATGCCCTCCATGAGAGAGACACATACATGTGTATACAGGTGCGAGCAAGTGGCTCAGCCAGTGTCCAGCCCCCTGGGTTAAGGGCCTTGCCCTACTGGACAGGGAAACAGTCTCCTAACCTGCTGAGCTACACGGCGCCCCCATGCTGGTTTAATGGAAACAGACATTAAGGTAAGTAACTGAACACCACACTGATAAGCTTGGAACATTCAGCATAAATATGAAACAAGGCAGTATTTCAAATGTTTTATTTGGACAATACAATATACAAATCATAACGTTAAACAAAAGTGTGACCAAGCGCAACTAACGATGAGCTCAGAGCAACACAAAATATAGTGCTGGGTTAAAAACAGAATTAAACCACAGAAAATTGTGACGAATAACATGGCTCCCCTTGTACGAATGGAAAAAGACCTAAAGATGGAGAATCTGAAATAATTACGGTGAGATACTGCAATTCACAATGTTCCTGGTCTGTGCTACACAAGTTCACGCAGAATTTATATATGTTGGACGTAAAGCAGTGGCAGATTTCAAATCACCTTTGCTTGCCGCAATAAGACGAACCTCAGAAATGCACATGAAATACAATTCTAAAACATTCCTTAACACTGAACATCACAATAGGTTTCAGAGGAACAGTCTAGATGGGGCTGTTTGACTCAGCCTCCCGGCACCATTGGAAAGGGAACATTTCTGAGGGGCTCTGCCGTCCTGAATAAGATATAAATAAACGTGTTTGCGTGCCGAAGGAATCAAAGGGGAGCCTGAGAACAGGCCTTGTGGGGATGGTGCAACTCAAACATGCGGGAAAAAATGGTGCCTCGTGGATTATTAACATCTCATAAGATACTTGTAACATGACAAAACCGTCATATACTGTATTTTAACATGAAAACTCAGTCACCAAAGATCACGTCAACTAGATGTTATTCCCCCATGAAGAATAAATAAATAAATAAATTGTAGCGCCACAATATTTTATTTAAAATGAGCCAAAGAATTCTGTGTTAGGTCATGACTCATCAGGTTTGGGGAGCATACACTGGTACACTGGTACATCGGTACACTGGTACACTGGTACACTGGTACACTGGTACAGCACATTACCGCCCCCACCGCATGACGAAACACCTCCTGGCTGGCGACCCCCCAGGACAACACGCAATCCAGTCCCACCCTCCAAAAATGTATCTGCTGTAGCCAGGAGTTACGTGGGTGTCCCCTTGGCCTAGTCGCTTGGGTCCTCAGCAATGAGGATCATGGGAGCCGGATCACCCTCAGGGAAACGCGCCACATGGCTGTAGTGCCGCAACAGAGGCTCCCTCACAATACAGGTAATGTGCCTCATTCAGGACTCCCTGAGCAAACGCTCTTTCAACACAAAGTCAAAGTAGTGGTACCCAAGGATTCTCCAAAGAGGCACAGTAACGAAGGAGTCCAGTCTTCATCTCAGGTCATTGCATAGTGTCCATGTCTCACAGCCATACGGCAAGACAGGGAGCACAAGAACTCTAAAGACTTGGACCTTCATCCTCTTGCAAAGACATCAGGAGCGCCACACACCCCTTTCCAGTGACCTCCTGACCCCCATGCTCTCCCAATTCATCTGCTGACTTCATAGGAAGAGTCGCCAGAGAAATGAATGTCGTTGCTGACGTAAGTGAACCTCGCGAAGCAGTCGACATTCTCTCCGCAGACACAATGCTGACTGCTGTGCCCAAGATGTCATTAAATGCCTGGATCTTGGCTTTTATCCAGGACACCCGCAAACCCAGACACTCAGACTCACACAGTGTCCCGAGAGTCCTGATCAGAGCCTCCATTGACTCTGCAAAGATCACAGCATCATCAGCAAAGTCAAGATCAGTGAATCTTTCTTCACCAACAGATACCTCACAGCCACTGGACTCCATGACCCTGCCCAACACCCAGTCCATACAAGCACTGAACAGAGCAGGAGCAAGAATGCACCCCTGGCGAACCCCAGCATCAACTGGGAAGAACACAGAGGATCTTCCTCCACTCTGCACAGCACTCACAGTACCAATGTACAGGCCAACCATGACATCCAGCAACTTCGGGGGGGGGGGACCCGCAAAGTCTCAGGATGTCCCACAGGGCTGCTAGATCGAGCTGAACACTTTAAGAAAATCAAGAAAGACTGCAAAGAAACTGCCGACATTTACATTTGTGTTCCAGAAAAATCATCCCAGAGGGAGAAGACGTTCCACACACCTACCCGGATTGGCCTGAGTACTGCTGTGCAGCGGGCAACGCCTCAGGACCACACCATTTCCAATCTCCAACAGGCCTGACCCCACTGGCTCTCTGACGGTTTCAACTCTTCCACGGATGGGGGCCCTCGAGGGCTTTCCCCCATCCCCTTTATGATGCGTGCAGCCTTCCTGTGGGTGGCTGCATCAGAGCTACTCCCATAAAAGGTATTATTTCTGCTTGGTCGGAGCTGTGTGTTCAATCAAAGTTCAATCCCACCACCAAGTTGGAGGACCGCTTGCAGGGCCAGATGCAGCTTAACATGATACTTATGATACATATTTGAACTTAACTTTTTTTAACACTTTAACATAGGAAGGTGAAATTTGACACCCACTGACAATATAAACACTCTATAATAAGTTCACTCCTACTGATGAGTTTTACTGAATAATAATCTGATATTATCAAACAGCTACATAGTCAATATTGTCAAACTGCAGTGATAGCTCGAAGATAAAATGAATGTGGACATTTCGCCTTAACAGTTAAAAGCTGACTTACAGAGACAGCGGTGAAGAAGAGCTTCTTAAAACTCTGCACCTTACAGTGTTTCTTGCATCTGTTCTGAAACAATAGTCATCATTTTGGAGCAAACTTGCAGATATTTCTTCCAGACTACGCCTTGGAGCTGCAAGACCAATGGAGACTTCACTGAGGTAATGGCCTTCAGCGTCTTTCTCCTGTTTTGAGTTCAACTCCTGTAGCATGGTTTGGAGTATGGTCTTCATCTCCTGTATTTCCTTCAGGGACCATACAGCAAAACTCAAAGATGGCTTCAGTTCATTCCAACCCACACCCAATCTGATCGCCTTTACGAGCAAGTATATGTGAAAACGCTTTAAAGACCAGATAAGACGATCAGGGAAACCGCACCACAAATATACCCTCATCTGAAATCAGCTACGATTCATCATGTGGGTAAGAAACACTGATGTTGTTCTTGAAATGCAATCATACATTGTATTTATGTAGCGGAAGCCTAGGTTCCGAGAGCAGGGTCAGCTAGCGTCCCTGGAGTGGGATTCAAACCCACAACCTTCTGAAAAACAGACACAGGTCTATAATGCCTGAGCTATATACCATCCAAGGGACACCAAAACGCAGAAAGTCTACAGAATGAAGAAATGCAGAATATAGAAATACAACTTATTTCACAGTTTCCCTTGCTTACACTTTACAAAACAAAAATACTAAACATAACTAACCAAAGCTAACCCTTTCATAAGCATCATTACTAAACCTCAAAAATGAAGGATTTTGTAACCATCTGCTCAGGTTCCCAAATTAATACCGGACATTATAATAGCTTACACTCATTTTAAGTGGAAAATGAAAGGAGTATCCTTCAACCGACAGATGGACACCAATTTGCTCTCAAATGGACCCAAATTGTGCTCATTAACTATTAACTGAGAGCATTTAATGAATTATGCAGCAGCGATCAGCAGGATGGCCGCCCAGCTCCCGATCAGAGGCTTGGGTTACGCGGTTGATGCTAATGAAACAAAGCAGCAGATAGAAAATGCAGCGTACGCTAATCACAGCCCCCGAGCATCGGATTAAGTCAGCTGAGGTTTGTTTGGGGGGCAGCATGCGGAGTTAGTCATCAATTACACCCACGGGCCTCTTCCAGCGCGTATCTTTAGCTCAGAGGCACCCTTCTACACAGCAGCACCTGACTTCTTTCCCAGCATATGTGAGAACCTCCTTGGTACGGTCCTGCTGCCCCAGGACACTTGTCTGAGATGAAGAAGAAAAGCAGGCCTGATGAGAACATCAGGAATAATGTCAAAAATAAACTACAGGTCTTGGCATGCATCAGCTTGTTTAGATCATGGATTTTACCAGCTCATGAATAAGGTTTAAAAAAAAGAAAAAAAAGATTTACACAAAGAGTTTTCAGACAAAACCTAAGCAATTAATCTGACAGATTATCTGGTTTTAGCCAGAAGGATTACAAGCCTGTAAACTTTTTGGGTCCTATCCCAGACTTTTCATGCATCACCTTCAGATTCTACTCCTGCTTGTGTTAGCGAGATCCTAGCGCACATCTTTACGGCAGACTCCAAACGGAAGGCTAATGCCCCAACGTCGAAACCACGCAGAAAAGCTGCCAGTCATCGAAGAAGTGGACCGGCTACTTCATGAACGAACTCGATTCCGTTTCATGCTCCAGCAAATAGGATACCTGTGTCTCTAAGTATTTTAATTTGTCATGGAGACGGAATAAAGTAGCATGATTTTCCAGCTTCTGTAGAACCCCAGCGGGATGGTAATTAAAAGAATATGACCAAGGGCCTTGTCCTGATTCACTGTGGCGGTCCGCAGCCCGAGCCACCAGGGACCAATGACCTCACATCATCCCACCTCATCCTCGCCTCTGTCACTTAAATCCTGGAAAGTGAGATTTAAAAAAAAAAAAAAAACAAATTAGTAAAACTACAGAGAGTAAGGAGCCTGAGTTCTCCATCCCTGGCTATTTCCCAGTCACCCAGTTTAGTTGCTACTGGGCGATGAATCAAGTTCACCAAGAGGACAAATTTGTTTTCACTGCAACACGGTGCCTGTATAATGTGTTTAATCATACACTACTTCCAGTCTTACTGAAAGACCCTCTAATAATGTTGTTTAGTGAAAGACCCAGGACTTTTCCTTGTTTTCAATCCCTTGATTCGTCATCTTAATGAAGATGAGTAAACCGGAGGACACATTCATATTTGAAAAGGGAAAAGTAAAGCAGGTCATCATGGAAGAACATTAAAGACTGCCCTAGTTCCATCACACCTCACGTGGACTAAAAGCATTTTATTACTTGTCAGAGACCACCAATGCGAACCAGTCTAGCAATACTCAGGGTAGGACACAATAACTCCAGACATCTCCAGACATCTTTGGTCAAGCACCAAAGTAGTTCTGTCTAATAGATTTACCATTATTCATCGCAAGTTTTCGCTTGTTTTACAACTGTTTTAAACAACCAGAGAAACAAGGAATAAATTCCACAGGTAATGTCAAAATACATACAGATGTTCTGATCAAGATTTAACATCTTAAAAAACGAACATGTCAAAATGCATGCCATGGATTCCGGTTCAGGCTTGGCACATGAAGATGATTTATGCAGGAAATTTTAAAGCAAAGACTGGAATTTTGAGGATATAATCCAGAGGAAGTGTTTCAGTAAAGGCCTGGATGATGTCACCTGGTTCATCGGTCACATGATTGACATTCATCTAACCGTCACCAAAGATTCTGGCTACCTTCACTTCACTGAAAAGTTAGCCTTCACCAGAACAGAATGATACCTTCAGCAGCAATAAAGAAGCAAATAAATAAAGGCTGTCAAATTAACTGGGAAATCCAATAAAACTAAGACATTTGTTTACTTCCAATATATTAAAACGATCTTAAAGATTCTTTCAAGAATGATAGGAATAAAAAATGTTAATAACCCATGAAGCCCTAATAAATATTTCCAATTGCATTTTTTTGCAGACAATATATTTGTAAATACACTGCACCATCATTAATTCATTCAGCCATTGCGGTTTTTAATCATTCTAATTCACCAAGGAGAAGAAAGGAAATTAACAGCTTTAACTTGAACTGATCTCGAACATCATGCAAATGAAATTAATAATTACTGCTTTGTGGCAAACAGATTGGTTATAGCTCCAGGCAAAGTTGGATCACATTAAGAAAAAGGATTTAAATTTATTTTTAATGCACTCATAATTAAAATGCACACTATTTCCCACCTCAGTAAACAGCAGGAAGGCTTGTGACTGCAGCTTCAATAGCGCCTTCATTTTATTTAGCCATCATTTCTTTGGTATAACACCTCAGGAAAATGCCATGAACACCATTACCCATTTCATGGTGACACCTTGTGACCTTAATTTTTATGCACGATTTTACAGAGGAACGTTCTATATACAAGCAGGAGCTTGTTAACGGTAATGGTAACTTTTGAATTAACATTCCTCATTGATCCTTCTGGATTTACGATGCGTTAGTGGGACGCCACAGCCGTTTACTGCTCTGGGGCTAGATAGTAGGCGGAATTTCAAAGTAAGGCAGATGCTGATTAGAGGAGGGGGGCATGAAATGAGCAGGCAGCTCTCTGGACACCCCCCTGACTTACATCCAGCAACAGAGGTGGTCAAGGGGTGCAGAATTTACTTAGAGAGAGCCTCAATCACCCATCATCTCTCAAACAGAGAATAATGAAAAGAATATTGACAAAGATTCTGAGTAACAGAAAGAATGTTCTGACAGAAAGTCAACAGGGAACATTCCCAGAACTTTAGATAACGTTATTTAAAGGTCTTCTCAAAGTTGGCAGAGAACGTTGTAAGGTTAATGTAACGCTATTTCCAAGCTTGGTTAACATTTTTGCATATATTTGCTAACACGATGATCATATATATATATATATAGTTTTGGGAGTAAAATTATTGCAGTGGGAAACTACATAATCTATTTTGACCAACAAGATCAAAGCAACTGAAGACTGTGCCAAATGATGACAATTGTACAAAACCATTTGCATATATGAACTAAACCATTTGGAAATTAGTGTGAAGCAATGACAAATGATGTTCTACAGTTTTTCTTGATTGCTTTGGAGCATCTCTCAAATGACAATTAACATTTGCAAAACAACAACTGTAATCCCCACACCATAATGTCACTTCTGCAGCTGCCATCTTTCACATTAAAAGATAGAAAATAAAAAATGTACAATAAGCTGGTTGCATAAGTGTGTACACCTTTAACTAATAGTTTGTTGAAGCACGTTTTGATTTAATTACAGCATTCAGTCTTTTGGGTTCACACCTACCATCAATTAAAGTGATTAACCACTAATATAGTTCCACTGTCCTAGTAGAATTTCCCTGACATTTACTCAGTTGTATCCTACAGCAAAAGCCATTGATCTCAAAGAGCTTACAAAGCACCAAAGGGTGCAGAAGAAGGGTGCAAAATTTTCTCTCTCAAGAAGTAGAGAAAATATGAGACAACAGTGATATTACCGAGAACTGGCTGTCACTCCAAAACTGATGAATAGACAAGATGAAAACTGGTCAGGGAGGCGGCCAAGAGGCCTACAGCAACACTGAAGGAGCTGCAGGAATTTCTGGAAAGTACTGGTTGTGTACTACATGTGACAACAATCTCTTGTATTCTCCGTTTGTCTGAACTATGGGGTAGTGTCACAAGATGGAAGCCTTCTCTTACAACGAAAAACATCCAAGCCCGTCTCCCAAAAGCATGTGGAAAAATGTGTTATGGTCTGATGAAACCAAGGTTGAACTTTTTTGCCACAATTCCATAAGGTATGTTTGGCACAAAAGCAATGCTGCACCACCAAAAGAGCACCACACCCAGGGTGAAGCAGGGTGGGGGCAGCATCATGCTTTGGGGTCATTTTTCTTCAGCTGAAACTGGGGTTTTAGTCAAGGTGGAGGGAATTATGAAGAGTTCCAAATAGCAGTCAATTCTGGCCCAAGATCTTCAGGTGAAGATCAGCACTACAATGACCAAAGTATACATCCAAATCAACAAAAGAATGGCTTCACCAGAAGAAAATTAAAGTTTTGGAATGGCCCAGCCAGAGCCCAGACCTACATCCAATTGAAAATCTGTGAGGTGACCTGAAGAGGGCTGTGCACAAGAGATGCCCCCACAATCTGACAGGTTTGGAGCGCTTTTGCAAGGAGGGGTGGGAAAATATTGCCAAGTTATGATGTGGCATGCTGTTAGACTCCTCCCCATAAACACTGAAAGCTGTAATTAAATCAGAAGGTGCATCAACAAAGTATTACTTTAAGGGTGTGCACACCTATGCAAGCAGCTTATTTTACGTTTTACAAACATTTCTTTGTTTTCCAATTGAATTGTTCAGGATATAGGTCACATTGAAGGTGGGAAAAGTTTTGAAATGATTTATCATGGTCTAATTTTTTTACATCACGAAAACCTGCCATTTTAACAGGGGGTGTGGACACTTTTTATATCCACTGTAGACTTTTCTATTTTACGTTTTGTCCCCCCAACATCAGTCTCTCTTACGCTGTTGGAATGAATGAACGAACGAACGAACGAACGAACGAACAGGCAACCAAAAGCCCACATTTGCCCTCTTCCTCTCTCTCACACACACATGCATGATGCCTTTTTCTGCAGCTGCAGCACGGGTTGGGACACAGATGGACCTGAATGGGAAGGTCCCCAGGGCAGCGTGGGGGGGGGTTGGTTCCTTCAAAATGTCAGACAGCTGCCAGACAGATCTCACATCATGGGCCTTCAGTGCAGATGCGTGTGTCTTTTTCAGAAGAGCTGCACTTTTGTGTTAACAGCTGAAAGAAAGATCCGGGCAGGATTGAAAGATCCTAACAGTCTGATGCAACACGAGCTGGAAGATTTTAAGAGGATCATTTCGTTTTGAAAAAGCACTGTAGCTATAATGCGTGTGGACATCAATCAACCAGGGTACATTGGGTGAGCAGCTTTAATAATAAGTAAAGTGCTAGGGAGAAAGTTGTGAGCAAACTTACGCATCAAACACAAAACGAAATGCACCTATTTTTCATGACCACTTATGCAGTTCAGTGTCACAGTGAGCTTGGAGCCTATCCCAGGAAGCACTGGGCACAAGGCAGGGGACACCCTGGAGGGGATGCTGACCAATCACAGGGCACAAGGCAGGGGACATCCTGGAGGGGATGCTGACCAATCACAGGGCACAAGGCAGAGGACATCCTGGAGGGGATGCTGACCAATCACAGGGCACAAGGCAGGGGACACCGTGGAGGGGTTGCCTACCAATCACAGGGGATATCCGGGATGGGATGCCAACGAATCACAGGGCACAAGGCAGGGGACATCCTGGATGGGATGCTGACCAATCACAGGGCACATGGCAGGGGACATCCTGGAGGGGATGCCTACCAATCACAGGGCACATGGCAGGGGACATCCTGGAGGGGATGCTGACCAATCACAGGGCACATGGCAGGGGACACCCTGGAGAGGATGCCAACCAATCACAGGAGACATCCTGGATGGGATGCCAACCAATCACAGGGCACAAGGCAGGGGACACCCTGGATGGGATGCCAACCATTGTCTATTTCAGTCATCTACACATCATGCAAAGAAACCCTTTCTGTTACCATGGGAGCTGGACCTGCAGCAGGTTGCTTCCTCTATAATGTGTGGGGCTCACCCTAAAGCCAGGCTGCCTAAGGTTGGGGGTGCCTGTCCAGGCCCCGGGAGTCCCAGGCTGCGGCTCAGTCAGGAGAGGAAACCATGCCTGGAGGTCACCTTCCCACACACAAGGCACGGCTGCGGGGACCTTCAGACAGAAGGCTAAGGTGTTACAACCCCAGGACACTCTGGGAGCTGAAGGTCCTCACTGACCAACCCAGCATCACACAGAGCAGTCAGAAACCAGGCGTGCTAACCGTGCAGCTCCCGGATGGTGAAAGTATGTTTACTGCAGGGCTGCACTGCAGTGCCAATGTGCGCATACTGTGCGGAGTTTGCATGCTCTCCCCGTGTTTCCTCCGGTCACTCCCTTTTCTACCCACAGTCCAAATGAATGAAATGGAAAATGAATGAACGTTTACTGCAAAAGATGGGTTTGAGGATTTCATAAGACATCTTTCAATCCTGCCTGGAACAGAAAATCCCCATCACCAGATCTCTTAGAATAAATTTCACTCAGTGGCCATTTTATTAGGAACACCTGCTTCTTAACACAAACAGCCAATCATGTCTCTGAATCTAGATGTGTACAGCACACTGACCAGACGGTCCAGATGTTCATTTACTATGAAGCAGAATATTTGAATGCCTAATATGTGTGATCTCACTGATTTCAAGTGTTGTGTGATTGTTGGTGCCTAGCGCAGTGGTTCCAGAATTTCGATGTTCTTCCTGGGATTTTCATGCACTAGAGTGTTTACAATCAAAAAGCATCTAGTCAGGGGAAATTCTATAGCTGAAAGCACCATGCTAATGAGATCACAGCTCAGTACAGCCGTGCTGTGCAGACAAGCATCTCTGAGCCACGACTCGACCCTTAAAGGGTTCTGGAGATCAAAGGCCATCCGGTCTGCTACGTAGGAGTTTTTTAAGATGTAGAAGTGGCCACTGCTAAATGAATGCCAAATTCAGCTTGAGCGAGTCCAGCTATGTATCCAAGGTGTGGAATAAGGCAATAATAATGTAATGAAAGGGTTTTACAATAAAATACCATATTATGATCAACTACAGTAGTCCTCCTGTATGCGCGGGTGATACGTTACAAGACCTACCACAGAAAGCTGAAACCGCAATTAATAATGAATCATCCACAAACCCCATACAGTATATAAAGTGTTTTTCTGTACATACTGTTTTGTCCCCGTCTAGGGTCAGGCGCAACGAAAAGTGGAGTTAGACCACTACTTTCTTGGTGCTTGTGATTTTATTAAGAGAGGGAACAATTTTAGGAGTCGACCAGGCCAAAATAACAAACAAAACACCTCGAACTAGAAAAAAAAGATACTCCTTTACCTAACCAAAACAAAAAGTGCACCATTCCTTAATTAACTTCAAAAAAGTGAGAAAGCTTAACCAAAGCAAAATGGCATCACACTCCCTACTTCCCCAGCTACACACAGTGAACGTAATATTTACAGATATTTACAAAACCAAAAATCCAAAGTAACCAAATCCGAGACGGGCTAAGCAAAGTCAACAGTCAAAGAGCAACAGGGGTCAAGCACAAGGAATATCAGCAACACAACAAGCACAAAGCTAATTCCAAAGCAATGGCCTGCTGTTCTTGTCTGGACAGGCTTTATAAAGGAAGGGACGATAGGACGAAAGAAGGAAACAGCCAATCAAAATGGAGAGGTATGAAGTGTAATAGTAGGCGGAGCCAAGGGAACAACAACACATTTTAGCCTAAATCTAAAGGCCGTAGAGCAATGAAAGAATATCATGTATCAAGGCGCGACGGAACAATAAAAATCATGCTTTTTGACCCTCAAAGGACAAAGAAACCATGAAAAAACATACTGTTGCACATTTCGATATTTATTTTCTTTGGAAAGCTGTCGATAACTGAAACCAGGGATACGGGGGGACTATTGTTTGCAGAATCTGGCTTCATCAGTAGTATTAATGTTTCGTTGGTTTGTGAAATATATCATATCTAAGACGACTCCACAGAACACCCACCCCTCCCATCCAGACAAACATCAAAGGGAACATGCCTTACATACAGAGTGATGAAATGAAAGATGCCCAATTCGAGTCTCGGAGGCTCTCGTGAGGAGGCCACCTGGCAAGGCGAAGACACCTCCTAACAATCTCTCATACACCTCTGATCAGGGCTCACACGCAATTATCAGCTGTTCCGCTTCATTCACAGCCACGGACGAGCCACTGACAGGCAGAAGATCACACATTCAGCCCCTTCCGTACGTGTTTACAGCGCGGAACATCTGTGTTATGCCAGTGTACCATGCATAAAGTTAACGTGCAAATTCATATCGTGTCCTAAGTCAAAAATAAATTGCGAAAATAAAAAGTACTCCATCGGTGTTAATAAATCATTCTGGATCTCTAATTAGCATTTTAATCAAGTAGATAAGAAGTATTGTCTGTCACTATGTTAATGGCTCATTGAAACGCTAGAAAAAAACGTTCATAACAAACAGGAAGATGCAGAGCGAAGACTGAACGTTTCTGGCCTTAATAACTAAACAGCTCCTTTCGTTGGTTCATGTATTAACTAATATATTGAGTCGTAATTCCAAAAAGTGTTGAATACTAACTTTGGACATCACCCATTCAATCTAAAGCAGGCTGCTAATTTTCCAGACATCCTGTATTTGTACACACATCTTCTATATACAGAGAAGGCACACATGCAGCAATAGTAATATCAAGATCATAAGGGGGGATGCAGATTGTAGGTCTTATAAGCACCTGAAACAGCTGGGCGAGCGAGACAGTAGGTAATCACTGGATCCCACGTCACGATGAGCTTTATAATAAAAATAGCCCCTTAACGGAGGCAGATCCTTCTCACACTGAAGCTGGGCTCCGTAACAAATGACCCGAAGCATGCCTGCTGTTGCTGGCAGACCAATGCATGGAAAACAGATTTAGAGGTCAAAGGTCACCGTGGGACATCACTGGTTACCACTACTCCCACTGGCCATGTACCTGGGAACGGAAGCTATTCTAAATAATCTCCATTTATGGCTCAAAAATGTTTTTATATTTTATAGAAATTAAATTATAATTGTTCTTCGGTGTCATTTGGGATTCACTTAAAATGAGCATATTGAAAAAATAGGATTAATTTCTTACAGTGAACTTCTCTGTGAAGTGAAATGACTTTTCAAAGGGCACCCCTTTGGTGTGTGCGGGGGAACGACCGCTGACTTTAAGCTAGACGACTTGCATTGATCAGGAGCACGGCCTCAGAGCAGACTGGAGCTCGACATGCTAGGCTAGCTTAATAGTGCCATTGTAACGATGGGCTTAACGAGTGTCGGGCAATTTGAGTTAGCACACTAATTAAGAGTTTAAACGCACGTCGTGGAGCATTTAGTAGAGAGGTCGCGTCTGACAAATGGCAGCTTTGCACATTTGTGGACGGCACGTCGCTGAAGGAATGTCACCTAGCATAGCAGAAGTTTGTTAATGGCTGCTGCAGCCCAGGGCACCTCCTGGATGGGGGTCACAAGAATGCCGGCATTGCCCCACAAAGGCTGCCTGACGTTCCCTCCCGCGTAACTATACGGTGATCAATCATCGGCATCACATTGCTGTCAGTCTTCCCAGTAACACGCTTCTGAATCTCAGTTCAAAATGTGCTCGCAATGCCTACCTTTCGCATTCCTCTGCCCATGAGATTCATACCTTTGTGTCAGGAATAGAAGAAACTAGTTAATGCGAGAATAGCGTCACATACAAGCCTGGAGCCAATCCAAGGCAGTACCGGGTACATCGTCGGATGTCAGTCCGCCACAAGGCATAAACACACGCACACGACAATGGCCATTAGAGAAGCCAATTCAGCTAACTGCATGTTTTTTTGGACTGTGGGAGGAAAGCAGTGCACCAGGAGGAAACGTATGTGACATGGGGAGAACATGCAAACTCCACACACAGAGCGAAACCCAACCCCAGAGGTGTGAGGCAACAAAAACCATGACATCCTATTACCTGAAGCAGAGCGATTTCTACACAGACGTTTCAAAACCACAACCAGCAGCAGCTGTTGTACCGTAAGAGTTAACTGCTCGCTAGCTTTTTAGAGGGTGTTAAGAGTGTCAACACACTCCCAACATGTTCTCATATTAGCATTAAAGGCAGCTAGTACTGAAAGCAAAGTGAAAGCACTGTTCTGTGAGCTTGATCATGTCAAAGCCTTTTGACTCGTGACCCTAGATATGCTTGAACATCAAGTGGAGACCAGCAGTAGGTGTTTAAAATGTCCATGTTTAAAATGTCCAATAATTCTTTCCCAGGAAAGCAAACATTGTAGAAGCACTCCCTGAATTATATGTGCGGCACAATGTCAACAGACCCACCTTCTGGACCACTCAACTTATGTCATTGACATCGTTGGGATTTCAGTGCACTTTTCAAGCAATTTGCCATATTTTAAATGTGCTGCGACAACGGCCATCACTGCATATTACCCAGAATTCCCCTGCATGACAGGAACTACCCTGTAGCACTGCAAATAAGAATTAATCTCCAGCGCAGCCAAGCTTAGCGCTGAGGCTGGAATTATGTGTGAGCTTCTGTCACAGGTAGCAAAAGCTAACAGCTGACACGTTATTTGAGTGCTTGGAAGTGCGTCTGTGTGACTTCAGGAAGGTATCTGGGATCCGTGTGCTCAGCGATCCATCCAGGTCCAGGAGTCAGACCTGGAAAAAGATGAGCATCAAGGACAATGATATCAAGGACCTATGGTCAAGGCTGAATACAGGGGAGCGGGGCACTCTGGGCTAAAGTCACTGTTGGGGCTCTACCTACCTACCTGCTGGGGCTCTACCTACCTACCGGCTAAGGCTCTACCTACGTACGTGCTGGGACTCTACCTACCTGCTAAGGCTCTACCTACGTACGTGCTGGGACTCTACCTACCTGCTAAGGCTCTACCTACGTACCTACTGGGGTTCTACCTACCTACCTGCTAAGGCTCTACCTACATACCTGCTGGGGCTCTACCTACCTACCTGCTGGGGCTCTACCTACCTACCTGCTGAGGCTCTACCTACCTACCTGCTGGGGCTCTACCTACAGCATAAAGTCCAGCTGTAGCAACCAGAAAAAAGATGGGCCCCCTACAACTTGAGGCTTTTTGCTGCAGCATATGTATGATCTTGCCTGAGTCCCTTTAGCCTCTGTACCGTCTTTCCAAACACCTAGTCAGCTCACACTCTACGCACCATCACCACAAGTCTCCGAAATGGCATACCTCACCGAAATCAGACGTACGTGGGTATTCATGCATCGCTCACCGCTGACTGCAAACGGCTTCAGCACACAAGCACTGTGACAACCTACCGTGCAGACAGAGAGGCCCACCGAAGTCAGACGGGTATAGAAGATTGGCAGTATAGGGCAATGACCCCTGCACTCCTCTTTCCGCTCATCTGCCTCCCTCCATTCCATCTTTATCCAAATTACGGCCCCCCAGCCAGCATGACAGCAGATGAGTATGGCTATTATCAGAGGGGGCTAACGTCTGGAAGGTGCTGAGAACATCTCCCTGAATCGGGACTCGGGAATGAAAGGAGAAGGGCCTTCTATTCATGACAGAGGATTCGCCGGGCCTCTGCGGGGCACGCCATAAGGAGAATGAGGAGAAGAGGAATTAAAGATGGAATTGTGAATCTGAAAGCCACATTCAGTGACCACAAGCAGACATAGCTGAAAGGTTTGGACCCCAAAAAACAGAAAAAAACCTTCAGTGTTCACAGGCAATGAGCTCAGACGGCATAGCCTAGCAACGGACACCCGGCAGCGAGCCGGAGGGCTGACACCCTCACCTGCGAGATCCCGCCCCCAGCAGCTCAACGTGTTTTGTTATGTGCTCCTTCAGGCTGCTTTCCGCACCAACAACAAGGAATGAATCATTAGGCCCCTCTTTTCTATTCGATAAAAAATAGACAATACACACTTCACCATGTTTGAACATAGCAGGAGATTTTTTAAGATCCAAGAGTTCGTCACATCTAGAATGTTCTACATTATTTTACTTAGTTTGAACGTATGTTCAAACTTGCACTGATCACTTGAAGTTGCTGCTGCCATATAATTTTGCAATATTGTACATTATTTTTTTATTTTTACTTCAGGTTTTATTGGTGTTCATTCTATGTTTACCTAGTTCAGATATTTTTATTCTAGTATTTTATTATTATTTTATCTATTTACTGTTTAGTAGCCGTGCTGCACGCACCGAGACCTGTTTCGTTCTTATCATGTCAAGCGGTTTGAATGACAATAAAGCTGATTCTGATTATGATAGTTTATACAAAATCCTACCTTTCTCTTAGGATTGTATTTCAGAAAAGGTTTGAGACTGATGTGGTATCAAGGGTCTTTAACTACTGGAGGTAGCGTGTGGCTCAGCCGTGCCTGTGCCCGTGATTGGAAGGTCGTCAGTTCATATCCCAGACATCGGAGTGATGTCACCGCTGGGCCCCTGAGCAAGGGCCTTAACACCCAGTTGCTCCAGTGACAGTCTGATCCTGCTTTCTTGTTTGCCCTTCAATCGGGATAAAAGCATCTGCTAAAAAAGAAAATCTAATAAAAAGAAAGAGAGTGTGCAGCATCAGGACCGAAGCACACTGTCAGTGTTGCAGGCTGTAAGCATCGCTGGGCCGTCTCGCCTGTGCAACGGCTTCATGAAAACGCCTTTAGCCCTCATTACTGCCATTTTCTTGTCAGATCCCCTAATGACTCTCTATGGCTGCCAGCTCGTATACGAGGACAATACCCCCCCACCCGGCGTCTGATAACAATTATCCCTTCACAAGTCTGAATGCCACCCAAGATCAGCACGGGCTCCACAGCTGAGGGCAATGCAAGGACTGTGCAAAAATGCAGCACGAGAAGAAACATGACAGTTCTCCAAACACTCTAAATAAAACAAAAAGGGGAACAGCGAGAAATAAAATTACAGAAGCACTAATATGGTTTCATAAGGATGTATCCTTCACTGCTGAAAGCTCCTTCAACAGAGTCATAATCCGAAGAAATTAATCCTATAAGAGGTGGAAAAAATAGCTTCCAGGCTGCTGGTCCAGAGTCTCAGAAAACCCAGTGAAAAATAAACCTTAGAGATCAACAGTGGTGAGCTGTCATTGGAGAAGCTGGTCTACTAAAAGCGTCCTCCAGATCTCCCAGCCACGCCCTCTCGGTTGGGATCAGCCTCTGACAAAACATCCCCCTCAGGTTTCACCCACATTGCACTAGGAAACGTGAGGAACAGCATCAATGCAATGCCGTCAACCCAAAACACCGCAGACAGGCCTGGGGATCTGAAGGGGGACCAGGATAAGGCAGATTCCTCGGCTTTTAAACCTTCTGCCTTTCAGATTCCATTTGAAAGGCGTCTGGCCTGAGGCCTTCTGAATGAAACATTCTCTGTGTGGGCTTTAAACGCCCCACAATCTTGCAGACAGGTGGCAAACGCAGACAACAAGGGCGGTTTGCTCCCCCAAGGCCTCAAGCACTCATAAATGTCAAAACAAAGACATGCTTAGGAGAACTATTAATTCTCCATCAGCTCCCCCCCCTCCCCCCACCTTACAATGACAGGGCAAGACACCTTGGCAGTTGGAAGGCATGAAAGACTGCCGGAAATCGCAGTGGGGTTTGTTACTTTCAGCCCCACCCTCCTCCAAGAAATAAAGTCCAGCCATTGCTGTCAAAGTAAAAGTCTCCTGAAGACAAACATGGCAAAAGACAAGTGAAGAGGGAATGCCAAACAATACAATCGGGGGATGCCTTAGCCTTCAGTGATGGCATACCAGAGGCCTCATTAGGGCCAGTAATTCCCAAAACATCCGTCACAAACTGAGCAGAGGACCAATGAGGTGAGGGAATGGACTGAATGGGTAGCAAAGAACCAATGAGCCAAGGGCATGGACTGAATGCAGAGCAGAGAACCAATGAGCTGAGGACGTGGACTGAATGCAGAGCACACAGGCAAAGGCCTTGGTGAGCCAGCAAGATAGATAACAGGCTCAGTAAAGGGGAAAGATGGAAGGATTTTGGGGTGGGGGGTGACTCAAGTTATTGTGCCAACTGCTCTAGGGTAATTCTAGGATTTTTTAAGGGGCATTACAGGGGCCATAATTCATACAGAGGGGTCAACCTTATCAATAGGCAATTATATGTTTTGAATCGGTGAGTGACAGGGGAAAGGGCGCTTTGGGGGCCAATCAGCTGTCAGCGGGAGCTAGTACCCCTGTGGCCCCCGCCGTGTCTGCCCATGTATATGATCAAACACTGTTATTTACATTTATATATAGTACTCTAGGAGGCCTCTATAAATGGTCATAGAAAAGGGCATGAAGCCTTTTGTAACTATGAGCTTGACACTGAAGAGGCTTTAGCAATACTGACCTGAAGCCTCACTTAATAACAAGCTGTATGCATAAAGAACTGCCCTTTATTCCGCTTTTAGCTAACAGTGTAAGGAAGCGTAACTACAGCAATTCCATTCAACGCAAAACAGCACAAATCACCATAAAAGTTCCGACATTAATTGAATTTCACACTCCATTATGTTAATTGAGCCTTAAAACATATATCAGCTTCGATGTAGAGTGCTGACAAAATGAGAAGTAATACATTTTCACAAGGGGGAGGGCATATCTGACACGCCCAGATGTATTGTATTGTATTGTATTAGAATTCATTCTCCTCCAGGTCTTTAGGCGTAAGCCTCAACGCTCCAAGATTTCATTACATCAATTTAAATTGCATAGTACTGTTGAAAAATGTCCTGGGCTAAATTACTGTTAAAACAATCATTACAATGTTAAGCACAGCTCCCTATAGAGCCCAGAAGCCCGG
>JAODLD010000047.1:14063743-14074236 GCA_026781065.1 Mormyrops boulengeri
ACAGGATCTACCTCTCCTAAATCCATGTTGGCTATCCCTCAGAATGTTATTTGAATCCAGGCAATCTACCATTTTCACTTGGATTATAGCTTCCATTATTTTTCCAGTTATGCAAGTTAAACTGATTGTCCTATAGTTTGCTGGATTACTTCTATCCCCTTTTTTTGAATATGGGCGTTATATTAGCATGCTTCCAATCAGAAGGTATCACACCAGCAGATAACTATTTCTGGAATAGTAAAGTTAAAGGTTGGCTAATAAATTGTAATAATATCCCCCATGTAATAATATCCCTCTTTTAAAACTATAGGTAGGATGCCATCATGGCCCTGCGATTTATTTATTTTGAGCTTAGCTAGGCTTTGTACCACATCAGCCTCAGATGTACATATATTGGTCATAGACAATGCTCTATTCATACTAAATGGTGGTAAGTTACTTGTGTTCCGTACTGTGAACACCCATGTCAAACTCATTTACTATATCAGTTTCATTTTCAATTACAAGGCCCTTACTATCCTGCAAATTAGTGATTTCAGCTTTTAAAATTGTGGACTTTTAATGTCATCCTTAGCCTCCAATGCAATATTCCTTTTTGCATTCCTCTTGGCCAGTCTAGAATTTAGAGATCCTTGGTCATTGTTGATACACCACGGCACACAACAACAAAATGTGTTTTGTTGCATTTAACCCATATGTGACGTTGTGACATAGCAGGGGGCAGCTAATTCAGCACCCGGGTAGCAGTACCTTGCTCAGCATACCTCAGTGGTGCCTTGAACTTGCAATCTTTCAATTACAAATGCACTTTACATCTCACTCTAATAAAAATCACCTGTTACTAATACAAAATGCTTGTCAGATTTTGTTTTCAACTGATTTAGCACATAGAAGAAAATCCTTGTACATGTTTAGTTACAGGCACATTCCCATGATTTTGCCTTGATGCAATATTGCAGCCTGAGCTAAGTGGTCTGTAGAGTGTGGTCTGTAGGGCGTGGTCTATAGGGTGTGTCCACTGAATGGCCGCTAACTGATCATCTGAGCCAGACTGACACATCGTACCCAAGCTCAAATACCATCTGTGGCCACTGGGAGGACTGAAGCTGGACATGCAAATCCCAGAATGCCACACAAACCGAGTGACCCAAAAGGACATCACGGATTACTGGGGAAACAAGTGGAAGGCAAACTACCGGATAGCAACAGTGAGAAAAGTAACTTTCTTGGAAAGAGGACTTTTTCTAACAAGGTCAACACGAATATCAGGACCTCATTTAAAAAGAGGGATATCTGAGTGCCGCCTGAAGCAACAGGCCTGCAAGTTGGCCAAAGAACAGGTTGTCGTGCGTGATTTTAGACGGCCCTCGAAGCCTTGCCACGTCAGTGGCCAGCTCCTATTTATGAAGCAGAGGTGACTCCATTTCGCAAATTTCATCACCAGTCGCACTCCCCTTGGACTGCGAAGCTATAACACCGACCGGCCAGCTGCTCAGGAAGGGCAAACAGGGGAGAGAAGGTACGAATGTGGAGTAGAGCAGGAAGTCAGGGGCCTCCGCCTTACCTTACGTTTAGAGCCACCTTCTGCTCCTGAAGTGCAAAACCAAAATGACAAGGCCCGCCCACTTATCACATTGGTCAGAATTGTCATCTCATGAACCAATGGTATTTCACTACAAATCCAGAAACCTGCAGGCCTCAAATTATTTGTCTGATTTCCTGGCTGAAAATAACTCCTCAAATTTGTGGTGATCCCTGCACGTGTGCTTTAATTGGCAATGTTTTTCATGAAGGTTCACATGCAACACTTAAATGCAAAAGTTTCCGCCATTAATATTTCAGTGTAACGCGATCTCACTTTTTTCACCTTTTTTTCTTGTGAGAAAGACTGCAGGATAATGGGAATTGCCATGAAAGCCAGGAGCAATTTTACAGGACACAGAAGACGCTGTGGGGACCCTTGCAGATAAGCATCATGGGAGTTAGCCCCAGTCTGCCTCACCCCCTAAAATAGCACTTTAATTCACACATTTACAGACATTATTATCAAAGCAGCTTATGTTACTTTTTTATTTTTTTAGTTATCAGTGTCATCTTCATTTCCTCAGAAAATAACACACTTCACTGAGCCTGCAGTGTCCTCTGTGACAGCGTAATTATACAAAGGCATTCGAGTAAACAGATTCTGATTGATGCATCAATTGCTGAATCGACCAGCCTTAATTTAGCAACACAACACACAGAGGCACCACTTTTGCTTGTGTCAGGATGAAAGTTGGCTAATGATTTGGGGGTAAGTTATTGAAGTCCTGTCTCCCACCCACAGTAGTTTGTTTCCAGAAACTCAGAAAAACAACACAATAGACCAGCACTGGTTATCAGGTGAGTGGTAATGCTGATTTTCCTCTCACTTTGGAAGACAACAGATCCCATACACTGCAAACAGCAGTGACATTAACTACAGTACTGACCAGACACTGCAAACAGCAGTGATATGAACTAAAGTACTGACCAGACACTGCAAACAGCACTGACAGGAACTATAGTACTGACGAGACACTGCAAACAGCACTGACATGAACTACAGTACTGACCAGACACTGCCAGCAGAACTGACATGAACTACAGACCAGACACTGCCAGGAGCACTGACGTGAACTACAGTGCTGACCAGACACTGCAAACAGCAAACAGCACTGACATGAGCTACAGTACTGACCAGACACTGCCAGCAGCACTGACATAAACTACAGACCAGCCACTGCAAACAGCACTGACATGAACTACAGTACTGACCAGACACTGCCAGCAGCACTGACATGAACTACAGTACTGACCAGACACTGCAAACAGCACTGACATGAAAGAAAACCCAAAGAAGAAATATGAGTTATATTAATATTAAGCTGAGGTCTGGCATGTGCAGGACATCCTAATGGTAAATTAATACCAATCAAAACTTAATAAGGTAATCAGGCCCCTGGAGGAATCTTCGTATTTCCACATAGAAGTGACTTGAGCTTCAAACTCAGTGCTGAAGCTTTATGTCACACTGGCATTGACATTTTAAGCAGGCAACCCCCAAAGTGACAATGGCAAGGAGTGAAAAAGGATTATCCAGCGACAAGGTCTTCTGCAGGACTACAGGAGTCCATGGTGAAAATGTACTTCATCTTTCAGCCTCCACAATCAAACAGTGCCTTCTTAATTTCGGGCTAGCATGCGCTAGAAGCATGACTGATAAACATTTTCTGGGAGAACATTGGAGGGTAATATTCACGTTCCGCGAGAAACAACCTCACCGGTATCGCAAAACAAAAAAGGACGAATGCAACCAGTATTTAATCTCCCAGGTAAATTATACATCCAACAAAGTCACAAATAACTTCTTAAGCCAGTCTGGAGATTCATTTTGTTACAATCTTTTCCACCAAGAATAACAGACAAAACCTGGACAGATTCGTCTCTGATCCTTTGTTTACTCTCCTAACGTACAAAAAACATCAATACTTTGTTTAAAAAGGTTTATCTGATCACTCACTCGCCCCCAGAAAGAAAGATGCTGAGTCGGCTTAATCTCTGGTCCAGACTGAGACATGTCCATGCCCCTTCCCATGATGCACTGCAACATTACCCAAGTCTCACATATAGCCAATGTCTAAGTGTGATGCTCTCAGTGCTAAATATGCAGAAACATACGGAACCAATGAGAAAATTGGAATGAGGAATAGAAAAGAAGTAATGTTGTATTCCTGGGAGTCGTTACTGACTAACAATGAGAGGGGTTTTCAGAAGCACCATGAATATCCTAGATCAGGGATTTCCTATTGCCGGCCCATGGACCAGCTCCAGTCCACAGTCGAATTCCTAAATAGATGCGTACAACTTAGCCTTCCCTATTGCTGCCCTCTCAGGGCCTTGTCATGCTCCAGCTACCGCCGTCGGTCCTGTAGCTCCCACAAACGGCTCTGCAGTGCCTACACCTCCTACTGTGCCTATCAAACACAGACTAGACAGCACAGCCTGCGGAAGGCCATACCGAACAAGGCATGCTAACACCGTTAGCACCAATCAAAACATTCATTTTTGTCCTTCGGCCTTAAGTTTTATCTAACATTCAAGCAATTTGAATCTTGGACCTCATTGTCCCTACAAATACAGAGGGAACTCTTTACTATGATGAATGCCCAGCTTCAGACCACTCTGTTTGCAGAGGGGACGTTCGGATTTCGACTGAGAGACAGGTGGCGCTATTCGTTTTCACGGTTTCTGCCGCGCTCAACGTTACTCCAGAAGAAGGTGACATTTTCTCCCTCAGAGGCATTTCTCACTCTCTGGAGCCAGGAACAAGGTGCCTGGAGGGAATCCCAGCATAGCCAACACTCCCGGACACGTATCATCCAGTACAATGGTGGCGATACCCACTGGAGTGACAGAAAGACACCAACCTGCTCTCCGAGCCTGTTCCCCACCCCGGACACTCTGGGGCGCATTGTGCCGGACGTACCTTAAGCCGGCCGCTCCTAACCATGTCAACGCCAACCTTGGGCGGTTTGTCTTATAAATAAAGCCTACAAATGCAGAATCGAGCACTTATTTAAAGATGAAGAGTCCCAGAGCTGGTCACAGCACAGAGCCAAACCCTGGCCTCATTCCACAAGGATTCTCACTGCTCAACTAAGGGGCACAGTGGGCCGACAGTCTACAGACAGTAGGGCGTCAGTTCAAACCCCGGAAGATGCTTTAAACTTATTTGGCAAAAGTCATGAGGATGTTTGTTAGTAAGGGCAAATTTTAGATCTGTTCTCAGGTGCAGTCATGCGTCAGTTACGGCTCACGACTGAGAAGATAATCTCACTCAAACAGAAATCAGTACAAACTTGTGTTATATACTACATTTATTTCCAGGTTATGTTACACTTAATACCACTAAGAAAACATGTGACTTGACTATATTTAGGAACATATTTTGTAAAGTAATATTATACAAGTCAGGTCTGTAAACGGAAAAGATTTAAGTTAGAACAGGCAATACCAGAGAGACATTAATAAAATGAAAAGAGCAGTTCTGAAGTATTCAAAATGCTGGATAAACTGGCGAAACATAGATCACTGATATTCAGGTGTTTTTTTTTAATTATTGAATGTATAATGTAGCTGTTCACTGTGAACTACACAACACAATATTTAATTATACAACTGTGTTACCACCTCTGTTTAATTTATATTCATTCCATCTCCATTGCATTAATAAGACTGGAAACTCACCCCGCCTTACGGTAAGCCCTGTCTTGGTTATGTTTTAACAAGCCACTGACAGTCTCAGAATTAATAAGCAGATTTGTCCGTTTCAGCAGCAGATTCACAAAAGCAGTGTGTTTGTCAAGCCCCCCCCCGTCACATCTGCTCTGCCCAGTCCACAGACCCTGAAGGCCTTGCAGCTCTGCACATCCATCTCTCTCTCTTAAAGGACAATAGAAATGGCTTCACTGCACTCATTTTCACTTTATTCCCCACAATTACTATATTAGGAACCAAATAACACTTGTTTGGTTTTCACAGGTAATCAAATTGGCATTTTAGCATTTAGCATTTCCTGACATTTAGCTTCTGGTCCGTATGACAGGCAATTCCCGGTGAGCAGCCTTATCGTTTCACACCGAGAATCCAAGGCCCGGCAAAGGGATGGGGCAGGGCTCCTTTCTCTTCAAGCAAACAACACATGCTGGGAATGCTGTTGGGGAAAGCTGAAGTGATCTGGCCCACCGTGGAGGGCGAGCTGCACACAGACCCTGAGGTCCGCTAGGAAGCTGGCGGTGATGAGGTGTTTGCCAAGCCTGCAGCTCCTCCCCAAGTCGGGAGACTGGGCGTCAGTATCGGAATGGTGAGTTCATACAACGGGTGACTGCAGAGGCAAGTCTTATAAGCCACTGTAAATTAAGGGGATTTTGCTGCATGGCTTTTCTTTACTCACAAACCACTAAATCATGGACGAATGCTATCAGCGTTGAATGACCTTTGAAACGCATAACTGTCAATCTGACCCTCGGCTCACAACTGAGATACCCCCCCCCCCCCAAACTCCCACACAAACATGGTGCCCCACAGCTTTGGCCTTATAACAAGGGGGTTTGCACTTGGGGAGACTTTAGACAGCCTAGGCCTTGGGGGCTTAGAAGCAACGCAGGGGGTACAGGAAGGGCAACACTGAGTCCCCCCGAGTCAGCTAAGAGTTCATCTACTTCCAGACAAATCTCTCATTTGGGATTTGGGGGGACTGTCAGGCCCTCTAGGGATGTGCTTCTTTACAGCATATGTACAGAGCACAGACACACACACAAATGCACACACACACACACACACACACACACAAACAAACAGTTCATATATTCCTATCTTTATGGAGACTCTCTGCTCATTTCTATGGGCATATCCTAATCCCAACAATGACAAGCTTAACCCCTCCCCAGCCCTAATCTTAACAATAAGTAACCAAACAAAATACAAGACTTTTAGAATTTTTAGTTCTTTGATTGCAGTCACAGATTTTTATAAAAATTAGGTTTATTATGGGGACTGGAAAAAATGTCCCCACAAGCTAAAAAGTACTAGGTTTTACCATACTGAGGACACACACACACATACACACACACACACAAATAAAAACTGAAAGGTCAGGTGGAAAAAAAAAAGTCCCCCCGTTTCTAAAGGTCAGTTGCAGACTGATGTTCTCACATGTAAATATAAAGATATTGCCTGATATTCAAGGCGATCAAACGTCAAATCCTGGCCCATACATTTCCCAATAAACCAGTTTAATAAACACACCTGACGTCAGTGGACTAGTCAATGCGCGATTCCGCAACGTAAATCAAGCAGATTCCTGCCTACGGCACAGATATACACCAACAGACGTCACTGCTCCATTGCTACAGGTGACACAAAGACATTCCTCCCAACCACAAGGGACTCTCACTTAAAGTAACTACATGCTCAATTCAGAAGGTGTACATTGTTAATCAATTAGTTAAAAACATAGACGATAAGCTCAAACTAATGCAGCTTTAACACCTCTTTTTTATACTTCAAGTACACATGAAACTTTATGTGTATAATTAAAGCATTATATAACACTTTCCATTTGCAAAGCCTTGTTCATTACTTTTTTCCATTCCATCAGGCCAATGTTCAGAGAGAAGTAGCTTTGATGTCTGACCAGCAAAGACTCAGGTACTACAGCTTGTCGATTCTAAAGGGGATCAGTGGCCCTAATTCATGGTGCCACATTCAGCTGGGGAGAGATCTTTGTAGTACTACAAGAACATATATTGAAACTGACTCGTGCACCTGGTGCCGTCTCTATCATTTTTTAAATTGAATATGCTTTGAAAAGGACAGGTCTTGAAGTGACACGCACGGGGGATGAGGGTGTAGGCAGCTATCAGAGAGGAGAGTGCTCAGTGCGGGTTTCCTAATAGCACAAAACCAGCCAGATCCATATTCATGTGAGGGCTGCTCCACTTCGCCCCCTCCTGACACCTCCGGGAATTACAGCCCACAGCAACGGAAAAGGAAACCCTCAGAGCCGGCCTCTCAGCAGCTGACGCTGGGTGTCCTCAGCCGACCGCAGTTCACCTTCCACGTGGTTAGGCAAGGGTAAATAAAACTACATTTTGAAACACTGTTATCAGAATTAAACTGGGAGACAAAAACATACAAAATAATCTTGTGACGTGCGTAAAAGTGCCCAGGGATCTTCTTAGGCAATCAACAATGGAATAAGGTACGTTAACAGGAAGCTAACTTAATATATCTGCTCCAGGGTCAAATGTTCCCTTTAGCAGATCAGTTAAACCTGCTCACTAGCTTGCTCACCAACCAGCTAGCTAGATCACAGCAAAAAATCAAAGGGAGTATCCTGCTTGGTTTGGGCCCTCAGATCACAGGTATTCCGGGGCCCCGATCCAACAAGGACGTCCTGACAGCACAGCAGACTATTGGCCCAAATTAGACGGGGTAAACCCCACCCTGGCATGTGGGTTATGGATTCTACTTTGGGATATGACAAGTCAGCGTGTAAATATAAGTGATTTGGCATCTTTCTGGGCAGTGAACAATGAACTGACCTTTTTGAAAATGAAGCGCACATTTCTCCAAACAGATAGGCCTATATGTACTGATTCAAAACCAAGATGCCTTGAAGGAATGCTGCAGCTTTAGGTTTGGGTTGAAACCTTTCGCTTTTTTGCCTGCAAGAATTTTTCATATACATATAAAAACAATAAACAAAATCTTATCATAAATTTGCATAAACCAGAACAGACTACACATAAACTTATTATACAAATTGCATTTTTAAAAAAGCCAGGTTTAGGTCAGGCCATAACAGAAGCCTCCGGGGTACGGCAATTTATTCCCGTTTCCCATTTTGGGGGGGGGCAGAGCCGAACAGGCACACGCTGTACAAAAGGTCAAGGCAATTACTGCGTATCGCAGCCAATGCTCGGCAGAGGCGGACCGAAGACAGCGGGCGGGGCCGCGCCGCGGGGCGGCATGCCGCTACAGGGGGCAGGTTGTCATGCGGGGGGGGGGGCAGATAGGAGCCGACAGAGAGCGCTGGCTGTGTTTCCGCGGCAATCGGCATCCTCTGGCTTTAATGCACTTTCGGCAGCACAGCTGGCACGGACTGCTGCGGAGAAATCGCGCATCTGAACGTCAGATACCCGACAAGGACAGAGAAGCGATAGAAAAAATAGCAGGATTAATCGTAAGGAAGACACCAGAACAAATACAATTACTGCCGTCCCGAGCACAGCGTGCTCAATTAGCGAAATCAGGCATTCGATTAGCTACATCTATTCTTTAGCATTCAGGTTGTCGGCCACCAAAATCATAATTGAATGTTTACCTTAGATCTCATATCTAGCCACTTTGTGTTTATATTAGCATTAATTTAGTCTATAACAGGGATTATCCTAAATAAGACTTACGCAGAACCATTTACAATTCTGACAATTACAAATCAAAGACATATTATTCTTCTGATAAACACTGGCACCCAATTTCCATATTGTAATGAGGTTCATGAAAAAGCTGTTTATTATCTACCTTATTCACCTAGAAAGAATACAATAGAATCCGACAGGCTAACTGTTGGTGTTACAGTGACCCCTAGCGGACCAAGGTGGCATTAAAGGTCCTTCTTCGGATCCTTGAAAGCAGCTTCAATAGCCGATCCTGGTGAACAGCGGAGTACCGCTTTTTCATTGTGCTGAGCGCTGCTACAGTAAACGAATCTCAAAAGAATACAACAAATCTTAATTATCTGATTCATTTTTTCAGTTGCATCGTACATGTGAAATTTACCTAATACCCATTTCTAACAAGATACAGTTAAGTTGAAATAAGTATAGATTTTTAAATAATTTTTGTAGTTTAACCAGAATAATACCAGTATTTTATCAGCATATCCTCAATAATTTTAGTTATTATCACAGACTACAAATGAATAAATGACCAAACATCAAAGCTACAGATTTCTGACACAGAGCACTTTAAGTTTGGCTGAGCAGTAGTGGATTCCTAATGACAAATAAATTCAAATTAGCAGACATGGACAGTCACTGCAGGTTTGGCAAAGGGGCACTTTTTCTTTAAACATGGTATACTTTACTTGGTGCTGTTTATTTCAGGCACCAGCTTGATGACAGCATAAACAGCTCATTAATAAAGCACCTAGCTGGAACAGGGAGCTGTTTTCTACAGTTACCGCTGGAACCAAAGATGGGGAGTGATGATTCAGGGACATAAATGCTGACGCAAGGACTCTAAAGGCGTAGTCATAGAAATATTCAGCCAACACCAAAGAGGCAGATTTTGGTGACATTACAGAAAATGCATCCAATAAAAGGGCAAAGTGACCGAAACCATCAAAGACCTTTTTGTAAATATTCTACAATGTCAATATCCTACAATGTAGATATGCTGCAATGTACAATGGCCAGTAGGAATTTAGCTATTAGACCGGTCCTCTTACAGGGATCTCTGCCTGTGGCAGGAATGCACCTTAAGGCTTAGCTTGTCGTGTCATTACTGCCCCAACCTTTGCATCTCCCGCCGAGATGCTCTAAGGCAGACCCTTCAGAATAAAGTCATCAGTCCAACGTCAACATTGGGTTCACACCAAAATGAGAGTCCAGTGTTTTACGTTAAGATGCCCCATTCCATCATTCTTCCTTTGGTTTCCCCTGTTATGGGAAAGAACCACGGCGTTTGACAGTTTTCCACTTGCATTAAAGGCTAGACTCTGCATTTAGCCAAAAGCAGTATTGGAACCAAAGAAATCTGAATAGTATAATTGCTATACCTTGTCACAAAGTCCATACATTTTTAATGCTATTAATAAATTACCCCCACCCTATTTTTTTCTGGCATGTAACCTTGTCAATGTCCATGAACAGCATATAAATATGCAAACATAAGTGCTGGAGGAT
>JAODLD010000047.1:14083668-14100371 GCA_026781065.1 Mormyrops boulengeri
AACTACACGCTGTGTGAAGAAGTGCTTCCTCAAGTTCATTTTAAAATGTTCTCCCACTAATTTCCACTTATGGCCATTTATCTGGTGCACGGTCATGAGGGTCATGAGGGTCCGGAGACAATTCCAGGTGCCATGGCGCACAAGGCTGGGGAGCACCCTGGATGGGACGCCAGTTCACATACACAACAAATCACAAATTATGGACAATTTAGAGATACCCACACAACGCAGAGTGAATAGGGGAACTTTGGGCAACATTTCAACACTAGATATACAAGCAATGAATGTACAGTTTTTTTCATTTCTTGCCAGTATGTCCTGCAAGTAATTAGCTATTGATGTTATCATATTCCTCTGGAATTCACCATATTCCGTTTTTAGAAACTGAGGTAAAGATCTCAGGAACCTTCATAACACTTGTTTAATTGGCATTTCAAACCATACAAGTAGAACACCACACTGCAGAAAAAAAGGCTTCAAGCTGATATATTTACACTTATATTATGCAATTCAATTCCATAACGACAGAAAAATCCTGATGTCGAATCTGAAATTATTAGAATATGGTTGAGATACAAAAAAATCCTCATATTCTCAGGGTCAACATCTGTCTGTCTTTCGTGTCTTCTCCCCGTTTGGCCAGCAGGTGTCGCTGGCCATCCTGTCCTCCCTGTTGTCAGTCTTTAGTTTTTCCCTAGCTCCCCATCAGCTGCATGGCTTAACAAGCTCAGCATGTGGCTACCCGTAAACCCCTCCATCAACTGGTCCAATCCTGTCTCCTCTGTTTTCGGTATTTTGTAAAATTTCGTTCCCTAGTGTTTCACTTGTATCGGTTTTTCTAGTTTCGTTGTTTTGTGATTTGTATTCGGTTTTTGCTTTTGTGCCAGTGATTGTGTTTTTACCTGTCTTTTATTTCCCAGTGTTGCCTGTTTTCTTGTGCCAGTCCTTGTGTCCTATCCCCTTCCTGATTGGTTAATTGTTTCATGTCTCACTCCTCCTGTGTCATTACCTGGTTCAGTTGTGTATTTAGGTTCCTTCCTTAGTTCAGTTCCTGAGTAGGTAATTGTATGTAGAGGAGTATTTCAATTGTATTGAGAATGGTCCCCTGTGTAGTTTAATTTCTGTATTTTGTTCCCTGCCTGCTGGCTCCTTGTTGTCCTGAACTTTTTGTAGTTAGTCTTTGTTTGTCCTATTTTGCTTTTTGATCCCTCAAGGTCTGTTTTGTTTTGTACTGTTTTCTGTTTTGTTAATAAACCCCCATGTTCCCTTGGCCGCCTGTGGTTCGTTCACCTTCTTCCCAGCCTGCACCAGAACCACCCGATTCCTTGACACATATATATTTTAAGTAGGTGTAATAAAATATTTAGTGCTCTGCATGGTGTGTTTATTTTTTTGTCCATTTCTTTATGACACTTGGACAGTGCTGGAGCATCCGGTTACATCTGTGGCCAAATACAGACTAAATTCTGCAAAACCACGTGGGGGCAGCATTGCACACCGTGTCACCACAACACTGTTCATCTAACGCAGTCACACAAGTTCAAAGTCTGTTTTAACTGTCATGTTCACAATAAGCATGACTGATGTTAAAAGATCTGTGGTTTTGTTTAGTCTGTGCATTAAGCTCTTATCAAAAGTTATCTAATTAATCTTTTATTTTTGTGTTTATTATATTTATATATTATACGGCTCTGGAAAAAATTGAGACTATAGCACACTTTTTTGTTTCACTCGTTTCTCAATTTATGGATGCGTCTCTGTGAATTATATATATATATATTTGCAAACTGCAACCTGGTTCTTCCCTGTTTCTCATTAATGAAGGGGTTCATCCTTGCTTTATGGGACTTCAGTCCTGCTTCTAGGAGCCTGATACAAACTGTCCTAGCAGTGCACTTCACACCTGCACTTAATGTTTCCCATTCCTTTTGAGGGTCAGTTGATGTCATCCTCTGATTCATGAGAAACTGTCGGATAAATTAATGGTCATCTCTGGCATTAGAAAGTCGCTTCCACCCTTTACCTGGCTGGTTTTTGGTCACTCCCAGTGTCTCCTGCTTCACATTGTTCTTGTGTTCTGTTGTCTTAGAAAGGTTGAGCCTGGAAGCAATCTGCTGCTCAATAGTCTTCCGCCAACAGAACCAGGATTAAACAAGGCATCCCAAAAGTACTACAACAACAAAACTGAACTACACTCACAGTTTTCCCTCAATATGACTCACATATTACAAGAACTGTAAATTTATCTATTTACCAAGTCAGGTGAAATATGATGACGCTGTGGTTAGGCCTAACACGCAGGCCCTTATTTGAACCGCATCACCTTAACAAACTCGTAAGTCGAAGGGTCGATGAATAGTTAAGGGCACTGAATCATTCTGGAACGTTCTAATAATCTGAAGACGGCTCCGCAGTTTTACCATGGAGGGAGCAGGTAGGCCCGACTGCAACAGTACAAATTTATGGGTCTAAACAGCTAAAACTATAAGTCATAGAACAAAAACAAAGACAAAGAGGAATAGCACTGAAATGAGGTAACAACATGACATACAGTATGACATGTGAGGGAAAAATTCATACTGTGGAAAAAAGCCTGGTCTAAATCACAGAAACATTTTTAACCTGACTGACCTGAGCTGTCACCGGCCCATCAAGCCAAAACAAGTCTGTTTTGTTTGTGTAAACTTGTTCACCTTTTCATAAACTGGTATGTCAATGGAACAATAAGTTGTTTACTTATAGAGACATTTTGGTTTCATTATTCCTGTCTGACTGTGCAAGCACATCAGACTTTGTCCTCGGTATGTATATAAAACATCGGATTCCCATTTATTTGTCAAAACATTGCAGTTAGTCAATGAAGAAAGGTCTAAGTACATCTGAAACTGAAGCCTAATCTCAAAAACCTAAGATTAATGTAGTCATTTGTATTCTGGGTGGTATGGTGACTAGTCCTCCATGGTTATAGGTTCAAATCCCAAATCTGCTCTATATGTCAGGGTCAGCTCCTGTCCAACCCTGCCCTTCATGTCCCATCCCGTTTGGCCAGCAGGAGTCGCTGGCCATCCTGTCCTCTTCCCTATTTCTTGCCCTTCAGCCATAGTGTACCTAGTTCCTAGTGTATTTTCCCTGGTCCCTGGACTGCTGCATAGGTCAGAGGGCAAAGTAAGTGGCTCAGATTGTGAACCTGTAAGTTGTGGGTCCAAAGCTGGCTAGGGACAAGCCTTATCTGTTTTGTTTGGGGTTTTTTTCGTTGTTGTTTTTGATTTTCCCTAGTGTTATTGGTTATCAGTGCGTTCCAGGTTTTTGGTGTTTTTGTATTTCAGTTGGTTCCTTGTCTTTTGCTCCTTGTCCTCTTTTATTCAGTTTTTCTTGTTTTAGTTAACCTTTAGTGTTTGTTAATTTTCCCTAGTCTCCAGTGCCGTTTAATTGTAATATGCCACACTTGTTCCTTGTCTGCCCCGAGTCCTTGTGATTGGTTAATTGGTTATGATTCTCACCTGTCCTGCATTGTGTCTTGTTAGCTGTGTATTTATGTGATTGTGCTGCTTTTGTCCTTTGATGGATCATTGTAGCTGTATGTTGGTGTCATGCTACTATGTTGGAAGTTCTGGTCTCAAGAGGATCGTTACCTTTTTCATGCCTCAGGGCCGTCACACTATATGTGCAGACTTTACATGTACACCTCATGTCACAAGACGTGCGGTTTGGCTAATATCTCTACACAGCCCCTAGTGTTTGTTTCCCCCTGATGGACAGACATCCTCTACAGGGTGCACCCAAACCTTGTGCCCTGTGCTGTCTGGAATGGGCTCCAGTCCCCCTAACCAGGATAGGCAGCTGGAAGATGTATTTTTCTTTTCTGCTTTCCCAGCTGGGGGACACAATGACAACTGGCCTGGTGTATTTCAAATGAAGTACCATAAAGGTTTCATACCTGGCTTCTTCGACAAGAGCAGCGACGTGACCATGCAAGTCCCTGCAAAAATAGGCCTGAAAAGTGTCTGCCAAGACTGGCACAACAAGCAGTAATCCTTAAACATTAGCCACAGCATGACAAAATACTGAAGTGAAGGGGAGCTGAACACACTAGTGGGGGGGGGATCTACCCCAGGTCCCATCACGGCAGGGGGCGCACTGCAAACTTTAACCAAGTGCCCGTTTTACCAAGTGTCTCCTTGACAACAGACGATTCGCTATAATCTAGAGATTTTCTTAGAGACGATTTACAACAATGCACAGAGAATTTGCAGAGAACAGCCCCTTTTGTTATCTTAGCTAAGGAAGATACTGGTAATAACAACGCTATCTGAATACTGCAGCTTTCATTTTCATTGTCATTTTTAAAGGTCTGCAAACCTAACTGACTTAACTAATCGCGGTAAAGCGCTGCTTCACACATTGTCCCTTTTTTGTCAACAAAGCGCTGCAGTGTTTCCTTCGGATCCAGATCAGGCCGGTTGTTTCCCACCCTGACTGCTTTTCAAGCAGTTCTGCAGACCGCTGAATCGCAGGGGGTTTCCTGGGAACTTGTTATTAACGGGAGACTGACGGTGCAAAACACCACGTCTATACGATCGGCTTGTGCGAAGGGAAGGAGCCACTGTCTTCGATAACAGCCGATCCACACGCCAGGATGGACCCGTGTAGCCCCGGTTCCCGTCTTCCCTTCCCTGCGTACGTGCATCTTGCAAACGCAGCACTGCGACACACCCACCCTAAGCCATAATAGCCCATGACCGTGTGTGCGCCCAGAGGGAGCCATACAGTAGGTCACACAAGTCATTTTCCTCATCAGATTCAAAAGGTTCAAAAGAGAAAAAGTGTCTGCTGACAGATAGTTAGGAATGCGTAAAGTTGTTTTTATTTTAACTGCTTACAGAACTATAGTATGACTGGCAGTCTCCCCATAATCCTGTAAAAAGTAGCTGAAATACACTACACACAAACTGACAGTGTTTACCAGCTTTTTCATGCATGATGTCGTTGGAAAGTTTATATCTTTACGGAGAAGTGAATGGAATACCTGAAACGCTGTGGAATTGTATTTCCTGAAAATTTATCATGTTGTGATTATTTTAGATACAATATTGTATATTCTATTTGTTGCTGTATTGAATATTCATTTGTCCTATATGTATAAGCCCCTCTGCTAGGTATATAACAGCAATATGCAATTTTGACAGCGTAGCAGTTTTATATAAATTTACATATCGCGCTCTTGCAGCTCAAAGATCGTCAACTTGTAGATTTTGATAATCTTCAACACTGCTCATTTTATAATCCGTCTGCTGATTTGATTAATCAAATGCATCTACCATTACTCCGATGACATCTCAGTCCGCATCTGTATTGTTTATTCAAATTAAGCAATTCTGCTGAATTAACATAGCTAAAATACTTTAGTATTTTTATGTTTACCGAATCTTTACGCAGGTATATCATGCATGGAGATATTAGTTATTTATTCACTGAGGTTGTACAAAGTAAAGATGACATGAGGGGGAATTTGTACTATTATATAGGCCTATCCGTTAAAATACCTTTAAAATGTTTAGCCTACCATGTAAAGCGCGTTGCTGCACAGATTGGGACTTTGACGATATAACAGTTACATTGTGCGCATTTTTATGGGGCCTTACCAAAAAATGCAACCCTTGAGTTCATTAAATACTGATATTGATACACAGATATTAAGTGAAAATGCTAATAAAAAGAATGAAGTTGTAGCTACAATATTGTTAAGAGCAGTTGTGCAAATAAACTGACATCATATTAAGCAGCGTATGGTCTGGGCACATGAACTGTGGGGTGCAGATTAATTAGCGGAAACCACTAATAGTCACTTTGATAAAGAATTCCTTTGTAGCAAAAGTATGATACCGAGGTAAGAAGACTAGATAAGAGTTAAAACAATAAGGAACTCAATGTGACTTGGAAAACCTGGCAACAACATTGTTTTTTCAAAAGAAAGAGGAGTGGGGTCAGTATGGAAATAAATCAAACTGTAGCCATGTGAAGTGTACAGAGAGTGGTGCCCTCATGGGTGTTATAGGCCATTGCATAGAATTCCAAGTTAGCATATGATTTCACAGCTATTTTTGTCACACCACACCTTCACATTTTCAGTGGAAATTTATTGGTTTTTGTAATTGTTCTTTTAATCGTATTCATTCATTCATTTTCCATGCCCATGCTTCCTATCCGGGGTTGAGGAGGTCCAGATCCTGTCTCAGAAACTCCAGGCTCAAGGCAGGGAATAACCCAGGACGGGACACCAGCCAATCACACTCTTATTTATTTGTCTTCTTATATTATTTAATTTCTCTTTGTATCACACATTTCTTTTTAAGCACAATCCTAGAAGCAGGTGTCATTGTACAGATGTACAGTGCATGTTTGTGCCTGTGACAAATTAAACCTGAAACTTTTAATGCATAAAGTTATTACAGCTGTCACTGAACCGTACGCAAATCATCATTCGAAATATTAATTTACAGGTGAAACTTTTTAATTACTCTCACCAGTACATAGCAAGTGTCTCTGTAGGCTAATTGGCACACAGACAGAACAAGCCATTGAACAAGACGACTCTTCTGCTTCCAGCATACCAGTCAAAGAGAGTATATATGCACTTCAAAGCAGCTCGTTTTGAATACATGGATTTTGCTTGAGTGATTTTTTTTCAGCAAACGTTTTTTTCTGCAGCATTATGGAAAATGTAAAGCATTTTGAATGAAAAACCTTCCATAGATAAATAAATCGTGATTCCTTAATAAAACATTATAGTACATGATTTAAACTGGGAAAATTATATGTAAGCTTTCCTCAACATGCATTCCTCCTGCTCAGATAAAAAAAACATGCTGAAAATAATAATGAACTTAATTTATTAATAATAATAATAACATTGCATTTACTCATATTTTTTCTGAGAATGTCAAATCCATATAGGTAGCTAGTTGTATACATTTTGCTCACTACTGCCACCTAGTATTCAGAAACGTTACTTGCAAATCAAGATAGGAAGTAGGTGACGGTAAAATTCATATTTGATCACACAAGGTGAAATCACTACTTCGAGCTGGGTGTTCAAATCTTGCATGTTATGCCGTGCTGTGTGGCTCTCCTCTGAAAAATGTGCTTTCCTCCCACAATTCATAAAAATACAGTTCCGTGAATTGGTGAGTGGTTGTGTTTGTGTGAGTGTGTGATAGACTGGTGTTCTTTCCTGTGCGTATTTTGCCCTATGCTTCCTGGGATAGGCTGCAGACTCTCTGCAACCCTGCACTGGATAAGCAGTTATTGGAGATGGATGGATGGATGGATGGATAGATGGACGGACGGACGGATGAATGAGCATTTTAAAACTAAGCTGAAATTCTACGCAAAAATATACGATTTCTTGATTGTTTATTTGATGATTGAACAAAAGTCAAGGTTTATACAAGCAAAAGACGGTGTTTTGTGTGACACTGTCCACGAGTGATAGGTGGTAAGACTAGTTCCAGTGTGAATCGGGTGGGTAGCCCACGTTCGCTATGCTTACTGTCCTGTGCTTCCTACTGCCAGAGGCAGTGTGCAAGTCAAATCTCAGTGCACCCATTGGGCTTCACACTGGCAATGTTTGAAGCAATTAGACTCTTACAATAGTGGATAATCGTCAGCCGTGCACGTGACATATATGTCTGCAGATAAGACAGATCTTAGAGGAAAGATTGAGGTGTGCAGTTGAGTTAGCACTGCATCCCGGAAGAACTACTACGGATAATAATAATAATAATAATAATAATAATAATAATAATAATAATAATAATAATGGGCGTTTCTCTACAATTCAGTTGTATTAAATACTTCACTAACAATCATATTTTAGTATTTGTAACATACCCGCGCTGCATTCCACTACTATCATTTCACTGGATTCATTTATATATAAAACAATGAATTTGATGTAATCTTATTCATCACCGCTTGTAATACTAATTCTGGAAGCTGATTACCCCAGTTCTGAAGCAGGTGTACATTTTGTACCTTGGTTCCGAAGGTTGGTGCATAAGTACGTTCTCCTGTTTCACAGGCATCTCAGCAATGCCAGCCCGGCTCAGGCCGCGGCTTTTAGGCATGCGTAAGTCCGGCCGAGCGTGACTCAGCTGGAGCGTAAGGGGGCCGGCGATCGCTCCACGCCGGCCTTCCCATGAATGGGGCATCGACAGCCAGCCGAGCTGCTTCGGGCTGGCCCTGCCCCCCGTCTACTGACGTCACCGCCGGGGTGTCCTCGGGTTGCGAGCGGAGCCCTGATCCGGGCTGGCACTGTGGCGCAAGTCTGAAGAAATGCGGCGCTTGTCCAGCCAAGTGTTAGTGTCACTTCTACGCGTAAAATAATAATTATTATTATAAAAAGAATGGCATCCCGTAGTGTGTGATGAGACTGCTGTCTCCGCGAACGGAAAAAGGCCGGCTTTCCCTTTCGCCTGCAGCAGCAGCGTGCGGACGGCTGCGGATTTAAAGGGGCAGCGCCGCAGCGGAGCAGCCATGGACGCGTGCAGCGCCAGAGACAGGAGCGCTCCGGACTCCGAGGGCGAGCGGCAGTACTGCGAGCTGTGCGGCAAGATGGAGAACCTGCTGAAATGCGCCCGGTGCCGGAGCTCCTTCTACTGCAGCAAGGAGCACCAGAAACAGCACTGGAAAAAGCACAAGCTGGTGTGCAAAGAGGCCGACAAGCCGCAGGTGTTTCAGCAACCCGAAGAGCACGCGTCCCGCCTGCTGTTGCAGAAGAACGGCGGGGAATCGACCAGCACGTCCGCGCAAAGCGCGCTTGGCACGAGTCCCCAAAATCCGCCGGAGGATGGGGATGGGGATGAGGATGGGGATCGGGTGAAAGAGCTTATTACTTCTACGGAGGGATCGGCTAATATATGTGACAGCGGGCAAGCGGGAGCCAGACAAGGCGTTAGTAATAACCTCAAACGGAACGGACAATCAAAACCAAATACGCAGAAACTTGCAACGGAATATATAGTGCCATGTATGAACAAGCACGGCATGTGTGTGGTGGACGACTTCCTCGGAGAGGAGATCGGGATGAGCATCTTGGCGAACGTGCTCGCCCTCCGCAAAACCGGCAGATTCACTGACGGACAGTTAGTCAGTCAAAAAAGCGACTCCTCCACAGACATACGAGGAGACAAAATTACCTGGATCGAAGGGAAGGAGCCGGGATGCGAGAACATATCTTTTCTTATGAGCTGCATGGACGACGTGGTCAGGCACTGCAATGGAAAACTAGAAAGCTACAAAATTAACGGGAGGACGAAGGTGAGTATGCGAAAGTGAATTTGCCCCGTCTTAGCATACGCATGGTTTACAATTCAGTTGCGCATTTTTGCTCAACAATACGGTAGGGTTTTTTTTGCCTTCTGAACTTTGAAAGTACTGTTTAATGATATTTATTGTTTATGAACAATGACAAGTAAAGTGTATAAACTGAAAATGAATTGTCTGCCGTGCCGTGCATGAAGGGTGACACACTACCAAATGTGTGTAGTTTTCTAAAAACTAAAACCCATAGCAAATAATTACTCTGACTGTGAAGATCTCCACTGTGCTCCATTGTGCAAAATATATGTAATGTAAAGTTGCAGTTTTGTATATTATAATTTCAAGTACGTTTGATCTGGCAAGTATGCAAAAGTAAAACAGGTGGGAAATTAACGGGAGAAGATCGAACCACTGCAGGGGTACATTTCCACACGTTTTAAAAACGTAAAGGACTACTTTAGTCGCTACGCCTGACTAATAAAATGTGATCAGAGTGACGATTTATTTTGTCTTATTTTGATGCATTTTGCGTCAAAGTACTTTGCCAGGTTTTGTCTGTGCATTTAGATTTTCCCTATTAGTTCTTGCAGGTTTTACAGTGTACCGTGCTACACGAAAACGCGCACGTGAAAAGCGAGCGCAGTCTGACTGACTGACAGCGTGTATCGGGTGTTTTTGCGCAGGTTACTGTCCGCTTTGCAGAGGTAATCCGTTTTCCTCTGAATTTTTCCATATATTCCTTATCCTGACTGTAACTGGAATATATGGCTATATTAACCGTAATAACAAAAATATAGAAATGGATTTTAATGTACGATTAACGAAACAGGAGTTATGCTTCAGGGGGACAAACGACCAGAGCATACAAAACAGATGGTAAAGTATGACACATAGTTATGTTTCTGTAGCTGTAAGTACTAGTTATTAAATTATTTGCTTAATATACAGTGATCCGTACGTGCCACTTTGCACGTGTCGGTTTTTGTACTTATTCATTACAGTAGCTCCGGTCAAATTTCTGCCTGCGGCTAATGTAACAGGACACCGCGTGGAAATCTATTTAAAAAAACACATACACGTTATAATATGTGTCGTTTTTTAGCCTGAGCGTTATTCCTTTATGCACCGTTTATCACCAGTCGGTCTTAGTCGGGAGCATGCAGCTGAGTGCATTTCCGTAACTTAAACTTCGAGTTAAACGACAGCATTCGCGAAAAGTAATAAACGAAATTCAGTGAGGGAAAACTTGCATAGTCGAAATAATAATATATAAATTGCTTAACGCTAGTGAATCAAATTACACTTGGATCAGGAATGTTATGCGTTTTTATGAGTGGCCGCATCTTTACGTATAAATGTTCTTGGCGTGTATTTGTCATTTTGTTTTACACAAAGTACAGGAAATTTCAGTTATCTGGGGGAGAAAGCCACTGAAAAATTTTGTTTAATATGTATTTTTTTCATAGCTATTTGTAAACACCAAAAATTAAGAAAAAAACACATCACAACTTTAGTTATAAGTACAGCGATCTCACCTTTTAATATGTATCCATCGCAAAACCTTTTAAAAAATATGTGTCTTGATTCCATAGCCATAAATGCACACACAAGCCTGTAAATATATATACACACACGCATACAACTCGGGCCATAACAGGCAAGATTTATATTATATATAATTAAATTCAAAGAGAAGCATATTTTGCATACTTCAAATGAATGTTTAACGCTAGATTTTCCTTGCTAATTGCTGAATTAGTAACCGTTTCATTCCAATTAACCGATGGAAACATTACTTTTTCTGGTGCTAATAGCATAATTTTTTTCTGTTTTCGTCTGACTTTAAGTACTATTGGGTAAAAAATTGACTATTGGCCCAGGTTTGATTTAACAAGTCAGAATGTTTTATTTTGATACCAAATAAAGACACATACATCTTCATTATTTTTAACAGTTTTTGAGATCCCGCTGTTGCGGTACGCCCTGACCTGATTGTGGACCTCACTTTCATTTCCATGGCTGGTTTTCGCCGATGATTGTGGGATTTTGCTACAAATCTGCTTCTTTTCTTTTCTTTTTTGTTGCCTAGTTTAGTGGTTTTGTAACATTCTATGAGGAAGTTGAGGATGAATTTTACCAATATTTGTGGTCGAACCAAATTAAAAAACCATTGCGTTTCAATGGATAATTCCAGAGTGGTTTTTGAAAGAAATAATGACAAAGCATGGGTTAGAAAAATTAAGAAATGTCCGTTATTGTCATGAAAATTAAGCGTCATTTAAATATGATATTTCTGGACATAGAAATAAGTTGAATCTAAAGCATGTCTGATTTTGCACTTTCCTCCAGTAACTGCGCTTAGCTGTCAGTTAATAAGCTTCATTATTGACTGAAAGATTCTGTCATTTTCTGTCCGTGTTGTTTGATCTAGAATGTCCCACAAATCACATTTTTATGACCTTTGTGTGAATAGACGGTTTTGCGGTGCATTGGACCCCCAGCGCCCATCCACCGAGCTCATCTGAGTTTTACATTACCTCCCAGATGTGGACAACCCACCCGGCACTGCCATCTATCCAGTCAAGAGCCCCCTCCACCCCACTCCCGTCCGTGTTGGGCTTGTTTTCCCTCGGCCCGCCCAGGTCGCGTGCGAGCACCTCATCTCCCGTCTGACCCTAAATTGGGGCCGGGTTGGCTCTAATGGATAATTCAGGTTCTTCAGCATATTTTCGCACCCACAACAGCATGCTGCAACCTTAATGACTAATAATTCCGTTAATCATCTAATTACGGCGCGTCTAAATCGGGGCCAACTTGCTTGGAGATATATGGTAGCAAGTCCATGCAGCTCTGTAGTACCAGTCAAAGCCCAAGTGGAGCTCTAGGTAAGTTTCACCAGAGCCCCCCCCCCCCCCAATCTTCAAGGGGCATGGGGGTTATACACAACACCTGTCGAGTGAATCCAAATGGCTGAGTTGTGGCGTGGGGCTCTAGAGACCCCCGATGTCACCTAATGGGTTGACCGACACGGCAGCTCTGTGTTTTAATGGAAAGGAAACAAGCCAGAGTGTCCCATTCTTCCCACCCCTTGGCGGTTCAGCTGGCGTCCTGAAGAGCTGCTTTAGAGTATCTTCTGCTCTGATCAGGCACTTTGGAGGTTTGGTGATCATTTTTAATATACCATGTCTGAACTCTGTTAGGTGGGTGGTTTTGCTGCTACTTTGATACAATGAGGCAACGTGGTACATATTATAACTAGGGATGGGATACACACATAGACCATGGTGGTGTGTGTGTGTGTGTGTGTGGATTATGTTTATATCACATTGTGGGGACCAAATGTTCCCCGCAATATAATAAAAACCTGTTATTTTGACATTGTGGGGAACATTTTTCAGGTCCCCACAAAGATCTGTGAATGCAATAAATGTCAAAAGTCTAATCATTTTTTTCGTTTACTCAAGTCAGGGGTTAAGACGTCATGTTGGGATTACAGCTTTCCCCATAGAAATGAACGGAGAGTCCCAACAAAGATATAATTACAAGTGTGTGTGTACGGTGTGTGTGTATCGGTGGTGTGTGTGAGTGTGTATTGATGGTGTGTGGTGTGTGTGTCTGCTAGTTTTAATTAATTATGACTATGGTTGAGAAATTTACTGGGGGGGGCAGATTACTCAGTATTTAAATGAAAATTTAGTATTTAAAAGTAAATGGTGTTAAGTAAAGCAAATTACTAAATCTTTAATTACTTGTCTTTAATTACTAAATCCAGGATCTCTCTGGGTGTTACACTAGCCAAATGTTAAAAACTGGACACAGGTATGACAAGTGACACCCTTAACATCTCAATGATCTATAGTTTCTCCTGCAAGGAGGGGGTCATGACAAAGAGAGAGTCTTTGGAAACATACAAGTATAAGATCATCAAGTCCATAATGAAAACAGGCAGAAAGTTTGTAGAGTAGATCTGAAAGCCCACCTGTTTGTTTTGTGGGAACAACCATGAGGTCACCTGACATATAAGCGACGTAAATGTGAAATTAGAATCATCACTGTAATTAATATTAAAATGACATGAAGTGGGTTTGCAGTCATAAGATACAAACCTTAATTGAAACTGAAATTTAAAAAACGTAAAAACAAATTACAAAGCCAATAGAAGCTACTGTTTCTGAGCTTCGGTGGTAGACTGTTACTTAGCAAAATGGCCGGGATGTGAGTGGCAGAACATTTTAGGATAAACTGTTGGATCCTTTTCAGTATGTTTTGTGCTGCCTTTAGCCTTATTAAAGCTTATACAGTGAATTTTTATTAAAGGATGCTGAATTGACAGGGCATTTCTGCGCGTGGTAACTGAAAGTGTGCGTGTGCTACAGAGAGTGCATGTAGAGTCTGTATTTTTATGAACTTACCTGGCCATCTCTGTTTTCCCACCCTGTCGTATATGTTCAGCTCTACGGAGACATTCTCTAACGTCCGGTAGGAGTTTGTCCAAGGCTGAGATCCAGGGTTACCCTTGAGAAAGTAGAGGGGTTGCTTAGTTTGCGGCTGAAGAGGCGTCAGGCTCTCTGTCTGTCTCAGACTCACATCAGCTCACAGGTGGGTTAGGGTTTGGGTTTAGGCTTGCAGTGGGTTATGTTTTGCTTTTCCTGCTTGAGGTAGGACTCTCTGTCTTTGTCACACTCACAGCACACAGCTGAGCGGTCCATGTTCGCTGTACCCACGGTCCTGAACGTTTCGCTAACCTGTAACTTAGCATAGCTTCTACATAGTGGGTGCGGTGACTTGCAGCCCCACTGATGACCTAATAACTTAATTATTGGTATAAAATAGGTCTGTCGGACCAGGACCACTGCAGGGCCTACGTTGTATTAGGCTGCTGACTTTAGGAAACCTGTTCAGGTATCTAATTGTGTATTTTGTCATTTTGGCTAAAGGATGTGCTGTTTTGTTCTGATCAGCCACTCCTCTCTGATGTCACCTTGAACCCAAGCCCTCGCACAGTGTACACTGGTCATTAAAGAGAAATGAAAGCATAGCCAACAGTCATCACCACGGGGCATCGCTGCCTGTCTGGTGACTTGTAGTCTGAGGAAGCTGCTTGTTATTATGGCATGGCCAGGAAGGAACCCCCCCCCCCCGCCAACACAAAGGAGAGGCAGCAGGACAGGAAAGCGGACACCTCTGCAGCTTTGAATATTCATTAAAGACTGCCGGACAGCTACTGCCAGTGAAAAGCAACGCTGTAGAGGTACTTCCTGTGCCAGAGCCAGCTGACAGGAAGAAGGAGCCCCAGTGCTTCTGAAGAGCTGGGTGACTCATGGAGAGCGATGGTTTTGGGGTCTGTGTTCGTAGCTGCCAGGTTGCCATGAGCCGATGTTTGCGTGCTGTGCCGACCTTCGGGAAGGGGGAGGGAACCTTATAGCCAGGTTTGCCGTTAAGCTGGGATGTGAACTGCACTCTGATTATCCTCCCGTTGCTGTGACACGTGGGGGTGACCAGCACCTGACTCAGGAAATTCGTAGTGTGTTCTCAATGCAATGTGTATTGTACCAATTTCCAATGATTTTATTTTTTTTAACCCTGGTTCTAGCCTGTTAAAATAAGACAACTGTGAATTTTGTAATTGTACATCAGTGTGACGCATTCGCGCAAAGAAAAACCCTGCATGAAGATGCAGACTGTGCGTACTGTCTGCATGTTGCTGCTTCGCTTCTCCCTGCCTCCCGCCCTTTCTACCGGTTATATAAACGGGCGTGGTCGTATTCTCGGCCCTGCCGTACCACCTGTTCTTTGAACCGCGTTTCTCCTCTGCTGATGGACTGTTTGCATTAGACCATGCTCCTTCATGTTACCCCCTGCTGTGCTTCCAGGCAAACGAGCGTTTACTGGAAAGGGTCACTCCACGCTTCCACTGTGGGGTCCGGCTCTACCCGTAAGGCCCTGGGGGGGGTGGGCGGTCCGTCCCGCTTCTGGCACACTGGGACCAACCCACTCCATGCAAATACTCGTCCTGATGTGTTGGGGTGTGAGGTAATGTCTGGGTGAAATCCCGAGAGTGGGTGGGGACTGTAGGTGGGGGGGCGGAGTCTTCGTCTTGCAGCACCTCTGCTGAGCCATTGGGTAATAAATCTGTTTCTGTGAGTCCGTGTATTCACAGCCAGTAGGGCTGAGAGGCTGTAACACTCCCAAGTATCTGCCCATGTTCTGCTCTGTTCCGCTTTGAAAGGTAATCCCAACCAGGAGTCTGCATTACCTTAAGCTTTTTGTGTTTTTCTGCTCCCTGTAAATCACATTCAGCATACAGTGAAGGTTGTAAGATCATATATCAGGGTGATGCTAGACATAAGTTTTATTAGGGATACCGGAGGTAAATTACGGGTTTCTAGTTGCACAAGGTGTATCCATATCCTGCACATGCATATCCTGCACATCCCCAAGTTTTTGTGTGACATTTGTGACGCAGGAAAGATTATTTTCTGTAGTCTGGCCTAATTTTGGGTAAAAACTTGCGAAATTTAAATAAATGAAACCGTGTTGAAATTTCCCGTTTGTCTTGTCTGTGTGTGTGTGTGTGTGTGTGTGTGTGTGTGTGTATTTGTGGCAGGATTGTGCACCATTCAAAATTGAATTGAAAATGACCCTGAAGTTCCAAATCAATTCATGAATTTGAAATGAATTTGATTTACAGTTGAAAACAGGATACAGAATTGCAATTCCAATTTGAATTTAAGGAAGTAGAATTAAAATGGAATTCAAACAAATTCATATACACAGTGTATGTTCACCTTTTAAGAATACAGTGAAGTATGTCAGTATAAATTACACATAGACATGATAACATGCACAGCGTATACTGTATCATTGTTATATAAATGTAATGTTACCCACAATGAAAGAATGTAACATTTGAAGTATCACCTATAAAATAAATAACTTAACTTCATTTTGTGTACCATGGTGCATCTTTACATAGGAAAAGTTGAGTGTCTTCCCCCAAAACCGGCAGTAAAAAAAGAAAGTACTCTGAATTATAGTAATTTTTTTGCTGCCTGCAGTGTAGAAAAGGCGCCATATTTTAAAGGGAAGTTAAAAATCTCTGGAAGGTATGTGTAATTTATCTGCTAAATTGCATCAAAACTAAGAATTTTTTTTGTAATTTTTTTTTTTTTTAGTTAAAATGGATTGACCCTACTAATACAAAAACAGCTGAATATGCAAAAACAATGCATATGTACCCATGAAAAAGGCAAATATGACAAATATGAATATACTTGGCCCACTAGTCATATATTGATTGATACATTATTAATCCCCGTAGGGAAATTGTCTTTACACCTCCCTCAACTTGCTCTTTGCAGAGTAAGTTGTCCGCGAAGGGC
>JAODLD010000047.1:14124433-14136710 GCA_026781065.1 Mormyrops boulengeri
TCACGGCAGCGATGCGCATCCTTTGCGTCCCCTTGCGGAAAATGGGGCCCCCATGGATCATGGGGCCCTACGCACAGCGCGTGTTCTGCATGTAGGGAGGGGCGCCACTGAGTGTAACATTACTTTGTTTACACCAGTCTCATGAGTGCATTCCAAATTTTCATGGACCCCATTATATTGGCTTCTGGTTTCTGTGAGTTCTTTTATTCGAGGGGGGTATTACTGTTACCAAATGCAACATTTGTGAGTATGTGTAAGCCATTGCATTAAAATGTCAAGCATTTTGCATGTAGTCATACAACAGAGCACACAGTCATGCGACATATAAACATTAGCAGCAGGATGGGTAGTTATACAAAGGGGGGGTTGATGCTGAAGATGAAATTTCTTCCAGTGGAGGGTGTGGATCATTTACATTTCCATAATACTGTAGTGTTGGGGCCCCTGAAAGTCTTCTGACAGCAAGACCCTGATAGTGCATGCGGAGCTCATGCAGAAGCAGTGGCACTGAACTCGACACTGATTTTCAACATATACTGGATAATCTTGGAAAGGTATAATCACTGTAAAGTCAATTCAATGTATTTTTATATAATGCGTTTTACGACAGTCACAGAAAGGCACTGTACATGGGTGTGTTGCAGGATAGTACGAAAGAAAGAAAGAGAGAGAGAGAGAGAGAGTGCATGAACGAACGCCAAATGACACCTCAGTTAGGACCCAAAAACTCCCAAGTAGGGAGGAAAAAAGAGAATGAGCCTGCTTGCTAAAAACAAGGTGTAAACAGGTCATGGTGAAAGTCAACGTCCATCAATGAGTCAGTTCTCCATGTCAGCCTGAGTGAGTCAGCAGATCGAAGACCGAAGGTGCCTGGGGTGGGCAGCATCCGCACATGTTGAAAGAAGGTAGGGAGTATGGGTGGTCAGAGCATGCATAGATATATTGATGGATAAGCACAGTAGGTCTAAAGGGCATGTATAGCAGTACCAGCAGCCATTGTTGTGTGTTATGTGTTAAGCTAGACTAATGTAATAGGTCTTCATAGAGATTTAAAGGCTTAACCGATTTGGCACTCCAAATATAAGTTTGTTCAGTTTTGTTTCCTATCACAGACGAGGCTTGGGCAGTTGGGCAGTGTCATGGTAATAAGGTATATCGGATGTTGGTGGTGGTCCGCCACAATAAGAAGTGCCAGGGGGAGTCCGGATGGTACGATAGCTAAGCCTAATCTCTGCCCACCTGACTATCCCGGCCCTTGTGACAATTACCATGTACTGAGCATGCCGTGTTCATATCAACATTGAGCATTCTGCACGTCTATTCAAAAAGCTGTGACTGTAGGAGACCAGATACCACAAGTACATTAGACCCTCTGGACAATGCAGAATGCAGATGGACATTCAGCAGCAGTGTTCAATATGTAGTCTGGGCTTCTGTCTTCAGATGTGGGAGAGGAGATAACTGTATCATTAAAGCAGAGCATTTCAAGGCGCAGGAATCAGCCAATCTAATGATTTGAATTATAGTTAGATTTTTTTTTCCATTAACCAATACAAATCCCATTTGAACTCTTAAGAAATCTCCCCTTGACCTTATTTAATTTATGCTTGGCACACTGTATTATGACTTTTTATGGATAAGATAGGTCTAAATGGATACTTTTTTAATCCTCAAGAAAACTGCAGAAAAGATGGACTAAGGAATAAATCCTAGCAAAAGATTTATGCAGGAACAGGCACTGTCGTTATTATTTCAGCACTTTGGCTTGTACTGCATTAAATCCTAATGACATCCGGAGGCACTAATATAAAATGTAATGTGAAAAATGTTCATTTAGATTAGCAGGGCAATAGCACTTAAATTTACTTCCCATTCTTTGAATAATCAAGGGGATACAGGAGCCATGAATAAGATAATATTGAAGCTTAATGAAAAGGTTGTTTCTTAAGGTTATAAATGTACTCTCTATTGTTATGCGACTAAAGGTTGGTAATTCTAGTTCGAATTTCCCACTGTGAGTAATCCGCACTTACTATTCCAGTGATTCAGGTGGCCGAATATAAATGTATTATAAGGTTTTTCAAAGTGACACTCAGTCCTGTAATTTATGTGGAATTATTGCCATTCACAGGACAAACTTTAGCACAAAATTGACCAGTGCAAAGCTCATACTAAGCAAGAACTGAACATAATCATCACTGTTCATAAGAGAAATTACATGTTCTACTATCCACCTTTTTCTAAATGGTCCTGCACAACTTTATCCCAGAAGGTCATGGACACAATTTCTAAATGGTCTAACAGGGAACAAAGACTTTCCAAGTGACACCCTAATGTGCTGACAGGAATGGCAATGACAAGGCCAGGAAAGTACCCGTTGAAGGTGGACTTGGACGACTGCAAGTCACCCGTGCTGTCTGTGGGACACCTGGGCCAGGTCAGCAGTGCAGATAGCCACGCAGAGTCAGGCAGTTACATTCCTTCCTAGAAACTCTGAAATTGGATGCCAGATTGACCCCCCCATTTGGCAATGCCACCAAAGTCATTACAGGACAAGAACAAGGACAAAGCACGTGACGGGCCATTCAGAAATGCGAAAGCAGTACAGAACTGACCTCTCGCCTTGGCGCGCTTCGACCCGCAGCAGCTGGCATGAGTCGCATCGATGAGTAGCTATCGAAAGTTGGCATGCTTATCTCACGCGTTCTGCCTGAAAAAAAAAACCAAACACGTTTGCCTCAAAAATGTTGAATCTGCAGAAATTACATCAATAATAAAGAATTTAATTAGGAGCCAGTCTGAATGGAAAATCTGCTTTGTATCTAACAAAGAAAGATACAGGAGTTAAATGCATTATTTTCTGAGAAAACTGACCAGATGCTTCATTTCCGTGCTCTGTCATAGCTGTCAAGAAACACACTGGAATTTTTTCTAAGAGGGATTCCCAATTGAATCATGTTCTCATATCAAAAACGTTTCACTGGTTACTCAATGTATTTTACTGCATGACTTGTATTACCATATGCTTCAAAGTCTCCTCTCCTCAAAACGGAGTAACAATTTTAAATGACGTACACTATGGATAGGATGCCAGTCTTTCACAGGGCTCTTAAGGGAATACTGAAGGGAATTTAAATTCTGATTAGTTTCTACTGCCATCAAGCGGTCAGATGCACTACTGCACCTGTAGCGTCATCTTCAAAATGTAAAAACGACATCAGGTCTAGCAGATTATTTTATTAAATGTCACTTGTCACGACACCGCCGCGGGGACCCGTGGTCCATCGCCTGATTGACAGGTGGCCGCATTTCTCCTCCAGCACCCTGGAAAGCAGCCACATGTCAAAGCTTCGACACCCACGTTGTGGACAGACGATGGAGCGCTTCTGTAGTGCCACCCATCCGGAGAGCACTAATTACCCCAGCTGGCTGCACTTTCCCTGAGGTTTCAGCAAGAAGAAAGGGCAGTTCTGCAAAAAGACAGTGGCAAGAGGAATACTGCCTTAACCGTGGCCAAAACCAGACCGAGCCAGGGCTTGCCCGGATCGAGATTTTCAATTCGAGACAAGTCTGCACACACATGCACACGCATTTACATGGATGCTATATGCCATGGCTCTTGCTCAAATGCTAACTTGCACTCGTTTCTGGAAGCTCAGCCTAGCAGGACCTAAGTTGGCTCCATGTCAGCTCTAGGTTTGTGATGCATTTATTAACCGTGTGCATCACTTTGGACAAAAAATGTCTGATAATAAATATTAATTACATTTTTATGGTAAAATATCAGAAAGTCTTCCCTTCTGAAGACTGATGGGCAGGCAAATGAAGTCTGCATTGAGAGCTACAGTTAAAAATCATAAATGTAAACAGCCCCCAGAGATTTAGGGTGTGCAGATTGAGGAAAAGCAGTGGGGGGAGAGGGAAAATGCGGGCAGAAATATTTTACATTTGCGGGGATGGAGTTTGTGTACACAGCATGACAGATTTGTTACGGTCACCATAAGAATGGGGGCCACATGTTCAATCTTCACTATATGTCCTTGGGCTCCAAAAAGAACAAAAAAAAATGGATTCTGGAGGTCACAAATGGACACACAACCTCAAAAAAATCTAAATTCTAGTTGATAAACTGAAAGAAAATAAAATCTCCTGTCCTTGATCTCAAACAATGCATGCTGTCTTTGATCCCCATCCTCCTGTGAAAGAATTTCATCAATACCGTCAATGCCCCTTAGCCCCAAACCCAATATATAGGCCACTATCCTAGCAACTGCCTTGGCTCAGTCTCTATGACAAGGTGAGAAGTTTGGCTGCAGGGACCATTGGCTTAAGAGCCAGCTGTGGCGGTGTGGGAATTTCACAAGGATGCCACCTGGCAGGCTCCTGAGGAAGCTGTTTTGGGCACGGCCCTCTCGGCAGAGGCCCAGACCCAGACAACCCTGGAGGGATTATATCTCCCAGCTGGCATTGCAACCCCAGGGAATTCTCCAGATGAGTCTAGGGTTTGCTCTGATCTGCCAAGTAATCTTCAACATGAAGGTCCAAAACATGTCTGAGATTTATTAATAAGAATCCATAATATTGAATCTTCTATATTTTTCAATGTACAGGAGGTGGAAAAAAAATAACAGAATCAGAAGAAGAACATTAATTTTGCAGTGAATCACCATCACGAAGGGAGTTACTAAGCTAAGACATATTAGGAAGAATGTATGCAGTATGCAGAATGTAACAGCATGCAGACTCTCACAATGAGCACTCAGATATATGAATTTTCAAAGCAAATCAGTGAACCTTTTGACAGTCTCTGGGGTGTATATAGCAGAGCAGGTTTCCACCTGCTTCATACCTCAGACAAATGGAGATGGATGCTTTTCTTCTTGTTGTAACATTGTACTGAGCATACAACAGGATTGTACTGAGTGTCTACTGTCCACTGTGTTTTTACTATGCTGTTGTTACTTATTGTTCTCTATACATCAACCATACATCTAAGTCTGTGGGCAAGTAATAGTTGGTGCACGTGGCAGTAAAACGTTGAATAACTGTCAATTACCCCATTACAGTTCAGAACTTCCAGAATTGCGAGAAGTATTGAAGCTGTTCTGAAGGCAAAGGGTGGCCCAACTCCCTATTAGCTGCATGATATTATTATGCGCTACCATTATTTTGTCTGCAGCCTGTACATTCTGGGTTTTCTATATTATTTGCCATCTTTTTTCCCACTTTGATCATGATTTAATGCTGATTCCTTTTCTTGGTGTCCATTTAAATGATTAGATCCAACAATCCATGTGCAAATCCTGTCTCCCCTGCGTATGTTAAGTTTGTTTACGTGCTTGCAGTTTTTCTTGCAGATTCTTCCTTATTCTCCAGAATCCAATGCAAAATGCAAAAATAAAAATCTCAAAGAAAGACTGAAATTATGCCTATTGCATCCTAATTACCTGACATTAATAAATGATTTCATGCTACGATGCATTGTTACACCCCTACAATGCTTATCGTCATCTTTTTGAATCACGAAATATCGTGCCACCAGTGCATTTTTACGCCCCTTTTAAATTGCCCGTTATGTGTTGTCTATTGTGCCATTGCCTGGCAACCTTATTAGGGTGTACCCCTGACTTGTGCCCTGTGCTTCCTGGGGTAGGCTCCAGGCCCTTACCATGACCCCGTACTGGGATAAGCCATTAGAAGATGGATGATTTTATCAACAATTGACATAATTACACACAATAACCAATACAAAGAATTTTCTTTTATTTAATTACATCTTATTTTTAATCGTTCGTGGAACTTGTGTTTCGGTGTCTCTTATATTTGACATTTTAATCAATATCTTGATTAAACTGCCAATAGATTATGGATGGTTTCTTTCTGTACTCTTCATCAATACAGCCCCTCCCACCCCGATTTGGTGGCTCGCTGCTCCGCGCGCCGGCCATCCGCAGCCGAGGGGCTCGCGAGCGGCGCCGTGTTACCGCGAGGTTTTCCGAGAGGAGTTTGTGCCTCGCGTCGTCCTCGCGCCGATCGGTCCCTAAGTCCAGAAAACTCTCTCCGCCTCGGAAGCGTGCACTTCTCTTTTTGATATTTTCCTCACAAGCTTTAACACGCCCACTCCGCCGCATTACGGTTTACCGGGAAGAAGGCGGAGTGTATGAGCACGTCTATCACGTCTGCCACGTTTGTTAAGGAGCTCTAAGAGCTATGGAATTGTAAGTGTGGACCGTGTTTTCTTGTCATCTGCAGAGGCAGACCTTTCTTGAAAAAGGACGCCGACTCATACTGCAGACTGACCGGGTTTTTTTTTTATTACGACTTCTATATTTAGGATTCATTATGATCAGAACCACTGTACAGCGAGGTGCGCCGTTTGTTTTGCTGTGGCTGTTTGTCGGGAACTCTGTTTTTGCTTGGCTGGGTAACGACAACGTCAAGTCCAAGAAGCAGAAAAACGAACAGTCCGACTACGAGGCCACCGGCAGCCAAGACCAAAACTGCTTTTGCCACGTAAGTACCGCAAAACCCGCCGGCAAGTGCCTTTTTGAATGAGGACGCTCGTGTACTTGGCCGCAAAACCGATTGATACCTGTACTTTTCTGGCACTTTCTACTGTCGCCCCGAATTCGCGTCATATAAGCGCGCCCACATGGCGTCGCATCTTTGGTATCGGTGTTTTATTACAGCTAATTTATAAAGACTAGATACGTTTCCTCGTTTAACCAGCATTACCAGAAATTGCTACATATCTCGTTTTCCACCAGAAATCATCTTCTCATTCATGTGTTCTTTTTCCGACTTATTGAAATATGGCCATGAAGAATCCGAATCTCTGGTTCTCTGTCGTTTGAAGGTGGAAGAAATAAACCTTGCTTTTAAAACTCACGCAGAATCCTTGAAGACATTAGTTCACAATTTTATATAATTTAACGTACAATGTTAATACAGAGAACTGAATCAGAAGGCCGGTTTTAAATTTTAATACATCATAAATTATTTGACGTCTGTCATAATTTCAACATAATTGTAACCCAGAACCCCACTTACTATAACCGCGTGGTCTTACTGGATTGGATAAGGAGCGAACCGCTGACGGGATTTACGGGACTTGTAGTCTTTTCGGTTGAAGCGTACGCTGACTTCCCAGGTTAAACGAACAAGCGAAGACTACAGTTCTCGTAAAATATGTGGGCGGAGTCTGGAATTGAAAGCGCTTTGTAATCAGTTTCTTGTTTGGGGGCGGGGTTTAGGTGGCACCCTGGAGCTGAAATTGACAGATCAGGCGGCCAATTGTTGGACTCCAGTGCAGTTACACTTACTTGCTTTAAAAAGCGCTGTCGTTTCTTTGCCACGCTAAGTTCATAGCATAGGCGTTACCTTTCTTGCCGTATGTTTCAAAGCCAGAGTTATTTAAGCTTTTCCGCCTGGGACAGTTATACTTGCGAACTTGAGTAGAAACCACAACGAACGGGATGTTTAGGGTGTTCAGCAACCTGTTTATGACGTCCTGTCTTTTACTTTACTTTGTTGGACAATTGCATTCCGAGGTCAGTGTTTATATTACAGTACATTTTGTATACGATCCTGCTTGCATATCTTAGCTTTGTTTTGGAAGAGGTGTAGTTTAACCTCTGATAAATTCGCATGTTTTATAGGGAGCTCCGCAAAATCATAATAGTTTTGGTCTTCCTGATTTGATGAGGTTCGGTCTCCGTTAGATGAAGTATGGGGAACTTATGCCATAATGTGGAGTGCGTTTAAGGTTCCTGCGGTCCACTGGGTTGATTGAGCCAGGCTTAAATAATAAATGTAGGAAGACAGTTCAGATGCCAGTCTGGAGAACAGTGTGAGCTCGTGCGGAATCATCCCTGATTAGTCACACACAAACAAGAGTGCCCCAAGCTATAGGCCTGGATGTATAAGTGAGAAGAGGACAGTACTCATAACTGGCATTTTAAAAATTGTTGTGTTTCCTGTGCGAGAACTTGGTCAGTGTTGGCAGGCAGTCGCTTTACTGTTGTAAGTAGCATGGTTCAGTGTTTGTTACAACCAGTATGTAGGCGGTAAGTCTTAAACCTGTTTTATTCTGCTTTTTGTCACCAGCTTGTGCCATATGGGACTGCACATTACCTCGCTATCTATTGCTGTATGAAGTACTAACCTGTATTGAGGTGTATGTAAACAAAAATAACAGAGCTGTTCACTGTGATTGGGGTTTTTTAGTACTCAGTTTAGAACTGAGTGTTGCAGTGGTGCAGAATTTGGGAGAAAGGAGGAAATGATGGTGTTTTCCTGTCTTTTGTGTGTGATAGATTTTTTTTTAAGTTCGTGATCTTAATTGGCTGAAACCATTTGCTTACTATTTGCCTAAAATGCTCATTTTCCCTTGATGTTTTAGCCTATGCAGTTTCAGGGCTTATGTCGCCACACGGTGCAGAATGCTTTCATGTTCATATATCGGTTTGCTTCCTCCATCTTTGTCCTTCCGTCTTGCTTTCTGTTTCACTGCATAACTGCCTCGCTGCAGCAGTGAGCTTTGCTTTGTGTGTTGACTCTGCACTCTGTCCCTCTTAGCTGACTGGCATCCTGGATGACTGCTTCTGCGATGTGGAGAGCATCGACATCTTCAACAACTTCAAGATCTACCCAAGGATCCGCAAGCTAACAGAGAGAGACTATTTCAGATATTACAAAGTAAGTGTGTCCCTCGGGCCATATTAAAGGTGGCATGAGCTGCAAAATGCCTCGGGCTAAATTTAGATCGTAAATCATTCATCATTTCCTGTCATGTAAAAATCTGAACATTCGGTTCATTAGATAAAGATCAAGGAACTGAGCTTTCATGAAACCTTCCTTTGGGTTAATAACCAGAAATGCAGGTAATCTTCACAGTTTATATACTGTGAAACGTAGAATAAATGAAAAAATGTAGTGGATTTGGCAGTTTCCACCCTTTTTTAACAATGAGTATTAAGATGTTTAACCTGTTTTATGTGACTGTCAGAAGCTGCTGAGTGAAAGGATTGTGAATATATTTTAAAGTAAGCTCCGCTTGACAAAGTAAGGGGGTAGAGAGGTTTGGCCGATATCTGGCAGCTGTTAGCACTCAACTGGAATCCGTACAGTGTCTGAAACCTCTGTGCACATTTTGCATGGCCTCCAGTGAGCGCTGTTACTAAATGGGACAGTGATCCTGAAGGGTTATCATGACACATTCAGCCTGATTGTCATTCCTTTCCATTTAGAGTTCAGGCATACAGCACGTACCTTGTACAGCTTAAACCTACAATGTCATGCTGGTACTGTTGTTCAGATAAATGTGGAACTGCTTCTCAAGGGCACTTCCCAGGGGGAAGGTTGTTTTTTTTTAAAAATTCTCTAGAGACACTTGTTTGCATGGGCTTTGCTTTGTAATCTCCCTTCATTGTTATGGAGCAGTGTTTTTAGAAACGGGTATAAATAGGTACTTTTTCTACTGATTAAATTGTTGAATTGGCAAGTACCTCCCCGACGCCAAAAAACCTGTCGGTACCCTAACTTCCAAATATTGTAGGAAGGCCTCTTATGAGAGCATGCTCTAGTTACAGTGAACTGGTTTCACCAGAGGCTTGACTGAATGAAGATGTGCTGCTTATCAGATGCAAGGCAATGTATGACATGGTTTGATAGTTTTTACTAACAATTTTTGGTGCTGGGTTCCCATACGCTGGGGTTTTTGCGCATCAGCCGCAGAAGCTACCGGAAGACATCACTTTGTCAGCATAGTTTGTGGCAAAGGACCAGGTGACTGTCCCTCTTTTGGTCAGGTGGATACCATGATGTCATTGTGTCACGGTGCTGTTCGGCCATCATCATATGCAATCAAAGATCTGGAACAGAATGCACAGGCCACGCACAGGGTCATGTACACCCACCAGTGGTGACAGGTATTCCTGGCCTTTTAAGGGAGAGAGGAAGACGTGTGTTGAAGGTGTCGAGCTGATTGGCTGATGCAGATGGGTGGCCTTTAGCTCCAGTCCGCACTGATGTGAAACGCCTTTGACAGCGAATAGCAGCACAGCTAACCACTATGTTTCTCTTCCCAGGTAAACCTTAAGCGTCCCTGTCCGTTTTGGCCTGATGACAGCCAGTGCTCCATTAAGGACTGCCAGGTGGAACCTTGTCCAGAGGTCAGATTTCGCAGTATGGGGCAGGGTCTCATTTTGATGTACATACAGATTTGGTATCTCACTTGTCCTTCAACAAATAGACCAATGGGGTTGTCTTTCTCCGGTTAGTTGATGTCTGTTTTTTCATTAACAAGCAATGGTAGTGTCGACAATTTGAATGAAGCCTCAAGTTACTCTGATTGGCCTTCAGTATGAGGTTTGGAGGGTCCATTATTTCCATTTTCCCCATAGTACCATGTGCTTTTCTTTACAGAGCAAGGTTCCAGTGGGAATTAAAGCAGGCAACTACAACAAGGTAAGCTTACCTGCTAAATAAGCTTGGACGGCATGTGCATATACCTTATAGCTTGAGTAAAGATGGGTGCCCAGGTTAGTGTGAGCTCTGAAGTCTAAAGCCTTAAAATCCTTTTTGAATAAAAGGGATGAAAAGCCTGTCGTTTTATGTGGGGTCATCGTAACATAGACAGGCTGTTCCCTCGCCAATGCTCTTCTTGGGCTGAAAAGATGCCATATTGGTCTCCTGTCGGAGGAGAAGGCCAGCTGTATTGAGTCGGCAGTCAGCTTTCGTTTGTCTTGATAGCGAGCTTGTTTTGAGCTGCTGAACATTACTGTCAGACTCTGGATACTGTACTGGTAGCGTGTGAAACGTTAGCGAGAGGCAAGTGTATGTATGACTCCATTGACCCCTCCCTCCGTCCTGTCACTGTAATCTTACGGCTAGTGTTTGCTGCCCACCTCCTTTCCTGCTTCATGTGGCCATGTACGTCTGCATCGACACTTTAGGCACAGTTACTTCAATCGTTTCGGAGCTCCTGTAAGCTCTTAGGGATTATGAAGAGCCCTCACCGTATGTATAGAGCAGGCCGGGGGGGTGTTTGCTCAGTCACGAACCTCCCGTCAGTTGGGAGCTGCAGTGAGCTATGTGTTTTGACAGATAGGCTCCCACCGCCTGACGTGGCACTGTGTGGTTGTCCAACAGCAGACTTTTAGGGCGCTCAAGGTGACCACAAGATTATTGGCCCCCACCCCTTGCGTCCCCCATCTAATCTCACTTAGAAGATCAGCCATCCTCTTCCTGTGGCCTTGTGGGTTCCCGTTCTGTCACTTTTGTTTTTGGGTTCCCGCTTTTTATGAAATACTGATGAGACGAGAGATTGTATCACTGAAACCAGAATCTGTGCAGTGGGGGATGCAGGGTGCCCATATCCCTCCTCACTTTGTACCTGTTACTGGCATAGTAGCCCCTGAACACACGTGCAGGTCAACCTGTAGTACTGGACCCTTCAGGTCCCCTCTATGATCTTTGATAGGTTTAGGCTGACGGCCGTAATGTAACACATGGTCTCGGCAGCGCCTTCTAGTGTTGTCGCAGAGCAATAAAACGTTTTCTTTCTCCCTCTGCTGAAGTACTCCCAGGCATCCAACACACGGTCAGACGTAGAGGAGTGCGAGCATGCCCACGAGCTGGGGGCCATCAACAGCACACTCAGGTAAGGAAAGCAGCTGGTCGGCCTCACCGAGAGCAGGCCTCCTTTCCAGTCATTATTTAGTGACTGTAATCTGACCCCAGGGCTGTGGTTCTGTTCTTTTGGCTCCGGGGGAGCATCCACTGCTTATTTAAACCTGACCGCACCCTTCATTAGCAAGGCTTCAACAGTGTTAAACACAAGTGCCCTTCAGGCTGTGTATGTACCTCCCACACTCGGGTCATTCTGCAGGTGTTTGTGGTGTGTGTGCAAGTGAAAAAGTGATGCTTAGTTTGGTCAGTAATCACTCGACTCAATAAGTAAAATTTTATATATAATTGGTATCATACCTTTTCACTGAACTCATTTGTGCTGTGAGTTTGCCACTTGTTTTAAGGGTTATAAAAATGTAAAAATGTGAGAAAAAGAAGATTGCTGATAATATTTTCAAGGTTCAGTCCCCCAATGAGCACACAGGACCACTGGTACCAGCATTGTCAGCTACTCGCATTTGTCAAACAGAATATCTTTAGTCATGAATAAGACAATATTGGCATATAAGAGTGCAACGTAGGGCTACGAGAATGATTCCTGGTCTTAGAGGAATGTCGTATGAGGAGAGGTTAGCTGAGCTGAATC
>JAODLD010000047.1:14161465-14177214 GCA_026781065.1 Mormyrops boulengeri
CCCCCCCCCCCCCCCCCCCCCCCCCCCCCCCCCCCCCCCCCCCCCCCCCCCCCCCCCCCCCCCCCCCGCGTTTCTTATTTGGTGCAAGACTAAGGGACAAAGATTAAAAGCCACCCAGCATTCAGGGACTGGCTAGAAGATTACAGGACCTTCCCATCAACACCATCTTGTCACTTTGATCCTGCTCCGGGTGGGGGGGGGCAGCCCCCTCTGGGCTGTGCTGGGTGTATCAGGGCGTAATTTCCATTGGAATTCCCAAAATTACCCATTTTATAACAATGACTGCTGTGAATTGAATGGTGGCATCGTCACTTAAAATAATACCAACCAAATAAAAGAGTAAGTAGGGACCTATGCAACGGATTATCACCTTACCTTTTACACCACTGTCAGATCGGATATTTTTAATATGATAAACCGCGTGCCGAGTTCACGCAGTGTCGTTAGTTGCAGCTCTGGTGAATGTTCACTTGCAGCTGCATCATTTATTTCGATTGCACACTGGAACTTGCATGCCAGACAAATGGAGAACACTGGAATGTTCCTGTTTTTTCTCTGAAACTTTGTTGTGTTGTTCACCTCGCTTTAATACCGTGGTGCTTCTGAAAGGAAGACAATGACGGTGGATGGTGTTTGGCGTGAAGAGTGAAGATTCAGATCATAGTTGGGCTCAGCTTATAGTTTTGGCAACACAGTCTAATAATAAAGTACGTATGATAAATACTCAAATTCTGCTTCTTGGTGAAGTGTGTGTTTATTAATTATGAGTCATCGGTAGACTCATTATTAGGCTAATTGTTCACAGGAAAATTCTTAATGGTGGGCAAAGATTATGCTGAAGAATTATACAAACATTTTACAGAGTATTTCAAGTAGAAATGCGGTTTTCTCTCATTTATGAGCTTGTACAAGAATTTCCCCAAGTGTATCAGCAGTACCGGTCAAAATGCATGTGGCACCCCCTCAAAACATGCAGCCCCTCAAAACATGCAGCCCCTCAAAAGATGCAGCCCCTCAAAAGATGGGATTCTAGGCAGTTGCCTATGCGTGGAATTGGATTGACCAGTAATGTCTGTCAATCAGTATTTAGTAATTCAGGTGCAAAGACCAGTCCTTTCTAAGTGGGGATGTAGAAAACTCAGTGTTTAATTGCATAAAGTAAAAGATTAACAACAATAAAGATCTACAAAGGGGCCTAGCTGTACAATCTTAAGCTGTACAAGTTTAAAATGACCTGGAGGGCTCTTCCTTGACAAAATTAAAAATGGTTATTGATCAAATGTGAGTCCTTATCTGAGCGAATAAAGTAACATGGGAGGAGCATCAAAGGGTATGCATACTCGCTGGCCATCTGGCTCATCGCGGACGCGCCTGTGTGTGTGTGACAGATGCGTGGCGGGCGGAATCCACACTCCCATGGCGTAAAGCTCGCCTCAAGGTGCTCCTGGACGACAAGCTCCAGAGAATTCAGGGGCTTCTCGAAGGACCGTGAAACGTCGGCTGTCGCAGAAGGATGGGGCGCCAAAGAGGCACTGGATTTGTGTGCTTTCTACAAATGTACGGCCTTCCTGCATGATGAGTTTCATCATGCTTTCATGTTGCTATGCAGAAGACCCTGCTCTGTGAGAACTTCCTTTGGACAGGGCAGAAATTACAGCTCTCGAGTCAAAATTAAGGCGGGGAGGGGGGGGTGATTTGGAGGGTTAATTTGTGCTTTTGCCCCTTCACCCCCTCCAGCTGTGTCTCGAGGCAAAAAAAATGAAGATAAGTCCCATGTGTGCATACAAACCTTTAAAGAGTTGTTTATTCATAAAGACACGTTTTATAAGTTTGTCAGTTGTTATAAAACATTTTCATATGAATGGAGGGATCATTGACTTTTTAACTGCATGTATACCCATTTTTGTCATCACTTGAATCACGTGATAAAATTTTAGCGTTAATAAACACATAAGTCAAATATGCATAAGGTGAAAAAGCGAAATAAACTTAAATTGGAACATATCTGTCCGTGTAACATTGTCCTTGATGACTATAACACTTACAGGTCAGTCTGCTTACATGTACCATGAAACTGGAGCACGAACTGAAATTTTAATTAAAAATCTATCATCATTAATAATGCCATACATCGGAAATCGTTCATTTTTTGCCTTGTGGGACAGCCTAGCTGTTTCACGTACACGCCCTCTAACTCCTTTTGTCCCATCAAGTCCTTCTCCAGCTCTCTTCTCTCTTCAGTAGCGCCAACTAGCTGCATTGGGTACTTAAACCGTATACCTCAGTAGAAGTAGTTCTTAACCTATTTAGGGTATCAAAATATTGTGTTAATAATGAATTTACAGCGACAGGGCTGGATCGTCTGGATTACCGTTCTTACTTACGTTGTGACCGTAAAAAGCATTAGTCGGAGCGATCTTTTCCAGTATGGAGAGGACGTTGGGGACAGTTTGCTGGAGCAAGGGACTGACCAGAGTCGAGAACTTGCCTTGGATAAACCTCTGTTTTTCTACGATGGATCGTTTGCCAGTGTATTTGTAAGTCATCAGTCATTCCACAAAACATGCAGTTCTTTCCGTTGCTGCATCACATTACTGAAAAGAAAAAAAATATACATAACTTTAAACAATCATTCGGCAGAAATTTCAAACTTTTGAATTTATTGAAATGTGGCTGTGTTCTTTTTTCCACTGATTATTAAGTGTTAAAGTGAGATGTTCTGCCTACAACTGCAGTAGAGCCGGATTTCCATTGTAGCTTTAATTTCCTCCGAGGGCTGGCTGCTAGATATGACAGCAAGTCTTGGCGATCCGCAAAGTGAGATTAACGAAATATCTTTTTTTGGAAGTCAAGTAAAATCTAACTATTAAATCAGAATTTATTGTATTTCTCATCCACTTAACAGTTAACTTCTTTCTTCTAAAAATAAACTTTTATCCATTCGCATAACTAGATTATGTTGAAAAGGCACATCATAATCAAAGATAAACAACTGTCGGTATTGAGGACTCAGTTGCTGAATCAAATTAGTTTTATCATAAGGGTGGAGAGCATAAGGGACGGGGGGGTCACGTATTCCTTTCCTGGTGGGTTTTTCCCTTCGCCTCTGCCGCTCAATGCATAGAACAGCTGTGTGTCCTCTGGCTTTCCGATGGAGGCGTGGGGGTCACATCCTCCGCCTTCCTTCCAGGGTTAACACAGTTTTTATGGGCTACACTACTTTCGCGGTTTGTTTGCCCGGTCAGAAGTCATTGCAGTTGCCCCAGCATTTGGTCATTAAGAGTTATGTGACATGTTTTATTATTAAGTTTACTGGGGGTCGTTATGAGTTCACAGATGGGTGTGATATTTTTTATTTTTTTTTGTATTTCTGAGCTCTTCCTCTCAGACGACAATGAAATGGGTTTGCCTTTTCGAAATTCCAGTATATCTCCCCAGTTGTATTAAATGCCTCTCTGACACACCACATGCGATTATGCCTTTTACCGGAAAAAAAAAAGAAAACTTTTCACATTTCCCGAAAAGAGGCGTATTATCTCACCGAAGGAATTGCAAACAACACATACTGAGATATCGCACAGACCCAAACTGTCACACTATGCAGTGGAGATGAACCATCGTCAGAGGGGACGGAAGAAAAAATCGTCTGTTTACATTAAGGCAAGATCAGCAAGCAAATTCTTGTGTTGTAATAAAACCCAAAATGTCCCTAAAAGATTACAGCAACTCTTATCTTGCTGATTCACTCAATGTAGTTAAGAATGGAATGTGCTTTAATAACCAATGGTTTAATCTGTAGATAGCTAAACAATGTATTAAACGTGGGATCTCCTCTCCATTCAAGGTAAATAGTTCACATTTTAGAAAATACTGACAAAAATAAGTGCAGCATCGGACGTCCCAAAGTGACTAGATGTGGTGTGGTACACATTGTCCTCCTAGAGTTGCATGAATGAAAATGGTCTCTGATAAACAGACATTTAACAACAATTATCTCTATGAAAATGGAACTTAACTCTTAAAAGGGATTTTCTGAAAATGCTAAAATGTTTTGCTTGCGTTACTGGCTTTAACTGTCGTACAACGTGGTGTGATTTACTTCAGATAAATAAGTTAAAACGTCAATCACAGCATATGCTTTTACAGCCATCTAATTTCCTTGGTGCTTGCTGGCTCATATGCTTTACCAAAACTTTGTCAAATCTTTGTGAAATATAAGCACCTAGTAATAAGTTTCATAAGTGAATCAGTACACTTTGTGCAACATTGATGACCTTGTGCTGAATGCCGTCACTGAATTATTATTTGAAAACTTGTTGCTGCATTCTGGCAACGTGAGTAACCGCTCCGCCCACCCACCCGCCGTCACCACCACCCTAGCTCCAACAGCTCGGGGCCGAGGTTCTGTTTCTGTAACAAATGCCTTTCTAGCTTTCCAGCTGGCTTTGATATTACCCCCCCCCCCCCATCAGCTGCAGACCCTCTGGGACGCGTACGCACAGCAGAGGACTGAATGAGTGTTAAATCCTTTTTATATGCTGTGGGAATTTTTGAGGAGCAAACTTACGTGACCCACCTCTACCAGATGATGTGGATCTTCCTCAAAATGGCCAGGTCGTTCATCTCCTGCTGACCTGTTTTACATAACAAGCACCAGCCACCCCCCCACCCCAAAAAAAAGCACCCTCTATATGCGTTGATTGTATTAGGGGGGTTGTTTATAATTAGCCAGCTGGTTTCAAGTTTACTCTGGTGTGAGATGTAAACAAAAGACCCAGTAGGACTCGACTTCTTGCCTAAGAACCTTAAAGATTTCATGTGTCAACAGGTCAATTTAGGTCCAGGTGCATCTAAGAGGGTCAACCGCAAATCAGTCCAAAGCCTTGCTTAACGCTTAGGAATCCGGTGAACATATGTCGAAAATGTCTTGGCACATCTGGAGGGGGTAGCATCGCAGAAAGTTTCTCACGCACTCCCTCGCCATGCTGTTAGATAGGCCTCTTTCCGTGTTTTGTCTAAACTTGCAAAACTTTTTAGTTTCACATCAGTCTTCTAGGACATTGGTGGCTATAATGTTCGGCTTCTGTAGCCTGATAGCTTGTCAACTCACAAAAAGGAAGTAAAAATTGCATCCTACTCAGGCAAGATGGGTCTTTGCTGGGGATCATCTGGAATATTCTTTAGTAAAGCACCTCTCAATTACATTTTTATCTGTAGTTCATGACCTATTCATCAGAGATTGTCATTCATGCAGTAATTGGAGAACTGAGCATTAATATGCACTTAACAGTTCTACCAAACAGATTAGGTCTACATGAGATTTGCATGTTTTTGAAAGTTTTTATTCTGCAGTTCTGTCTATAACACCATTAGTTCTCTTCATGTTAATTTAGTTACCATCAACAGTAAATTATTCTGTAAATAATAGACATGGATTGGCATCAATAGTCTTTTTCTGTACTTTGATTACTGATACGTATAAAAGATGACAGTAAAGCAGAGGATTTTAAAAGGGTGACATCATTTGATTATGCGCTGATGTAAATTTGGAATAATGAAAGCTGCAGAGGCAATGGAGCTCTGGCCGAAATGGACCAGCACAGGGCAGAAGGCTGGGGTACATCCTGGACGGGAAGGCACCGCATCACCTACAGGGCTGGTCAATCCTATAGGCAACATAGGTGGCTGCCTAGGGCGCCGGTTTCCGAGGGGGCGCCGACTTACCAACCAATTTCACATTGCCTTAGACAGGGGGCGCTAGCAGTGATGCTTGCCTAGGGTGGCACATTGGCTAAGACCAGTACTGAGCATTGGGCATTTACACACATACACTATGGGCAATTTAAAAACGTGTGCTACTCTAACTACATGTACAGGTAGGAAACCAAAGTGCCTGGAGGAAACTATGAAGAGTGGAGGTATAAAGCAAGAGTGCTACCCTTTGTATATCAACATATTTAGATAAACTTTATTAAACTCCAACATGCAAATAGTGTTAACACAAAGCATCTGATTTAGGAGACAAATAGGATGTGTGATGTTTATGATGTTTGTACCTTACAGCCATAGCCGGACTGGGATTAAATATTGGCCCTGGACTTTGGGGCCCCCATGGTCCCCCATAATGAATTTTTGCAGACCGGAGGGGTGGGTTGAGGGTGAGCATGGTATATTTTTCTGGCCCACATACCCTTCAGTCGGGTCAGCCCTACTCATAACCTAATGATGAGGAAGGCTCCTTTCAAATGATTGGTTTGTCCCTCGTATATCTGTAAGTGCTCGTGCTCCGATAAACAGGGATTCTTTCGCAGTGAGCCGCACTGAGCATCCACGGGACGGCTGTCCTCCGGGGCTGCCTTTCGATTCTTTCCTTCGGGTTCTCTATATGCACAATCGAGAGTTCTACACAGAGCATTCATGCCATAGACAAAGGCAGGATTCATCACTGTAGGGCCCGCCCGTGAAACAAAGGACGCCATTGTCGGACAACTTTTCGGAGTCCGTTAACAATTAATGCGGTTGTTTCCCCCCAAATTTAATGCAGTTCTTATGTAGCCCGGTGAACCTCAGGCACCCATCATCCCCCTGGTATGTGATGTCGCTAGAGGCCTTCGGCAGTATGTTATTACAGACGGCACACATTAATTAGCAACCTATATCACTCCACACAAAGGCTGGTTTCCTGTGTTTGGGACTATGGCGGTTCTTCCGCACCAAATTAATTGTTACCATCTTAAGACATTTTAGCTTGCTACAAACGCACACCTCATACGCAGTTCTAGGATTTGACCCTTAGGACAAAATTGCTAAATGGACTTAGAATAATAATTATTAATGGAGAGTGAGACAAAAAAAAGGGTGATTGAAACCCCCCCTCCCCCAAATAGGGCCTAGAATTGTCTGTGGCTCACCTACTATTTTATGGTATAGAAATAAGTGATTATAACGGTGTGGTGCTTCTCTTCCTAGCTGTGTCTGACTGAGGATGTTTATTATATCGCCTTTATTTGCAGTGTATGGTAACGCTCCAAATGGGATGACACCTAACTCCTAAAATCCCCAAATAGCGCTTCTACCTTCCACTGAATATTATATGGTAATGAGCATGCAGTTTTGTTCCCAGGAATCCAGGTAAAATCGCCAGCAAGCCAGGCATACATGCTCTGTGAATGAATCCACTTTGGACTGGGAAGTCACTCCTCCAGTCGAACGGCCTTTGTCTTGTAATCAGATTTCCACATTGCTGTGAAAGCCCCCCAAGGGGGGTGCCATTGAAAACGCCCACCGGCTCCATTTAACCATGGAAGCTGAGATCAGCAGCCATGACATGCTGACGTGAGCCATTTTTTTAGGCCTAACAGTTTGAGGTGCCCTTCTGTTGAATTGGTCCTGCTGGGTGTCTTAGTTCAACAGAAAGTTCTTAGATTTCCATTTGAGCCACTCATATGTGGATTGTATAACTGATTTTTTCTATTTTCGTGGGTGTTAACTGTTGCAAATTGAATATATAAGACTGCTTACCTATTGCCATTTCTGCTAACATATTGTTTACACCAGGGGTGGGCAACCTTATCCGCAAAGGGCCGCTGTGTATGCAGGTTTTCGCTGCAACTCTCTAATTAGGTCACTAATTAGACGACTGATTGGCTGAAGAGTCCTCACACCTGGGTTTGAACAGCTGACCTAAAGCTTATCCCAAAAACCTGCATACACACCGGCCCTTTGCAGATAAGATTGGCCACCCCTGGCTTAAACCATGCCCCAAAGCAAACCAAGAGTGCCATCAATGGGGTCAAAAAATACAGTAAATGGTTCATGAAGCTTCATTTAGGCATCACTATCATCTAGTGTTGCTCAGTAAAGATCTCAACAGCACTGACCCAACACAGACAGGTTCTTCACCAGATATCCCAGAATGATTCCCTCATACTGCACCAAACCTGAATTCTCATAGAAAGTAGATGACTGCAGATTACTCACTCCTGAAGCTTCTCCCAGGCTGTCCTGGTAAGGATCCCAGGAATCTGGACCAGCCCATCAGAAAGAAACAGCAGTGCTACTGGGTCCTGTGTCAGTTTCTCCTGTGGATCAGGCAGTTTGCCAAGCTGAGGAGAAACATCCAAAGAATGTGAATAAGAAACCTGTGCTTCTTAGCCAAATTCAGGCAATTCAGATTCATTTGATCAGGAATTAAAATAGTACCCCAAGAATGTGAGCTTTAATTCTGGCTTGTCTTTCCTTGATGCTATAGCTCTGTATCATGTCCTCAATCCATGGCTCTATATGGTTCTTCCTCATTTTGTACCGAATGGGGGATCTGTGAGACGTACGTACATATCAGGTGTAATCTCGGTGGCTTTCACATTTTATGAAAAACCCTACAAATGTTTCAGGTAAACAGAGACATTTAAGCCAGAACACGGCTGACATCGGGGCTACAATTGGAACGCAAGAAAATCCAGGCTGGGAAGAGTGAACTTTTACTTCAGCTGGCACATTATCCATCATAATACAGAATAAACGCAAGACAACCCATATTTTTGTATTAAAGTAAAAAAAAGCTCTTCTGTCGGCAGTAGTGTATCTGAATCGGATCGGAACTGAAAAAAAGTGTGGATTGGAACATTTCTAGGGTAAAGTAACTTTTAAAAAGTGTATATTAAAGTATTTACCGTGATTACCGAGTACGTATCGGTTTAGTACGTTTTTCAATAGTTAACATTTTAAAATATATCACAGGAGAAAGCCAACAACCCAGAGCTGAAATGTCAGTTATTTCCACAAAGTTCCGATTAAACAACGTAAGTTATTTAATATAGCTAATACAGTAAATAAAGTCCAGTTTAAAGTAAAGCTAACCAGTTAGCCTGCGCGCCTTCCGGTATCCGGTCCGTGATTATACCCTTCCGTCGCCCCAGCGGACTCGGTTATATAGTTCCTAACGATCGAGTGCAGCATATGGAGGATTCTGATTTAAACGGGGTTTCATATCCACAGAGGCTTATGGCAAGTTGACAAAATGCCCTGACGATATTAGATATGTTCAAGAGGACACAGAACCGCTCTTTATTCGTAAAGTTAGTTGATGATCGCGCATAAGATGTCCCCGGTTGAAAACCCCAGTCGCCGATGCGTGCGCGGTTGATGAACCGTGAGGCTGTAATTCAAAAATGAACGTTTCAGTTTGCCAAATTCGTAATATTATTGAACTTATACAAAGCACAAATATGTTTAATGAAACAGAACACGTAATATTAATTCAAAGTTTCAGCAGAATCATAGTTTCCTAAAAGTAAGGAAGGATACAAGAACGTCATATTTTACATCATTTTATTCTGAAATCTAGTTAATGGAAAACTATTGGCACTTAGTGTACAGCAGGTCAAATGAAGCTGGTTGTGAAATTATAACAAATCAGACCACAAATGAAACGTATCAAAGACCCATTGATGATAACAGCACATATGACCATATCATATAACCCACATATGACCATATCATATTCACTGGGTTGTTTTCCTTTCCTGAAGCTCAAATTTATTTTCACGTTTGAAAAGTCTTTCAGCTGTAGAGTTTTCCATCCACATGTAGATGACTGTGCTTTTTAATGCTGGTAATTTGTAGGGTTTTTTTTTTAACATGGATCTTAATCTAATGCCAAGCATCTGGCTGCAGTTATGATATTTAAGATATCGTTCACATTCTACAAATTTGCAGTTAGCATTAAAAAATCCAGTGTACTTCAAAGAAACGCTAGTCTTTTTTAACGTTCCAGAAATGTAATTACAGCTTAATAAGCAAGTCAGATATTACATAATCAGAAATAAAATGCATTGGTTTATATTGGCAATATTCTTCTTCAAAGATGAAAATTTTTGAAGTACAAGTGTGTTGAGAACGCCAGAGGGCAGAATGCATGTGCAAATTCAATTACTGAATCATAAGCTTCTACTGAAATCAGGAGAGAGAAACCCATCTGTAAACATTTTGCACCTTCCTCTGCTAATGGAAAAATGTAAATGAATGCATAGAGTTTTCATTAAATATTGGAAATGAAGTTCAGTGCAAGTCACTGCTGGGTCAACATGGGCGGCATGTCTCATAGTGATGACATCACAGCCCAGCAGGTGACATCTGAGAATGCCACAGAACACAGAACACGTGAGAGTTAAACATGACTTGCTCACATCGGCAGTACTAATAGAAAGAGCTTTCTACTGAGAGGCTGCTTGTCTGAAAACTTGAATTTCAGATGGAAATCTGTGGGGACCCCCTCCAAATTGCCTGAGAGAGAATAAGAATGATCCAGCTGTCAAATCCCAAAGAGTCCTTCCCTGAAGCTTTGTGGGTATACAGACACTGCAAAGCTTGTAACCGCTCTGGACGGCAGGGTGTGGCCCGTCTGTGAGATGTCAAGGGCAATGTGCAATCTTGCCCCACAGCAATTCGAGGCACTGCTTGGCACCACCTGGGCCAGTGTTATAGCGTGGCTAAGACCCTGAAGAAGGAGATGACCAGGACACAGAAGGACTGGCCCACCCCAAAGACCAAGGCCTCCAGGAAAATCATGTTCTTCCCCGCCGCTTTGTACACACCTGCAATCGCAGCACCTGTGAAAATGAGAGAAGTGGGGAGAGTGAATGATCACAGCTGATGCCAGGTAATACGGTCAAGGACAAGGTCTTCTGGCTCATGTCCCAGGAGGGGCAAGGAAATGACTCAACCCAAGTGGGTAAAAGTTCTGATTTTGGGGTTATTTCACCCACTAATGTGAACAGGAATATTTATTTTCTAATGTGGTTTCAATGTCACCGGAAAGTACAATTTGAACTATACGTTGTCAAGGTTTCTATGATCTTGATGTCATCGTGTAAATTGCTTTGGTCAATGAAATATGTTCAGTTTTCTAGTTCAGAAATGTGGACTGAAGACTGTAAACACAGCTGAGCTTGTGTTGGAAGCAATGACCATTACAGCCTTGCCCTAACAGGGCGCCCCCTTTGGCACAATGTGTACTTCGTGATTTTTCGGTGAATTTCAAAAAGGTCAGCTGTGTGTTATGTCCGGCGGTCTGAAACGTGCTGATGATGTTCAATGCTTAGTGGGACGCTTCTTTTGGGTACGCACTGGTGAGGACCCCCCCACACAATGGGCCCAGGACGCTCATGAGCAGGATGGCGACGGGCATGAACCGCGCCACCTTGTGCCACCGCAGGGTTGCGACGGCCAGAAGAGCTGCGGGGAGGTGGAACACCAGCGAGGAAGCCACAGCCCAAAGGAACACACCATACCACATCTCTGTGGAGGGGCAGGGGGGAGGAAATTAAATCATGACAAACACACTGATTTCTAAACCCACTTCCTCTGCATCATGCATAAGGGTCTAGAGGCTTTCCAGTCTGAATTCCAGGAGGCTCTCACTGCCCCTTTAAGAAGGGCATTTGGGCAAATCTGCTATGTGATCTGGGTATCATTCTGAATTCCAAAAGTAGCCCAGCTCCACCAGTGTTTCCCAATCTGGTCCTTGGGGACCATCAGACAGTCCACGTTTTTGAGTGAAAATGTGATAGTCTGGCAGGGAGTTCGTAGGGAGCAAAAACATCGACCGACTGTGGGTCCCTGAGGACCAGATTGGGAAACAGTGCAGTAACAACCGGCAGTATTTATGTCTTTTTTTACACATATTTAAAATATATGAAATGTTGACTCACATTTGCAGTGATCCTTTGAAACTTTTAGTTAGTACAACTACCATTAAATTACGAGAACTGGATGTTTCTTTCAGGATACATGACATTCGAGGTTTGGGATCAGTTTTATTTTGGACCCTTGCAGATGCTGTAAGTGACTGGTACCAGTAACATGAGCGTCTATCCATGGCTGTCACTTTCATTCTATATTGTGTGACAAATGACACATCCATATTTATTATAGACTGGAGGTACTGAACCTGCAGCACGACACAAATGATCCAGTAACTGGCGTGAACTAATCACTCCCTTTAACACACACTTTATTTGCACAAACACTTAGCTGCACATTAATCATTTAAAATAACTTAGCACACTATGAATAAGAATATCACACATCACACATCATAAAATTTACAACATAATGCAATTCTGCTAAAGCATGAAGTCCTTACTCCTGTGATGGACTGGCATCCTGTCCAAGATGTACCGAGTCTCGTGCCCTGTGCTGCAGGAACAGGCGCCAGGCCCTTACCCATCACCCTGACCAGTATATACAGTTAGAAGATGGACAAGATAGATAATCTTGCTGCACAATCTTCTTCTGCACACATTAACGCAACCCGTCAGTATTAAGGGTTACGGGGTGCAGAGACCCTGATCTCCCAGACTTAAATATCACGCGAGGACAGTGATCCTGAACCCCCAGTAATTAAATGTTGGAGGGCACAGACTCTCTACCCTCATTCCCACAAGGCAGCTACCGCACCAAACTTTTCATTTATTCGGTGAATTCACCGTATGGCCAGTAAGCTAAAGATAACTGCATGCCATGCTAACCGAATCGGCTCCTCCTAAGCCGTGAAACATGCGGACACCGAAACACATTAGAAGACGGTTTTGAAAACGTTTAAACAACCGTATCTGACCTGAGAAGCCGCACAGCGACGTGTCGTTGCCACATTTGGTGCCATTTTCCCTAGGTACCAAATTCAGGCTGAGGATCTGCTGTACGAACCCTATTTCGCTATATGCGCCCTGCATCGCTGGGACGCGGCGGTTGACAGCCCGTGGGGTGGCGATTACACGGGTCGAGGTAGCGCCTCGCCTTCCATGCTCCCAGATGCGGCTCGTAAACACAAACCTGCCGTGTGACGTCAAGTCACCCTCGAGACACGCCCCTCTGTCGTCTTTTCTCAGCGCACTCTTTGGGCCTCGCTCTCCATTGGCTCGCACGCGTAACGTGGTGCTCAGTCGACCAATCGTAACAAAGTGTGCTGAAGATGTACTACGCATATTTTATTGCGAATCTCTAGTTCGTGTGTCTATAGCTCAGACCTGCAGTAAGAACTTTAGATGATTGAAGATTTAAGTGATTCTGCGGAAGGCCTATTGACACGTCGACAGCCAGAACATTTTTTGCCAGTGCTCAGTCCAACAAATTATGAAATGATTGTCTGTAAAAGTAGGTTTCAAAGCAGATTTCCAGTACATGCTTATGGGCACCGAACCGCACCTCCTCCGGTCGACCACTTTCCTCTCAGGTTTTAAAATGCTTTCGAAAATATGTCAGAATGAAGTCGTCATCTGTAATCAAACTGAGAAAACGAACAATTTACATCCTCCTAAAGGAGGCTATGATAAACCAACTGGACTCATCCCAAGCCCAACACTCAAATACTAGGCTGTCGTTTCGCACTAAGAATAAAACGCTGGGTGGAGCTGCAGTATAAACAAATAAATTAATAATAAATAATTTTATTTTCATTTTCTATGTGTCTGAATAGCCCTTTATTGGCTGTTGAATTTATTTCCAGTTTAAAAATGAAGTACTTTGTCTGAACATGGTTTTTCCCAAGCCACAGAATGTGACATTTTGATATTCAGATCATTATATTGCTTATTACAGTGACACACTTTCCTGATCCTGTCTGTGATTTGTCATATTACATTTTATTAAAGAAGGTAATTATTTAATTTTCCTGATTTAGAATTTACTGATCATGTTTTCCAAGATGTTTCTTGGACATATTAGGGGACGGGGGGGGGACACAATTATGTGAACAAAGTAATAAAAATAATAATAAAAAAAAAAGCAGATACGGCTGCGTGGAATTTTGGGAAACTGTATCATGATCATCCTCTAGCTGCCATCTCCTTAGCAGGCCTGTAGATAGAAATACATTTCGTGTCCAGCGTAGTACCCCCTTAGTACATTTGCTGCCTGACTGGGGGATGGGGTTGACAGCCGTAATTTTACTACATGGCTAAATGTCTGGACCTTCCTGCTTACCCTCACAACAATCCTGTCAAGCAAACAAACAAGTCAAACTATGACATTGATAACAATTTCAAGGCACAAATCGCATCTCTGATAAAATTGACATACAGTCCATAAACCTGTTTTAAAGGCTGGATTTTAGCTCACACATTATGCATCTTACTGAAAAGACATGATTATTTCTTCAGACACCATAGCATTTTCATCATGTGTTACACCACACTGCCACCTTGTGGAAGCCTTTGCTCTCACTACCTCTTCGCTTAATGACCCCTGGCTAATCTCCCAGTTGCTCCACATACACACAGTACCTGCCTCTCTGCAGCATCACCTTTCATTAAGCTTTCGGTTTATGTCCTTGCAACAGTGTGTGCATAATGTGAAAGAAGCCGGGAGGATTTTAAAAAGTGGTTTACACTGACGTACATGTTGTGGGTGTCCAGGCAAAAGGAGATCCTATGGTGGAAAACCAGTTCCGGCTCCTGGGTCCCATAGATGTCCATAGTCCTTAGACTGGACACAATCCTTCTCATGATTGATGCTGGCCTTGATCATGCCCTCCTCAATTGCCTTGTACAGTGGAAACAGCACAGTTACGGCCCAGCTAGGGGGGAATAATTTGTTGCTGCAAGATACAAGCTCTACATCATAATTTGCTTATGCAATGAAGTTAAGGCTCTCAAAGCTAACAGGGGCTGAAGCTTTAAGGCTGAAGCTTTATTTGATCACACAACCAGGCCGGCAGCACATGCTCAGTGCGATTCCTGCTTATGCTAACTGTCCACCAGGGATTCTTTTCTTATCTTGCACGCACACATGTGGCCCTCACCAGTAAGCCAGGGGAAGTCAAGTTTATTTATATAGCACATTATCATACACAGAGGTCACAATGTGCTTTTCAAAAATAACAGAAGCAGACAAAAATAAAAAATGGGATAAAAAGGATACAGGATAAAAAATAATCAAAAGAAGACAATAAAATACACAGTGTAATAAACAGTAGTATAGCAATTAAAAAATATAACGCTAAAATCAATGTGCATTTCGCACATAAAAATGAAAGGTGTTAAATGTCCAAAACTGTCAAAGATGTACAAAACCCATGTTACAATATTTTAATGACCCAACATTTTACTGGAATATGAATTTGCTTAAACATATTTTCCTTGAGCTGGTGGCAATACAGTAATCCTCAAAGTTTTGAGCACACATTGAGCTCTCACTGGTCTTGATGACATTGTGTCTTAGGCGGATGATCAGGGTGAAGTTAAAGCTGCCATCTGCCAGGAACCTCTTCCCAAACTGGTACAAGAACCCACTGAATAAGGCCAGATTACCTGTCCTGTCGAGGATTGTGTGGAATAAGCTAGGAAAGCCCTTGTAAGTGCATTGATGGCTGCCCAGTATGGCCTCCTGGAGAAGATACTTGATGTGTGAGATCATATTGCAAATGGGTGATTCCAGGTCTATAACAGCACAATTTCCTTCCAAATAGGCACTTTGAGTCAGCAGGAAGTAAGACATGAGAAACCTGTTCAGCAAGGTCTGCCTGACCTGCAGCCAGTCTGGGATCTCCTCCAGTAGCAGCTCTACCACAATCAGGTACTTGTGCACCTGTCATATAACAACAAATTAAGATGGGAGGGGGGACATTCTAAATGACTAGACCAGGGGTCTCAAACTCCAGTGGCCTGTACTACAAAGCGGGGTTACTGGCTTATCGGGGTAACTTGTCGGATTTAAGGTAGTTTGGGCAAAATGTAAGTGAACGAATATGA
>JAODLD010000047.1:14184839-14205767 GCA_026781065.1 Mormyrops boulengeri
CCCCCCCCCCCCCCCCCCCCCCCCCCCCCCCCCCCCCCCCCCCCCCGCCGCCCCCCCCCCCCCCCCCCCCCCCCCACGGCAGACAGCTACACTGAGCTCTTGAGCGAGGTCCTTAACCCAAATTGCTCCAGGGACACTGGTGGATCCTGCTCTCTGATCCTCACTTGTTTGTCACTTTGGATTAAACATGTCTGATAGATAAATGTAATAAATATCTGTGCATCTGTCTTGGGACCCTGGAACCTGCTCTTAGAATGGTTTTGCTACTACTAATAAAAGCAGGAACAGGAGTAACGGCCACCCTCGCTTTCTTGCAGAGTCGGACCGCCCCATTGACCACTGCCAGGCTGGCACGCATACCTGCGATGACCCGGAACGAGCACATTGCATCTACACCGGGGGCTCTTCCTACCTCTGCTCCTGCCTGCCGGGCTTCGAGGGCGATGGCCGGGCCTGTCACGGTATGCCTTGTCGATGTAGATGCAGCATTCATTGAAGGGAATTTCACATTGACTGGTTGCCAGATTGGACTGAAAAGCCCCCAAACCTTACGGGTTTTTCGCAGAACTGAAAATCTCCCAAACGGTACGAATAGTTAAAAGCTGGTATGCAAGAAAACATCGCTGCTTGCATGTTAATAATTTCTGATGGAGTAAACAGACTGTTCTAAGGAAATACACTGAACGCCACGCTGATTTATGCGTAAAATGAAATAAACAGTAATAGTTTTTGGACATGTACCATAAGAAAAGTAAAAGCATTTTAGGAGCATAAAATAAATTATGCAAATGGTAAAATGCTGGATTGAAGCTGGAAGCACATTTATGACACACTTATATAATGAATGTTTATGGAATTTATTTGCTGTGAATGCATAGTTGTGTATTTGGTTTGTATCTATACATTGTAAAAAAAAAAAGACATTGTTTTTTAAAAAAAAACATTGCAGTCCTCACCCACTTCATTGGCTGGAGATTACAGTTAACAGCTCAGGCCGCCCAGCCGCTTATCATAAAAGTAGCTAATGTGAGGAAGTGAGGAAGTGCGTTCCATAGCGCAGGTGCAGTCACACAGAATGCCCTACCACCCACAGAGGATAATCTGAATTTAGGAACAGTAAGAAGGTTGGAGCCCGATGATCTTAGTGTGCGAGCAGGGGTGTATGGAAGAAGGAGGTCAGACAGATAGTGAGGGGCAAGTCCATGGAGAGCTTTGTAGGTGATTAGTAAATTTTTATATTTGATTCTGTAAGTGACAGGTAACCAATTGTTAATAATTGGCTCTCAGTGGGGTCAGACCCAAACAGGTCACTGGGGTCCCCAGCCCTCTTTCGCAATCAAAGGATTTCAAAAACTTTATTTGCCATTAGCTCATGTGTAGATGTACGAGACACTGGAATTATTGTACGGTTCTCAGTCGATCCAAAAAACAGTAAATACACACAGTAACAGAAATACACATAATAGAGACGCGTAGCAGTACACATAGTGAATACACATAAATACAGATAATAAATATAACAAATATAACGAAATGTAAGTAGATTCTCTGCCAATGTATGAATAATTATGTACCCATGTAATAAATATAGGATATGTAGGCTGTGCAGTATGTGGGTATAGCGAAGGTTCTGGCAGTGTGTATTTGTGTGAGTGGTAATGGCGGGGGTGCCTTCAGTTGTCACGATGTCAGAGAAGGGGCGGGGTATTTTATTCTAGCATGAATGCCTCTTGTCCGTGGTCTGACAGCCGCAGGAGAGACACTGTTGTAAAAGCACTTCCTGTTTGCTCTAATTCTCTCGGGTCGGTGGAGTTTTAGTAGATGTCTAGAGCTACTCCAGCTAAACAGAGAGTAGCCAGGGTGGTGCGGGTCACTGAGAATGGCCCACAGCTTGTTTCTGCTGCGGGGGGTGGAGGGGAGCTATGCTCCAACGATCCCCTCTGCTGTCTTACCGCTCTTCTGGGGGGTCTTCCCCTCCCTGTGTGTGATACTACCGTAACACACAGCGATGCCTCTGGTGAGAAGACTCTCCACGAGAGCTCTGCAGGTGCCTACTTCTCAGCGGCCGAGGTGTTTTCTGACCAGCTCGGGTCGTTTGCTGATGTGCAGGCCCAGAAACTTGGACCTGTTGACTCGTTCCTCCTCCGTACCTTTAATCCGCAGAGGTTGAAGAAGGGGAGCCTTCTTTCTGAAATCCAGGACTAGCTCCTTGGTCTTTATTTATGGTCAGTATTTAGGGGAAGACATCTTTCCTCCCCATAGGCAAGTGTCTCATCCACCAGCTAACTTCTAATGCTGTTAATAAGTCCTACGATGGTTGTGTCATCTGCAAATTGTGTTTACGGGTGATTATGCAATAGGAGTGTAAAGGGAAAAGAGTCCAGGACTGAGGCAGCAGCCATGGGGGACTCCAGCCCTGACGTTAATCAGCCCTGCTTTCCCCCGCGCAGATATAGACGAGTGTCAGCAAGAACGCTGCCACCAGGCAGCCACCTGCACCAACACCCCAGGAGCGTTCAGCTGCCAGTGCCGGCCCGGTTTCCATGGCGATGGCTTCCACTGCTCCTCAGGTGGGTTTTGCTGTAGGGCTTCCCCACACACCGACACCTCCTCCAAACTTTCATTTGTGATTTCATGATTTGCCACTAGGAAATGTGTTTACATGTGTTTGGATTTCTCACGGTTCCTGGCCCCAGGTTTATAGAAGCTGCTGTTTACACTGCAGCGGTTCAGGTGGGGTGCTCTCCTCACAGGAAATGTCCCAGCCGCTCTCTCACCATCCTGCACTCTTAATCCGCCATTCTGCCTCTTAAAACTTTACACTGCGTGTCACCTCTGTAGGCCTCTGCTTTCCAGGAAAAGCTGGTGTGGAGTTAAGCAGGCCGCGCGAGCACACTTGGGATTCGCGGTGACCCCCAGGCTGTAGGCTAGGTGCATCTGGTACCATGAGTCAGGGGCGCTGCTAGAGATCCCATGAAAGCACGTCATATTGGGCCCCCAACCTAGACCAATCCAATTTTGCTCCAGAATTTAGGGCCCCCAGTGACAGAGGCCCTTGTAATTGTCCTAAATCCCCTCCCCCTTCTACCGCTCCCCTGCTATGAGTGCATCAGGCTCTGGCTGCATTTAATAAGATCCTTGCTTTGCTCTCTGTCTGGAGTTTCCTAAATGGGCCCTTTCCTGTCATAAATGGGCCCAGAGGTACCTCAGTGCCCCGTCTGCCCCTCACAAGGGGCAGGCTACCCAACAGCAGAATACTTAAGAGAGACATACCAGTAAGGAGCGGCATGTGGGATTGCTGGGGGAGGGGAATGTATCATGTTAAGTGAAGCGCATGAATCTGTACTATCGCAAAGCCGACAGCCCCCACCCCCCCAGAACAGGCCCGCGATAATGCGAGCCTCGGGGAACGTGGCAGCTATGCACAGAGCAGAGTACCAGAATTTTCTGGAATTGCACTTTGTTTGAGCCCCCAGCTAGGACTGTAGGGGCTTGACAGCTGCTTCGTTTGCTGCAATAATACGTGCTGCGTGCAGTATAGCCAAATACTCTAAGAAGTACTCTGTCTTGCATAAACATTTATTTTCAAGCCATACTGCACATAATAAAATGCAATGAATTGGCTTGTTCTTCTAGCGCTTTGCCTCTTTTTTCATTCAGCTCCATCCTCTTTCTTACTCGTCTCGTTTGAATCCACCTGCAGCTGCTTGTCTTTGCAGTCGTTGATGACACGCCAGCATAATGGTGTGTTTCTGTGTTTATTGTGAGGGACACTAGGTGACAGGTGTTGTAAGAATCTATTATGCTTCTCTAGGGCTCAAATGCAGAGTACGAGGCCATCTGCAGAGATATCCCAGTAATGTGCTCTCTGACGTAGCTGGTTAGCTTGAAGGCGTTTATTTCCCATGAAAAACACTCAAAACAGAGCAGAACACATGGATTGCGTGAATGGCTCTTTGGTTATATGTTTTTTTGTTTATTAAATTAATACAGTAATTGTTGACAAGCAGAATGTTTTGAAGAACATGTGAAGCATTGTGGTATTGTGGCTGAAATAATCAGGCAGGGTCCTTTCTCAGGAAGCTTTTAGATTTCGGATTTAGGTCCACTACATTTAGGCCATCACATTAGAACTGGGGAAGTGATTAGTGGTCTGAGCACTGCTGATTTTCTAGCCTTCCTTTACCTGTGAGCCAGGTGTGAAGCCTCTTTGGCCAATCAGAATCAGTAATTATTAAATGAACTACCTAGGAGAACTGAAAACTGGGCCTGTATTTGGAATTGAGGACCTGCTGTAAGTTGATTAGAGTCTCTAAAGGCATCCTAACTCTCATTCTAGAAGCATCTCTAACTAATAACCTGCTTCATCTCTGACTAGCTGACCATGTGGCAACGTGTCTTTCCTGTCCCTCCAGCCCCTGCAAAGACGCAGTGCGAGCAGCACCGGGAAGCTGCCCTGTCGGCCTCCTCCACATTCGGCCCCCGGGGGCCCCGGCCCATCCCTGGACAGTACGTGCCCACCTGCGACGCTCTGGGCCGATACGAGCCCATGCAGTGTCACCGCAGCATCGGCCAGTGCTGGTGTGTGTACCAAAACGGGCAGGAGATCCCAGGCACTCGCACTGGGCCGGGCAGCGTGCCCATGTGTAAGTCACTCGCCTGCTGGGAGTCCACCTACCGCCTGCGACGCCTTGCACCCAGAGCAGCATGTCTGTAATACTCCTTTTGGCTGCATTTCTTGTGCCACTCAGCTCAGCCGGGCTCCCCCTTGCTGTTTCTGCCCATTAGGCATTGACCAGGTTGTCCCCACACCGGTGGGACCCACGACCCGGCCTGACGTCACTCCGCTGCCACCGGGAACCCACTTGGTGTTTGCTCAGAGCGGCAAGATTGAGCACGTTCCTCTGGCAGTGCATGGCCTAGAGAAGAACCAAGCCAAAGCCCTGCTGCACATTCCAGTAAGTTCTGATCGCCAGTGTTTGATTGGTTTCAGCCAGTTCACCTGCTTCATAGGGATCCTCATAAATAATTTTGAATGGAAAGGTCTTTGTGGACGCGGACTACGAGGTGCTGCTCTCTAGTGGACATGTTTGCTCACCTTTGTTGAAATCCACTGTGTGGTCAGATACTGACATGAGAGACCAAGGTTTCCAGAAACATCCAGCCCCTATGACTGCCAAAGTGTGTCACTGGCAGTCTCACCAATCAAATCCATCAAAGAGAACCATGTGAGGCAGGGATCGGAGGAATGGGGGTTGGACACGGGTTTAACTAAACATTGGGAAGAAATAAAACAATGATTCTTTATTCATTCCTGTGGGGAAGTCAGGTTTTCACCTCTCCCATTTTGCTCTCCCTGAAACATGCACAGCCAGGTGAGAGCAAGCTTGAGGGTCACAGCACTGGGGCGGCCAGCGTGCAGTGCCACTGGAGCTGGCGGTTAAGCGCCTTGTGCAACAGTTCAACAGTGACATCACTATGGCAGCCTACCTTCTAACCACAGCCACAGAACCAAACACTCCTAACTTGCAGAACCAAATTTAAACTAAAGATGGCTGTTTCAGCAAATGCACAGTACAACAGGAAGGGTGACTCTCTTACCGTTTTCCTTGATCTCTATGCTTTGTGTCAAAAGTAACATTGATTCACCCTTTGAGGGCAGGGGAGGTATTTCTGGGCAGCAGGATAACCTGATGTAATAGGCTGTATCGGGGTTGGCTGCTCACTTCTGTCCGAATGACATCCGTGGTTCCTTGGGAATGCTAGACTTCCAAAACAAACAGCTTCAGGAAGCGTATAGGTATCCGGTCCAGTGGAGATGTGCTGTGATGTGCTGCACCTGGCTTCTGGCAGAATAGCCATCCACTTACATAAGTATCTAGCAGGTGTGGGAAACTCAGCTGATTGGCTGAGACAGTGTGATATCGTGATAAAAACAGCCAATCAAGAGGTATTATTACATGACAGTGTAATGACCTGCAAGCTGGACTCTGAAGTTCATTCACTTTTGCCTGTACGTCTGGTGTGTCTCAAAAATAAATCACAGCCCCAGCCTGACCAACAGGCTCACCGGACATGGCAAGCAGATGTTTGAATCCTTCTGATCTTGACCATGTCCTGGCAATGAACGTCCCAACGGGGAAAGACTCTTATGAAATGTGCAAATATTTTATGGCTCAAGACAGGTGTTTGCCTGTACAGAGATATTTAAAGATAATATTTTTGGGGGAAATTATGTAACAGAATGATGAGTGAGTCACTTTAAGGGTCCTTTCATTAAAAGGCCGTATTAATTCCAGACTTTGAGAGGGGTTTTGTGGAATCTTTCAGCAGGATGTTATTAAAGCTTTCAAACTTATATCCGCTTATTAATTTTGATGAAATAGTCATTACAGTCAGACTCTTCTCTGGTGTTATTTGATTCCTTTCAGCAGAGGAATCCAAATACTATATTTTACTCCACTGCAATCTTTTTCATAACACAAAATTCGTATGAAAAACATAAGAATCAACCATGTGCTTCAGAGCACTCTGTTTTCCTTGTGAGATGAGTTGAAGCCAAACATTTACACAAACATAGTAGTGCAGCAACTTAATGGAGATCCTGCTTACTCAATGACTGCTACTCATTCTTACTGTGGAGATGAAGATTGCATGATGAAGACTGTAATAACGCTACAGCTGTGCCAAATCAGCTTGGGTTTAGTCTAACAGAGCCTGAAAAGTGACTCATTTGTGTTCCACCGCACGAACGATGTTTGGCCATTCTTTTCCTGTTGTTGGGGAAGGCTTCAGAAACAGCTGAGGCTTCAGCTAGAGTCTCGGAAAGCTGTAGATTTGTGTGGAGCCTGTGTTTTCCTCCATCTCGAATGTGTTGACGGTGTGTCAAAAGACCGCATGATGGGTAATCTGATCCCAAATAAATCTGGTGGACTTTTGAAAGCATTCTTCAGGACGGTCATGGGTGATTGAGGGCCATGAGTGAAGGGCCTCACAGCTGGCGTGAGATTGTTTTGTGCTCTGGAACAGTTGCACCCACTTGAGTAATTTAAATGCTGACTGTACGATCTGAAAGCTGATTTTTTTTAGATTAGCCCATCGAAGGGGCCAAGCTTGACATTTTCGGTGGACGGGAGGTGCAAGATGGGCCTGCTAAGGAGTGAGCAATGGGATGCTTAGATCACTAGCTTGTTTCTTTGTTAGCAAACACTTATGCCTGAATTTTTCCCAGCCGCACGTATAACTTTGCTTAGTTAGTTTGCTTTATCTGAAACAAATTACCATTCCCCACAACACAGTCTGGTCGATTTCCTCATGTATACAGTGATGTCTAGACCTGCTCTCTGCCTGTTGTTAACTAAACTATGAGAAAAAAACAAATGCATGCTCATCCTGTAAAAAAAAAACAAATAAATAAAACAGTCAATCGAAACTGGCTTCCCACAACTGCTGATTCCCAGGACAAAGTGGTCATCGGTTTGGCCTACGACTGCGTAGAAAAGATGGTCTACTGGACAGACATCACAGGACCGTCCATCAGCAAGGCCAGCCTGCAGGGGGGAGAGCCCATCCCTATCATTCTGACAGGTGGGCCTTCATCGTACCACATGTATGTTAGATGCAGGAAGATGTTTTGAGCTCCGGGTGCTGCAAGTTGGAATGACCAGTAGACTTTACCGAAGTTCTTTTGTATCAACGGTACCTATCAACAGCTAATAACAAGATAACAAGCATGAATACACAGGCCACAATCACAAGCTAGTTAACATAATGCTATATTTTTCTTTCACGAAAACTGTTGTCATAGGCAATTTCAGCTTGTCTACGGTATTCTGACACTGCATTACCACCAACTACCAGAGGGGGTGCTGATGCACCCTCGACACCCCTGCTTCCAGCGCTACTGCACGCCAGTGTGTTTATTCATGTATTTTAAATTTTTTTTATTTTTGAAGTTCGCCCAGCAGCTACTTTTATCAAATGTTAAATTTTGCTCTTTCCATATTTCCAGCCAGGGAATTACTGACCCAACTCATTCATAAAATTTCAGCTGACAGTAACGTTTTTTGACAGTTGAGGTGTGAGGTGTGAGTACTTCTTATGACGCCCATCTCGATCGGCCCTTGCTGGCCTCACCGTTCCCCTCAGATCTGGAAAGCCCCGAGGGGATCGCTATAGACCACCTGGGCCGCACGATGTTCTGGACAGATTCCATTCGGGATGTGATCGAGGTGGCGTCCTTGGACGGGAATCAGCGACGTGTCCTGATTGACACCGACTTGGTCAACCCTCGTCCCATAGTGACGGACTCAGCACGTGGGTATGTGTTACATTTTCTTACACCTGGGGAAAATCTCAGACCCCTTACTACAAGATTGTGGTCTGTGTGATGATCAGGAAGTTATTTGAACTTCACCTGTGATTTGCATGATTCCCACACCCATAAAGACAGTCCAGATCAAGACTCCTACATTATTAACATGGTATGATCCAAACCAGGTATCTGTACTGGGCTGACTGGAACAGAGAAGCTCCTAAGATTGAAGCTGCTTATATGGATGGGACCAACAGACGGGTGCTGGTGAAGGATGACCTGGGGTTGCCCAATGGCTTGACCTACGACCCCCAAACCTCCCTGCTCTGCTGGGCTGATGCGGGTGGGTTCCACATGTGGAAAACAGATAGCATGTTCAAAAGAATGCATGGCTCGATGACATAACTCTAGATTTAAGTTCCTTGCTTGGCATGTGAAACATTTTAGCATTTGAGCTCATCAGACTGTGACCCAAGGGTGGCACAGTGCCTCAGTGGGTAGCATTGTTTCCTCACACCTCTAGAGTTGGGAGTTTGAGTCCCGCCTCCTTAGTTTGTGTGTCTGGACTTTGCATGTTTTCCCCAAGCAGAGTTGGAAAGTTCAGGTCCAGAAAGTAAAAATCCAGATCAAGAGTTTGTTTCAACCAGCCAGTTGACTACTCTGTGACTGACTCTTTATACTCAACCATCAACATCTTGGTCTGGATTTGTATTTTCTGGAACTGAACTATCCACCTCTGTTCCCAAGTCACCTAGGTTTCCTCCCACAGTCCAAAGTCTTGGATGTGTACTCCAGCTGCATTCCCTGTACTACCTAGGATAGGTTCCAGGCCCCCTGTGGCCCAGACCAGGATAAGCATTTAGAAGACAGATGGACATACTCAACAAACAATATGCCTGTGTTTAAAGAGCCTCTCGGTACATTGAAGCTTATGTTTGCAATCTTCGGCGTTGTGGTCGCGTTGCCTGCCCTTTATTTGAAATAAAGACCTCAGTGGCTGCACTGAATGTCAGGTCATTGTTCTGGGGGCAGTTCGCCATGTTGTTCTGTCTGTTATAAGGGAAATGAAAATAATCAGGGGTGTCCATTGGAATGTAGGTACCCACAAAGTGGAATGCATGAACCCAAGCCTGGGAAACCGGAGAAAAGTGGTGGAGGACATCCAGTACCCGTTTGGGATCGCATCCTACGGAAAGAACCTCTACTACACCGACTGGAGGAGGTATTCACAATGTGCACATGTTGACAAGTTATCACTGAAGAGTCTTACGTTTTTTAATTTAGAGTAATGCCTTTCAAAAGGGTTCAGCTTCCAGACTAGTCTCAGGAAAGTCTCATTGACAAGAATGTGTGACCTTTTCTGAATTTCATGAGCAAAGAGACAACAACAGGCCCATTCAGCAGCTGCACGGTGTTGATGTGGAAAGCAGCTTGACTGCACTTCCTTATGAAGAAGCTGTTAGCATCATGGCTAACAGAGAGAGCTTGTGAAAAGGCGACTGTGTTTGAAAAGCGTGCTACTTCATCTAGCCTCCTGACTGCTAAATTAAATCAAGGAAGTTTATCACGTGACTCAACAGTCCCATAAAGGGTTTTTGGCTTATTAATAACAGTCAGTCTTCTACTTGGAATACAAAGTTCACAATCTACCCTGCCAAGAGCCAGTCCCTCCAGACCAGATGAAAGGATAAAACAGCAGACCAGACTAAAGTGCAGAACACAGAGAGGTTGGGATATGGATGCATGACCTAAAGGTTGCCAGTTAAAAGCAGAGCCCTCCTCATGGACTCTCCACCAAGGTACTTAACTGGAATTCAGTTGGACTTCAGAGAAACTCCCCAGCTGTACAAATAGACGACTCTGCACCCCCAGTCTTTGTTCTTACTGATGCACATGCATGAATAATTAGATAATCATCTTTAACCAAGCTGTGCGAGGCTGTTATCTGTAAAATAATATTACAGATTGTTGGTATTCAGAAATGTCAGGTTAAGTGGGTCTAAAGCAATGGTAACTATTCACAATTTTCCAGTACTCTAGGAATAATTGAGGGCCATTCTGATCTAACCTTTATTTGGTATCTCTTGCACATCTCTGGTATTTTATTTATATTTTTTACAGTATAATTCTCCTTATTTATGACATCTCTATTATATTTTCACTTTTAACGTCTTTATTTTGCTTTTGCTATTTATTATGGCGAAGTTCACCACCTTGCACTTCACTGCAGGTCATGGTCTGACTGTTTACCTTGAATTTGACAAATCTTTGCATGCTTGGGGGTGGGAGGTTTATCACCAGCAAAAACATGGAATCAGATCAGTTATAATAGAATAATAATAATAATAATATCTCACAGGGGGTGCTCATCAGACTGGGTGCTGTGTTTCAGGGAAGCAGTGATGGTGGTGGATCGGCCCGCTGAGAAGAACACAGACGAATTTGTACCCCAGAAGCGCTCGCGGTTATATGGGATCGCCGTGGCCAGTGTCCGGTGCCCAGCCGGTACAGACGCCTCCCTGTTTTTTTGCTTTTTTACGCCACTGTGAGATCTTGGGATTTTCAGATGCAAGATTTGGGCTTCCTGAAATGAAGTTCTTATTAATGTTAGTCCCATGTGATTAGGAGAAATAGCCCGCAAAGAGGAAAGATCAATCCATGGCTAAAACATAGAACTAAGGTCCCTTTACTGTCTTGCTTGATGTAGCATGTAGATGGGGGGAGAGGGGGGTGCTGCTGGCTGTAGGATATCTATGAAACATCTGGCTGTGAGTGGTTTAAGCCACTCTGCTCCTGCCCCCTCCCCATATCTGGATGTAATTACCAGGGAGTTTGGAGAATGCAGCTTTCCTGCACATTTAGCCTCAATGCATTATCCTAATCTGGCTGTTTGTGTGAGGCTTTCCCAGCCTGATGCTGTGTTTATACCTTTCAAGGTTGCCCCGGGTGTAAAGCGGGGCTCTTCAGAGCAGCACACACTAAACGGTCACGACTAATAAGTTTGATTTGCACCTCAGAACACAGTGTCTGCTTGTATAAGAGGCAGAAGGTGGAAAGTTCACGTTCGGAAAGTACAAATCCAGACTAAGACTTTGTTTCAACCAACCAGTTTGAGTATAAACAGTCACATTGACAAAGAACTCATCTGGTTGATTGAAACAAAATCATGGTCTGGATTTGTCCTTTTTGAACCGGAAGTTTGCACCTCTGATAAAAGGATTGCCGTCTGGCTTTCTGAGACGGTGAATCATTCTCTGGCTGTGTGAGTGATGAGAAACCATTTCTGTCTCATTAACAGCTGGATGCTCTCAGTTTTACTCAGCATTTTACTCAGATGTTTATTTTTGAGACTTGGATGTATTTTGTGACAAGAGTTTTAAGATCACATTTAACACTGACATTTTCTCCGTAGGACAAAACTACTGCAGCGTGAACAACGGTGGCTGCACACACCTGTGTTTGGGCACCCCAACTGGCCGCTCCTGCCTCTGTCCTGATAAAGCTGTGGGCGTGAGCTGTGTGGAGGGAGAGAGCGGATACTGAGAAGGAAGAGTAGCATAGAAGAGCTACTCCTCCTAACCTTAGCCTGGTAGAAACAGGCCATCTGTCAGTATAGTTATTCAAAACTAAATAAGTAACAGTAATGGACTGTTTTAAAGTGCCTTAAATTTATAAGAGTTTGTCATAAGTTCCCTCTCTCTTTTTTACTTTAAATGGTGCTTATTTTTATTGTAAATAAATTCTGTGTAAACCTATTTGAAGAATTTTTTTGTGGCGCTCAGCTAAAATGAAAAGACCTCAAGCGTCAGATATTACTGTGAATTTTACAACAGAACGAGAGCGGAATGGCTGGGCTGACGACCAGTCGGAGATGGAGGCTGTGACGTCACATGAGACAGCCGCAGCCGCGTACACCGATGCCTCGCGTGCAGTTGACTGACATATGCTGTATATGCAACTGGTGTGTGAGTGAAGTTTACATTCTGTACAGCTATCCAATAAAAACAACTTTTTATACAGAACTTTGCCGTTTATTATCTTATTTTAAAAATGCCTTTGAAGACCAAGAATCTTCTTGAATGAAAAAACAGCAACAATAAAATGTGCACGCATTATTATATTTGCACATATACTTTATTACTTTAATTATTATAATTACATAATTTAATGTTTATTCATTACATCTATTCACCCAGGACATCTGGGCACAAGGCTGTGAACCCACTGAGGCTAATGCTAGCCATCACACACTTAAAACAGAATTGTAAATTTTAAAGACTTTTAGTTAGATGTGAGTAAAACTATAATTCATATATACTCTGTGTGTGTGTGTGTGTGTGTGTGCGCGCGCGCGCTCCCCACAATGTAATAAAAACTTGTTTTTTTGACGTTGTGGGGACCATTTTTCAGGTCCCCACAAAGATCTGTGAATGCACTTAAAAAGCTAAAAAATTTTGGTTACTTATGGTTACGGTTAGGGCTGGGTAGGGGTTAAGGTCGTCATGTTGGGATTAGAGTTTTCTCCATAGAAATGAATGGAGAGTCCCCACAAAGATATAATTACAAAACAATCTGTGTGTGTGTGTGTGTGTGTGTGTGTGTGCGCGCGCGCGCGCTTGGCAGAATCGAGTTTTTAAAATCCAGTGAAAAGTAAGTAACAAAACATAAACACTAGGTGTCGCTCTCCACCACCTAAACTTTTAAAAGACGAACGTATCTTCTGGAGTTACTGTTTGGAAGCAACTGTTCGAAACTGATTGATAATACCAAATATAATGTATTACGAATATAACAGTGAAAAATGTTTGACGATTACAAAGTCCCCTGAGTGAGGGACCCTAAAAAATACAACATAATTGGATTGATCTGGGATGGGGGGGGGGGGCAGAATAAGCTTCAATGGGGCCCAAAAGCTCTAGTGCGGCCCCTAACTCCACAACACAGGGCGCGTTATTTAGGAAATCGGATTTTAAAAAAAAGATTTAAAAGGGATGATACGGGAACGTTCCTTTTCGTTCATTCAGTTACACGTTTAAATTTAATTACGGTAATTTTTGGACAGTATATTTCACTACCCGGTGTCAGGTGCCAATTGAAATGTATTCTCCAAAACCTATTTGGATCTGGTCTTCAAGAAACAGGACTTAATAGCCATTGATTTTTTTTTTTAAAGAATTTAAAACAGCACTATTTTTTTAGTCTATGTTGTAACAGATTAACCATTTGTGGATTTTAATCAAGAGCGGAATCAGAATGATTTTGTACATGAACATGAGATGTGTACGCGCAAAAAGGGCATGTATGTAATATAAGCGAACCAAACTGTACTGGATGAAAATGCTACGGATTTGTTTTGGTAAAAGAGTGGCTGTCCTTAATTTATAAATGCAATCGACATAGATGTGCTTTATGTAATCAGTTAAATGAAATGATTGATATGCGGATTAGCCCTTCCAGCCAATGGGATGAAAGAGGCGTAGGTTGTGGGCGGGACTTCCTGCCGTCTTGAATTTCGTGTCAGTTTCACTCTGGCGGATTAATGCCCCGGTGTCTCCATAGCCTGCAAACGGAGCGGTCGGTGCATCAAAGTCCATGTTTTACAATCAGCAATACCTTTTTAGTGGTTTGAAATGTTGACGTGAATCTGGGAAACGGATGAAAAGCACAACTTGAAACAGTTAAGGCCATTTCTGGTGCTGTAACTTGTCAAGCTGTCTGGACAGGTAACTATATGCATTTGCCTTATTATTGGAATAGAGCCATTTGCCTTGCTTGCCACTCTCCGTGATTTTAGCTGACTGTCAATAACCACGCTTTATTGTGCTTGTTAAAATGCTGCAGTGTCGCGTCTGCTTAGCTACTAAACTTCAGCTGTCGTAGGAAGTCTGTGCGATTTTGGCGTATCAGCCGGCACACTGGGGGGGGGGCGGGGGATATTATTTGTTATTGCCATAAGATCATCTTAATGTTGGACATGTGGGTGGGCGATCGTTGCTTTATCATGACAACAAACCACCTAACAAGGATGGGTATCACAGATCACGTGGGACCTCCTACAGTAACTTAAGCTGGTTAATGACATAAACTAACACTTTCATTACATGGTTTATTGAGCATCGCTCCCGGTTATATACCCACTTTGTAACTCTTCTCGCTTTTATCGTCACCGAAACAGTCCTACTGTAGTTCTTTGTACTCCTTCATTCATACACCAGCTTGCGATCGGTAGGACGTGTTTGCCGTGGGGCTCTTAGGCACATCCCTGCTTATGGGCGTCTATCGTGTGCTGGGATAAATGCGGGGGCCGCAGGTCTCAGGACCGATCCACCGGTCGGTGCCTAATCGCAAGGTACCTCTGATGGTACCGGCTGTGTATGGGGGAAAAAAACTATTGAAAAGCCTTCAAGGAATGTTTAAATGCATTATGTGATGAAGTCACAGTCAGAGATCTCGTTGTATTATTGTGGTTTTATTACTGTTGTGGTTATTGTGCTTCCAAATGGCCACCTTTTCTTGCTGGGTAATAATGCATAGCTGCATAAAAGAGTATATAAATATATGCAGTGCTTTCAAATGGGACTTTATGCAAAAGCTGATAAGGGATTTTATTTGGGCGTTTCAGCTCAAATTGCCTTTCATGCCTCCTGTAGTGAGCTTGACTAAGTTTTCTAGTTATCCGGCGTACAGTATAACATGCCTATGACAGTTTTAGTACTTTGTCGAATTACATGTGCAGCAGTCCTCGTGGTCCTTAATTTAGAATTTTTTGGAATTTAACCCTTGAACCCTGCCAAGGGTGATAGTGTGTAGACCAACACTTGACCTGAATCGGGCCAAATATACAAATTATTTCTTCTGACTGAGCTCAAGCAAAAGGTTAATATGATACTGTGAGTGATAAGAGGACATATGATCAAAAATCTTAAGCTCTTGCATTTCATTTCATTGTTTTAGTGATTCAGGAACATAATGTGAGCACTGTGTGGTACTGTGGCTCAGTTCTGTTACCTGTTGGATGCCACCGCTCCACCAGGTCCGTTGATGAGAAGGGATTCACAACTCAGGCGGGGAAGGTAGTTGCAAGGTCACCAGCTTTATTCAGATCGTTTGCAAACGGGAGCGACTATCTGACATACATTCAGCATGTGCAGGAAGAAGCCCAAGTTACATCTCTCATCCCTGGTCCTTTATAGCCCATTTGGGCATCTCTCCCCCCTCTCTCGGTTCTTTCCCCTGGCTCGGTGCTTCCCGTCTGGGTGACATCAACATATTTTGACATTTGCTCTAGATAATGTGTTAGTACATAGCCCCCCTTTATTTTGGCATATTTTGTGCTTCTGCATATGTGCACCCCTTCTATTATTAGTCTGAGAATAGATGAAAAGTTGTCTACACCAGCAATTGTCTATATTTTAGCTGTCTAGGTCAGGTTGCCCTGTCCTGCTCGATGGTCAGTTCCTGTTTTCTCACAAATGCACTTCTCCTTAGTTTAACCCCTCATACCACACACACCCTGGGTTTGGGGGGTGGGGGGACTTTTCTTTAGGTATTATAGTTTTCTCCCACAGTCCGATGACATGCAGCGAGGCTAATTAGTGTCTCTAAATCACCCATATCGTGCGGGTGCTCTGTTACTGGACTGGCATCCATCCATGTAGCCCTGCCTTGTACCATGTGATTCCTGCCCTGTGACTCTGTACTGGCTAAAAACATGAATATAAGACAGATGTATGGCCTTACAGTATCACAGGGCTTCTGGGATAGCACATTTTTGTAGTTCCAAAACCACAGTATAAGTAAAATTTATGGGAGTGCCTTATAGAGTGAGATGAATCCATTTTGTTTCTCCCTTCTTAAGTATTTTTAGCTTTCTGGAGGTTGAGGGAATCAGTAACTTCAGCTGAGTTCTGTCAAACTCACTGCCAGAAACTCTCCATCGCAAAGTCCTGCCCAAGGTTCCGTTATATTGGGTTTCTTTTACTGCAAAATGTCTGTCACTGCCAATCAAGTTCTTCTGGAGGATTCACCCGCAGTGTGCAGTGAATGAGGATGGTGCACCAGGCAGCTGGGAATGAAGAGCCTTCTGTTTGACTTGTCCATCTTAACCAGATCAAGGAATCGCACAGCTGTCTTCTCAATTATGGAACAGAACGGTAGTAGGTTTTTAAATAGTATTCCCAGAGTCTTAAAAGCTGTGGGTAGATGAGCTGGTCTCCCTAAATTGCCCCTAGTGTGTGAGTGTGTGTCCTTTGGACTGATATCACATCCAGGGTGTCTCCTACCTTGTGCCCTGTGCTGCCTGGGGTGTGTTCCAGGCTGACTGTAACCCTGTACTGGGTTTGGGTTGGCCCTTATGGGGGCTGCAGTTTTTTATGTTTGACCTTGTTTTGTGCAAATAAATATGATTTCAATCGGATATAGCGGACTCGCGTATAACGGAATTTCGCTTGTAATGGACAAACAATGTGGTCCCCAGGGCCGCTTTTAGCTGTAGTTTTGTTCGGCTATAACAGACATGCAGGCTCCGCCGACAAGGCGTGTGGCGTGCCGGTGATATCTAGTGCAGATAGGTAGTCAGGATTATTAATAGTCACGCTCTATAAATAGGCATGGCAACACTGATTGGTCTGTGTGGCTGTCCATCACCAGGCACGCTGTGCGTCCGAAGACAACGCTTGCAGCTGGAGGGATGCAGTAAGCAATGAGGTGAAGGTTATTACTGTACCGTACATGTATAACCACTTATAGGCCATATATACTTCCAACAGTTAGGTAAAGTTGCATTACTACATGTACAATATAATAATCTATACCACAAGTGTGTCTGCTAGAGTGTGGCATGAGTAAATAGTGTCCTGTCATTGTGTTCTGGACATACAGCAACTCTGGATATAACAGACTTTGGATATAATGGACTGTTTAGCCAGATCCCTTGAAGTCCATTATAATGGGATTGTACTGTACACAAGTCTGAATTGATAAGGGCCTGTGATTTTGAGTAAGCAGCCAGTATTTGCTGACTAGGTGCAAAAGATTACAGACACTAAGTGGCCTGATTACATTAGCAAGCAGGTACAGCTAATAAACAGATTGTTCCTCAAAACGGCAAATCCTGTAGCTGTAACTGAATACAGACACTGTGCAGAGTGCAGACAAGGTCAAGAGGTTGACTTGCTGTTTGATTAAGCATTAGATTGAGTAGTGGTATCCACAGGAGCTTTTACCTGATACTAGGTAGGTGTACCTGATAAAGTGGCCACTGACTCTAGATATATGTCTATTGACCTAGAGGCTATGGAACACTGATGTGTATGTGAATCCCTGTGATTGGCCGACATCTCGTGTATGTCCCTGCCTTAAACACTGCGCTTCCCAGGATTGGCTCCAGGATCTCATAACCCCGCCTTTATGACTGTTCATTAGCAAGTAATAATCCGTTTATTTGTGCCACTGTGAGCTTTGCGTTAATAATAATTACCAGAAGAATTTTATGAAGTTGCTATAAACTGACAATGAAGGACAATTATTTAGAAACCATATTGAGCTCCTGTCGCTAATATCCATTAGTGCTTAAGGGCCTCTGTCTGTTGTTATTTTTAATCGTCAAGCTAACAAGCTGCACGTAACAAGATTCACAGCATCTACAAAGCTCTCCTGTGATTGGTGGTCACTCTCAAGAATTGTGGTTTGTTACATTTTAAGATGACTGATAGCTTGGGTCATGGCACACCGGCGGGGTAGAGGAAGAGGAGGGGATGGGAGCTCCATTATAATATTATGGGACCACCGTTGTAAATTTGGTCTGTCGTTGGAGAAACAACATTATGTGGTGTGTGTGTGTTTTTTTAAAATTTTATTTTATTAATTTTAAGGAATGCAACCACGTGTGGCCCAATGTTTTCCCGAAAAACAATGTGTCAGTATATCAATGCTTCCTGTAATGTCTACAATTAATGTTCCAATGTTCTGCCTACTTTTAAAGTATGTCGTATATTATTGATTATTTTGTACCTGTTTCGCACGGCTTCTTGTCGCTAAACCAGCGATGTTTCAAATGCAGATGGATTTTCATTGCAGTGCTTCCTGAACACATTTTGAATTTCCAAAAGATTCCCTTCATGTCAGTTAAAATGAAAAGGCTGCCAGCTGAAGTGCCATTCTCTCATTTTTATTATTTTTATGCGACTCCTGAAAGCAAAGTGGCGGGTGAATATTGAATATTAGGTAAATGTGAAACTCATGCAGTTTTCTTTCAGATGTCAAATAGTCAAGAAGGGTTGATGTTTGACCACAGGGTGTTGCCTTTGTTCTCATTGTTTATGCCTTTGTGTGTCCGTGTCCGTGTGTGTGTCTGTGTGTGTGTGTGATATACAGGAGTGTTTGCAGCAGGTGTATGTTATGGCCAACAGCTCATCCCTCTTCCTCCCAAGTTTTATGTGAAACAGCAGCATCACTTCCTCATTCAGTTGCTTCCTCCATCAGCCCCCGGTTCATCTTGTTTACTCCTGTGTTGCTCAGCTGATTTACATTTCTGAATTTTTAATTTCTTTTTTTTGGGCTTTTTGGGGGCTAGTGCCCTGGGCGTGGCAGACCTTACACATCCTAGCATCGGCTCTGCATCACCCTGGCCTGATCGGAGAGGCCCTATCCGATTGATTGATGCGCAAATGGATTCCTTTACGTCTCAAGTTCCAAGCTTCCACAGCCTTTGTGGCCCTTAACCTGCCTCCTGTTCTGTTCAGCTGTTGCAACATTTCGTGCCAGATCTCACACAACGACCCCTTTTTACCGATACCTTGTTTTCACTTGGCTAACCGCAAGCCCCAGTGAGTTAGTGCCGCTGGGCTCATGGTGCCATCACACAGGAACATGCAGTTACACAATTGTCTCTGCCTGGAAAGTACAGTGACCTTATTGGCCATTGCAGTTATGTGACATTTTCGTTTTCGTTACAAGTGCAGCTTTTTTAATCTGATATTCGTGCAGCATTGCATTATGGTCACTGTTGTCATTCGTGGGAGAAAAGCCTCCCATCTAAAGACAGCGTGTTCATACGCTGTAGCTGAGACTCTTCTGCAGCTCAGGGTAGATGATGGCATCTTTATGGATTGCGGCGAGACGCAGTCAGATCCTTTTGGATCTAACCTCTTGCTTGTTCCTGCAATCGTCGTTGTTCTTAGTCTCGTTTATGGCAGAGTTTGCTTACCTCAGTCTAACAGCATTTTGCTCTTTCCCTGTCATTACTCCATAGACCAGTGGTAATCAAACTTTTTGACAAAACAAACTAGGGATTATATATTTGTTCTTACCCAACACACACACACACACACACACACACACACACACACACACACACACACACACACACACACAAACACAGTGACCCCAAATAAATTTGATCTTATAAATCTGTGCTTGTTTTCTTGCGCACAGCTTATTAAAGTCTGGGGAAAATTCTATTTTTAATATTTCTAAAGGTTGCAATTTCAAAACAGGTCTGCACCCACCTCAAGCCCCCATACAGTTCTCTTGTTTTCCCCTCACCTGCACCCCCATGCAATTCCTGCATGCACCCCCACAGTTTGAATATCTCTGCCTTAGACGCTTATACTTTATCTGCCTTATTGCTCTATGGTGCAGAAGTTCAACGTGGTGCCTAATTCAAGATCAAAGTGTTTTGTGAAGCTGAAACCCCAAGGTGCAGCTTGGTGCTCTTTGTAAGCTGTGTTAGGATGCACAGCCCTTATCGATAGGTTTCTGTTGGCATGATGCAGTAGGTTCTGCTTTGTGGCTGGAATACAGTAGTTAAAGGGAATGACTTTATATTCTAGGCAGAAGGAAATGACCCTTGCAGGGGGATTTTGTTAGTAAGAGAATGCGTCCTGAGCACTGTGCGGATGGTGAATCATGCCTTTTGCTTTTCTCTGTACAATTCTGTATGTTCTCCCGGTTTCTCCCTGCTTCCGTGTGACTTGTCATGCGGGTTCGGGGCCGTGTGGAAGGGGGTCGGTCATGAGGTTGGTGATGGTCATGCATGTTGTCGCACTTCCTCTCGGGCCTTCTCGCCAACCCCTGTCGTAAACGTGGTGTAGCAGTGAGCCCTGTTATTGCTCTTGGAGCAACAGTCAGTTTCAAAAACCGGTGGGATCAAATAATTTATACCAGGTGTCGTATAGGTCACATACACGTTTGTACTTAGAGGCGAGGAAAACACTGTATGCCCCACATAACAAGGCCCTCAGGTGCTTAAACACATTTTTATATATTGTTGGTCTTTTAATTCTATTAGGCAAATGTTTCTTCCAGTAAGTACTTTGCATATATTCTTATTAAGGTTAAATCAGAGGCAGTTATAGATGTCTTTTTTAAGAAAGCCAATGTAAAGCACCTTGTTTAGAATCATATAACTTGTGTGGTAATGATTTTATTGCTGTCTGTGAGTCTTAAGTTTTCACTTTCCCTTGTTGCTGTCCCCCTGTCTGTCTGTCTGTCCCCCTGCCTGTCTGTCTGTCTGTCTGTCCCCCTGCCTGCCTGCCTGTCTGTCCCCCTGCCTGCCTGTCTGTCCCCCTGCCTGCCTGTCTGTCCCCCTGCCTGTCTGCCTGTCTGTCCCCCTG
>JAODLD010000047.1:14227100-14239440 GCA_026781065.1 Mormyrops boulengeri
GTGTGTGTGTATAAATAATGTTATAAAATATATAATATGTTACTTTGGGGTGCTGCAGTGGCTCAGTGGGCAGCTGTGGGTTCAATTCCTGCCCTGCCCCTGGGTATGGAGTTCTTATGTCTTTTTCCTATGTTTGTGTGGGTTTCTTTGCAAAGAAATGCAGTAATGTTGACTATGTTGTAAAAACAGTACTTGTCAAGGTCTGGGATATATTAGAAGGTGAAGTAACATTTTGTACTTGACGTTGAATGCCGAAGAAATGGGCAGGGATAATGATCTGAGTGATTTTGCCAAATCATTATGGCCAGATGACTGGGTCAGAGCATCTCCGAAATGGCTAGGCTTGTGGGGTGCTCACGGTCCGTGGTGGCGGGTACCTTCTGAAAGCGGTCTGAGGAGGGAAAAACCATGAGTAGGTGACAGGCCAAGACTTCTAAACGCAAGCTGTGAATGAGGGCTAGCCCATGTGGTACGAAGCAACAGAAGGGAGGGCTACTGTGACACAAATGGCAGATTATTTTGATGGTTTGTGTGATAATGTGTCATGACACACAGTGCATCAAGCCTTGCTGGGTACGGCGCTACGTAGCTGCGGATCAGACTTGTCAGTCCAACACATCCCACAGATGCTCGACACATACCCAGCTGTCCACGTCATTCGACAGAAGGAATTCATCAGCCCAGGTGACCCCCTCCCATTGCGCCAAGGTCCAGTTCCGATGCTTTTGTGCCCATTGTAGGTACTTTCGATGGTGGGCAGGGGTCAGCATGGACACTGACTGGCCTGCAAGTGCACGGCCCCATATGCTTCCGGGCTCGATGCCGTGTGACATGACTCGTTATTCCCATGACCATCATAAAATGATCTGCCATTTGTGCCACAGTAGCCCTTCTGTTACTTCATACCAAAACAAATCAGATCAAGGTTGGATAAATACATGCGCAACAGTACAGCAAACAGCGATCAATATAGGCAATGAAATAGTTCCCCCATTAATTCCCTATACTAAGTGATATTCAAGAGAAGTATCGAAGTAAAATAGTAAATAGAATTTGTGAAACAGTAAAAATGTTTTAAGAAAAAAATTATAAAATGTAAATGTTCAAATTGTTCATACTAACGGTCTGATCAGCTACTGTGTAGCCTCACTGCTTGAGGGAAGAAACTTGCAGAGCCTGTTTGTGGCTCAATGCTTAGACACTGTTAACTGACGGCAGGAGTGACCACAGTTTGCGGTTATGGGGTGTCTGGGTCCTTGATGATCGAACTGGCCTTCTTGAGGTATGTACTTCTGTGGATATCCTGGAGGTCAGGCAGGTTGCAACCAGGATACCTACTGAAGTAGATGCCTCAAGATGGCCAGGTCCATCCACACAGGATAGCCTTCATTCGCATACTGCATCTTGGTTGCCCAACACCCTGTCACCAGATCGTTCTTCCCTCCTCAGACCGCTCTCCGTAGGTCCTCACCATGGCCAGCCATGATCACCCCAAAAGCCTTGCTGTTTCAGAGATGCTCTGACCATAATGATTTGGCCCTTGTCACTCAGGTCTTCACTTTTCATTTCTTCTGTATTCAACATGTCGACTATGAGTATTAATTGCTAGCTAATCCTCTAATATATTCCAAACCTTTATACACACTGTCTTTGAGATAATTCGTGTCACATAGGAGGTGGTCATAATAATTTGGCTCATCTGTGTATGTGGGTGTCTCTGAATGGGCCAGTACTTGGATAATCTCGGTCTCACTTCTGTCGTCGGGTTCAGACGAGTTTCCTCCTTCTCCTACAGGATGTCTTGCTAGGAGGTTTTCTCCGGGTGGTGGAGGCCAATGTGGACCCGGAACCCGTCTACTTTCTGACATTCCCCCTAGCTGCCGATGGCTCCCCTGGCCTCATGACCCAGTCTCTGGGGACCAGAGAGAGCACCAGAAGGGGGCTTCTCCCCCTAGGGTGTCTGGGGGCTGATTGGGAATCACCAGGATGTTTTGGGGCCTCCCCCTGGCATATGGCCCCTATCCACCTGCAGCTAATGGGGCAGAACTGCTGGCCACATTTGGCAGACGGCTTCAGCGTGTCCCTGTGGTTGAGGACCTGGTGTGACACCAAGGGGCGGGACCCTGGCAAGAGCAAGAGTCACATTAGGAAGCCTGGAGTGCCTCGAGACATCACTGTGGACATGAGAGGTACTGAAGCTTCCTGTGACACATTACTCACCGGCCAGTCGTACGTCATTATTGAGTTGTGCATTTGTGGTTGTGGTAGTTGTCCCAGTAAATAAGGAATAAATGAAAACATTAAAACGTGATCGAGAATAGGGTGAACAAGGTGGCATTAACCATCTTTGAACTCTGGTGTATGTCCCTGAAGGGGAGAACCTTCCAGGATCAGTCCAGTCAAGCCCACAAAGCACGAGTGACCATCTGATAAAGGATGGCCTTCTCCACATCTTCTCCATGGGCTCCAAGGCCCTGATGTTACAGGTGTGGGCCAACCCTGCCACTGGGGCCTTCAGCTTCAGGTACCAAATGACACCCCGTGTGTGTGGGGTGGGGGGTCCCAATGGGCGAGCCATACAAACCATCACCTTGCTTCTCCTCCCCTTCCAGGGTGTGCGTTGACCCTGGCGACGAGCTGAAGGTGGGGCTCCTCGCCCAGGCTGAGTCCCAAGGGGGCCTGCTGACCCCCGGACAGTGGGAGCACATAGCCCTCACCTATACCCAGAAACCCGAGGGCAAGAGAAATGCCCACGGCAGATTGGCTCTGTGGATCTGTGGCGTGAGGCGAGTCTTGAAATATCTTCACTCTGCATGTGTTGTGAACGTCATTTGACGACTCAAGACTGTCCCACTCAGTATGCTGGTTATCTCTCTGTAACCTTTCTCACTGGGTGCACTGCTCTTTATATTATTTCCTCTTTTCAGAAGAACAAAGAAAGTAATTCAGCCCTGACTCAACCTCAAGCCAAGTGGGCTTGACCTTTTAATAGCAATATGTGGAGACACTGTGTGTAGATGGTGACTGATACACCCTGGTTTTCCTGCTCTTTGCTCTAGGCGATATGATGTTTCGCTGGACTACCCACTACCCAGGAAACCCAGCCTGTCCACGGATGGCAACAAGACCTACTGCATGCTAGGACACCACCACCCCACTGTGGAGGACCAGTGTGGGACTGGGGGTACCTGGGACTTTGGCAGCCTGCTACTCTTCAATGGTACACCTAGCACCCCTACTCCCTGATCCCTGAAATCTCCCATAGTGACTGTGTCCGTGGTTACCTGACTCTTTCCCATTCGAAGGTCATAAAAAGTCACTTGTGTCCACCATCTATGAATAAACTATGACAAATAGTTTTGTTTTACTGTGAACAAAATTCACTGTTCAGGAAATCCACTCACTCTTGTGTCAGTTCCTTGCCTGGTCCCTGTTTTGGTCTCTGGTCCATCAAACTACCAGTTGGCAAAGGGACGTACCTCAGTTGAGCGATAAACAAACTCAGGTGGACTGTCTGGCTGAGTGGAGTGGGTGTTTCTCAGATTCTGTGGTTTCCATACTGTTGAGAAAAAGTGAAATGCAGGAAGGTTTATTACTGGCTACACAGCTCCAGCTGATGCCAGGTGTGACTTCCTGTTGGTCAGATGTGGCCTGAAAGTTGCCATTACAAGTATGCTCACCTGCTAGTTTGGTTTTGAAAAACCATCCTTCGGTCGCCTAGAATTTAGTTTGACCTTTTAATGGCATCTTGGTACTGGTGTTGTACATTTGCCTCTATGATGGTCATGTCCATTTCATTTCAGTGACATTTGAGACATTCTTGATTGTCGAGGTCAATGTTCTCACCCCTTCCTCAAATGTATTCATTATCTTCAGGCTCCAGAATCGAATCTGAGGAGGCCTTCTACCTGTACGCCAGCGGGCCGGACTTCACTTCCATCATGCCGTGCAAATACGGCAAACCTGAGCCCAGGCTTACCAAGTATGCCAGCGAGGAGGGCCTGCAGGCCGACCCACGGGTACTGGGGCTTCTCACCAAGGGCTCGCAAGTGGACACCGCACCGCTCGCCGTAAGCTAAAGCCACGTCATCCTCATGACCTGCAAGGAGTGCTAGAAGGGGGTGAATAAGTGGCACATTTAATTAAATTGCTTAATTACTAATTAACGGTAAATCCTTCAACGTCACAGAAATGGATGATTTTTCTGGTTCATCCAAGTGATGGTGGAGCCCAGCTCGATAATTGTTTGATTTTGTTGGCTTACAAAGGGTAGAATTCTGGGCAGTTTTGGGAAAGACCAGAAGTTCCTGGTCTTTGTATTTAACTTCAACTCATACTTGTGCCCTCTCAGCCTATTTTTATTGGGAGTAATGTGCATTCAAGGTGACACCAGATCTTTGGGTGCCTAAGGGTGGAGGTTAATGATTTCCATGACTGTTGGGCTGATGGGAACTCACTAATTTCAGATCTATAAGTCAGTGATTTTGCTCTGGACCTGTCACTGGGTAAAACCTTGTGATAAGGGAGTTCATTAGTGATATTTCCATCTCTTTTTCCCTTTTAGGAGAGCCTGGCTATAGTCTACACTGCCAGCAGGCCCGGCTCCTATGCCATCTACGAGCCTGTCATACGGCTGAAGGGGCAGCCCAAGGTGGTAGCTTTGGCGAGGCCTTTCAGCACCAAGGACGTGCAGAGCCCCCTGCTGGAGGCACAGGCCATCAGAGCTCTGCGCCCCACCGAACCCCAGCGCCTCCAGAGCATCCTTCACCAGATTGGAGGAACAGGCGCCTTCGTGTTCCTCTTTGCCAAGGTACGACACTCTCCCCCTCTGAGCCTCCCAGTCCTTGGGCTCTTGGGCAAGGAAAACTCAACCGTGCTCTTTGCGTGTCTCCCACCCCAAAGGCTGTGGAGCTCAGTGACCGTGAGGAGACCCAGGCCCTGGCCCTGAAGGTGCTGCTGTCGCTGATACGGCTCAACCAGCACCGCATCGCGGAGATGGAGCGCTGCCACGGCTATTCTTTGGTCCGCCAGGTCCTTGTCAAGCCCAAGTGCATCGTGGGATACCACATTCTGCAGGTTTTTGTACCTCGTTTATCATATACGAAGAAATTAATTGCATCCACCTTAGGGGATGCCAGTCTACCATGTGGAAACACACACAAATACACACAGACTGTGGGCCATTTAGAAACACCAGCTGCATGTATTTGGATTGTGTGAGGGAATCTGAATCCCTGGAGAGTCCCTGGGAAACCTGAGCTGACCCCCACAGTCATGGACTCTGACTCTGGACTGTGAGGCGACACTGTTGTCCACCAACTACCTTAAAGTAAAGCAGCCAGAAGCCTTGGAAGTGCAGCATCTCGAAAACCAAGGCTGCTCAGTTCTGTCACACTAGGACATGAGCATGAGCAGAAGGAACAGTGACCTCTACTGATCACTGGGGCTGCAGCATTCTCTGCAAGGTCTGCTATCACGTTAACAAGGTTCAGGATTTATGTTTGAAGATTTTATATTATGAAGGTAAAATACATTGAAACTTCTGACACGTGAACCACAAGCAGTAGTTTGCCAGAGTAGAAATACAACAATAGGCCTATTCTTTAGCTGCATCTGATTTTATTTTCTCATTTTTATTTATTTTCCAAGGTTGCGGTAAGTTTAGTCGGCAGCATGAGAATTACCATTTTTTTTGTGAATTTTTACACTTGACTTCTCTGCTTTAAGACCCTCCTAGATGGCTGCTGCAGCAGACCCATCCTATCCCAGGGGGTGGATGGCCGCTTCCACCTGGACAGAGAGTCCACGGCTGTGGTCCAGGACCTCCACTTGCTGTCCAGTTTGCTGTTTGACTGGAAGGTGTGGTCCAAGGCCCAGGTAGGATCCTTGAGAGACGCTCCTGTGACCTGAAAGATGCTGGTCATTTCCCAGGAGGGGACAGTTCTAGTGTAAAATGACACAGGTGTATGAGTGTTAAATGTTTCAATTGGGTGAGATGGTCTAGACTGGAGAAATGTCTGCTACCCAGTAATAATTACAAAGCAAGGGTCCAAATCTTGTGGATTGAACCCAGTGTTAGGCTGGATTTCACCTGATCTTGGATGATACCTTTTGTTTATACATGTAAACAGTGTGATGTCTTTTGTTCAGTCTGATATGAACCGCGTTGCTGTAGCTGGTTTCTGAAGCAGTGCTCACTTTCTGTTTGACCATCTCCCTCTCAGGCCGGGGTGTGGGCAAGCCTCCTGGAGGCCATGGAGGTCCTCATCCACGCCCGCCACCCCCAGCAGATGTACAACATTCAGCAGCTGCTCAAGGCCCGGGTAGTGCAGCGTATCCTCCTCACCTGCCAGGTCCTGCAGGTAGGCATGTCCACAGGCCTCTCCCAGCCATCTCACATCCTGCATTTACAAAACTGTACTGGTTCGGTTTACATATGTTTTTATACCCATGCAATATCAACTGAAAATCTTGTGTTTTAATTTGATTGTAAACATAAATCGCCAGCATATTGGGGACATTTTCCATTAACACCAAAGAGGGATCCAGTGAGCATGTGACTGAGCTTCCCTTTGGGCCGGCCCTGTCCATCCCCGCTTAACAGGATGAGCAGCTGGCCCCCATCCCCCAGAACGTGTGTGCCTCCTTCGTGAAGATCATCCAGGAGGTGCTGGGGTCACCTCCGGACCTGGAGCTGCTACGAATCGTTTATGGCTTCCTGCTGGCCACGCACCCGCCGGCAGACGCCTATGTGTGTCATGCCCCCTCAGCGTTCTGCTTCTCCCTGCACATTGGTGAGCCTGCAGGGGGTGCTGTCACTCCCCAAGCTTCATTTAGCACTTGCTAAAAGCAGCGTTTAGGATCTTACCCATCAAACGCCGTGAGCGGGGTGTTGAGGGAATTCCCGGAGGGTAAACCAAGCTCCGTCTGCTGCATGCAAACAGCACAGCTCATAATATTTAGTATGTTACTTTTCTTAGCATGGCTATTAAGGCTCATTACCCTTCAGGATAATGTGTCATGTGAATTATTTAACATTTAAATAGTAGGGGAGCAATAGAGATGTCTGATTCATGAATAGTCTATGCGGCATGAAGTTTAAGGTGTTATCCTTTAGTATAATCTCATGGACTTCTGGACCCAATACTGAAATGAATGATTTCTTAATTACGAGTGAATTTACATGAAGTGTGCCATAAATTGACCAGGGCCAAAACATTTTTGGGGGGGCTCAAAGTAAAATGATTAATCTAGTTGCTATTTGTCATCTTCTGTCGCATTCTGACGGGCTGATTAGATGAGGGCCCCCTGGTGGCCGCTGGGCTCTAACCAACCTCTTGGTTTGCTTATGCCTTGAGCTGGCCCTGCATGTGACTATTAGTATGGCTGGACATATTAAATTGCCTTCACCCTTTATAAAGAAAGCGTAGATGCTGCAGGTCAGTGTAACCCAATCTTTTCCTCAGGGACCTGCAGATAAGCCATGTTTTTGGTCCTACTGGGAGCTAGGTGGGAGCAAAAATGTGGACTGTCTGTGGGTCTCCAAGGATCGGGTTGGGAAACACTGCTGTAGGTGAATCTCAGCGTGCTCCCCCTCTTCTTGATTTTCTCTGAAAACCTGGAACCTGCATGCTGAAGATGGCAAGGTTTACCAGGAAAAGGTGCAGTCCATCATGTTCCAGCGGCAGTTCAGCGACGGAGCGAGATCGGCGACAGGGTCCCTGTCCCCCACGGGCTTCGCTGGGGGGCCCCTGGGAGGTAAATGTGATAGGATCTTGATCCATAGCAGATTTGGTCTGATGAGTGTTTGTTGGAGTCAGGGGACGATTTGGGGGGGTAACAGAAGCAGGGGAGAAATGTGAAACAAGCAGATAAGATCGACACTTTGGATGAACCTCATATTTAGCTTGTTTTCCTTTTCATTGCAGATTACTTTGGTGACTGTCAGACCGCAGGCCCCTATCATCAGGACCGCGCCCCTTTTCCATCCCCTTGTCCTTCCCCCGGTGCTGAGGACAAGGTGGACCCCCCAGACTTGGAACCGGTCCCTAACAACCCGGACGCTGAGCAGGATCCGGCTGCCGGAGGGCTGCTCCTGAGCAGCTGTGAGTCGGCCGTAACCGTGGTGGACTGCCACGTGGACCCCCCGGAAATGGGGCGGAGGGAGGAGCCAGAGGCAGATTGGGATGGCAGGGACATTGGGGTGGGGGGTGCGGCAGAGGCCCTGCTCCGGCCAGACAGTCTGCTGGGAGTCAGGCCAATCCCAAAGGGCAGTCGGAGCGGCTTTGCCGGCTTGGACCTTGCATTCCCAGCTCAGAACATTGCCGCTGGCCAGTGGCCCAGCACAGCCCACAGCAACGCTCTCCATGATGATGCCATCGCGTATTCTGTCTCTGCAAAGACAGCGTGCAATGAAGCGGACCCCGCTAACAATAGGTATGCCACATCGTACTGTCAATTCTGTCCCAGAAAACCCTAGGTAGTGTGTGATCTAATTGTGTTCGGACGCTGTGTCTGTGATCAGAAGGTTGTCAGTTCAAATCCCATGGCTGGGGAATTGACCACTGGGCCCCTGACCCTTAACCCCCCAAAGGCTTCAGGTACTGGCTGACCCTGTTCTCTCAGTTTTATGTCGCTTTGGATAAAAGCATGTGGTAAATAAATAAATGTAAAAACAGACCCTTTTCCATGTAAATCCGGTCTCTGGCTATAGCCACGGATTTTAACCTGTAGATATATTTTCCTGGCATGCATGCTTCTAGTTTCTAGCCTGAATGGTGTCAAACTGGCAGCAGCTCCAGGCATATTTTTCCTTCCAAGCCACGTCTGTGCATTTGGAAGTTTGCTCTCGTAGATATAACACCGGGCAGGCTGGGGCGTTCCCCAGCGGACGCGGCCCAGAGCCCCCATATTCGTGCTGTTTCACACCGAACCTGGCATTAACTTGCGCCGGTCAGTCTCCATACCAGCTTGCCACGTATTTCGCAGTCTGTTGGTGTGTAAACAAAGCAGACAGTGTCATGCAGAGCCGCTCAGAGCAGAAATATTGACAAAAAGAAATCTGTTTTCTTGTGTCGACTTGCTGGCAATGATGAAATGTATGTCATTGCTCAGCCTCTATCCCTTATTTGTGGGTTATCCTGCTGTATCGTGCCGATTGTGCTAGGCCCTTCACACTAGGGGGCAGTGAAGTGCATTTGAAGCACTAATCTGTAATGCCTGCACACATTATCCCTAAAGGGAGAGAGGTCTTCTGGAATACTGCTTGTTTCACAGTACCAAGAATGCAAGGATCTTGGCAAGAGCATTCTTGCTAACTTGCCTCCCAGGAACAAACTTGAGACTCAATGAATCATGGGATTGTTCTTGTTAGCGAGGATACAATTGATGCATTCTTAATATTTGGGCTGGGGAAAGAATGACATCCGAGGATTTTTAGCGTCCTCTGAACTGCTGTTCTAAGTACTGAAGCTGGTCTTCCGCAATGGAAGATGATATCAAACGAGTACATGAGAACACAAGAACGGTCAAGTACGCATATTGAGAAACACCCACTGTTATTCCAGTACACATGTATATCCAAATGGCCGTCTCGTCCAGGATTTCCCCTCCTTGAGCCCTATGATGCCCAGGACAGGCTTCTGGCCCCTCTCCCCTGAGGCTGTACCTGAATTAGAGGATGGATGGTAGCTGTGCCGTGAGACCAAGTCACTCTGCTACCCGGACTTGACTCTAATGGTCCTATTGCTCAGGGCATCTGTCCTATGCCTCGGTAGGCCAAGCATGGAGGACCGGCTGGCCATGGTGTGCTGCGGCCTGTACGAGCTCCTGCGGGGCATCCTGCTCACCCTGCCGGACATCATGTTGGAGAAGGTCATCAACGGACTCATCCAGCCAGAGGTCCTCGTCGTGCTTGTAAACCACCCCTCGGCCCTGGTCCAGCGGGCTGTGATCAAGGTCGGTGTGTAACGTCACTCCCTGCCCTGTGTGCCAGAGCCAGCGGGGCTTAGAGAAACCAGCTGGGTGTGATATTACTGTTATCTCAGCCAACATTGTAACCCCTCCACTCCCAGCTGCTGGACGCCTACTTCAGCCGGGCCTTCCAGGAGCAGAAGGAGAGGTTCTTGAAGAACCACGGCTTCTCTCTGCTGGCCAACCAGCTGTACCTGCGGCCAGGCAGCCAGGGCCTGCTGGAGTGCTGCCTGGAGATGGTCATGGGCCATCCTGTGGGCCTGGAGGAGGAGTGAGTGCCATGACAAATGGGTCCGGCTAGCAGCCATGTTGTCTGTTAACTTCACCCTCAGGATTTTAGTGAACCGCTTATTGAAAAGTGGGCATTTCGTATTTCACCCTTCATGTCGGGAGTTTTTGATTCCTTTGGTCTTTCCTTGAGGATTTGTGCTGCTGGCGTATGAAGCTGTTCCTATAAATCCCATGAACCAGAAGTATGATATTGACCCTGGCAGAAATTGTCTGCTTGTCTCAGGCTGGATCCCGAAGCCCTGGAGAAGGTCGGGCCGTTCCAGAAGCGCTGTGTGATCTCTCTGCTGGGGCTGATCGAGAGCTCCCTGCGTGACAGCGGGCTGGTCCACAGCGCCCTGTGCACCCTGCTGCAGCTACTCAACGCCTGCCCCAAGCTGACCGACATCCTGCTGGACCACGGCCTTCTCTGCGTGCTCCTCAATACGCTGGCCGCTCTCAACGGTCTAGAGAGCGGGTGAGGGTTGGGTGAGGGGGTGGATGGCGTCAGGTTGTCGGTAAAATACCCAGTCAGGTGTCAATACAATCTGGGTGTCAAGTTCAATTTGCCTGTATGACCATTTTTTGATTTTCCCTCAAACACCCCGTTACCTTGAATCTTGCGACTAGGCTGTTAGTCTGCTTGAGCTCATCCCATGGATGGCACCTTTGACCCCCTATTCTTCCCCGCAGCATCCCCATGGACGACCACAAGTTGCTGGTGTGTGACATCCAGCAGCTGCTGGTCTTCATCACCATCCACTCCTGCAGCTCCTCAGGGTCGCAGTACTTCCGCATCATCGAGGACCTCGTCACCCTACTAGGACACCTGCAGACCAGCACAATACCTCGCACCAAAGGTCCGATATCTCTGGCTTCCTGAGGGGAGGGGTTTGTCTGAGCCAAAAGTCGAAGTGATGAGATTTCTGGAACTCATTTCCAGTCTTTCCCCATATCCCCACACTATCCCCATCTGTGCAGAGATGGCAGTCATCCTTCAGTTCCAGATCCTCCAGTCAGCCATTAGACTCATCAGAACCACGGCAGATCGAGACCCTCCAAGGGCGAGCTGCCTTGGGGCCCGTCCTGCCATCCAGCAACACACCATCCAACAGAGACCACGGAGCTTTGCGGGTGAGCATGAGCTCGAGGCTTGAGGCAGTGGCACATTCGGTATCATGGTCAAGTGATTTGGCGAAGCTCATCCCCGGTCCTCCGAAAAGCCCGCAGACGGCTGTCGCTGGCACCCCTGGAGCTGCTGACTCGCATGCGTTCGGTGGCCAGCGAAGAGCTCTCCCACATGATCCAGCGCCGCATGAGCCAGGAGAACCCCGTGCATGCCACCGAGGCCGAGTTCAGCCAGCGCCTGCAGAGGCTGCTACTGCTGGCTGTCAACCTACTCATCTACCAAGGTACCAGGGCACCAAGATGGCCGCTGGTTTCCCGAACATTCCTACTCCTCCATCTTGCCATGTTTGGGTCTTCTGAGCATTGAGTTTGTCTCGTGTAATAAATATTCATGTTCTTACAGGTCATTTTGTACTTTTGTATTTTATTCTTTGTTTAATGAGCTCACTGCATTCAATACACTTGCTTGTTTAAGCTCATGATCCCCTCCTGCTATCAGGTGTGAGACAGGACCTCTTTGATCTGCTGAATATCCCGGACTCTCCCGTGCCACAGCATGCCCCGAGTGACCCTACAGAGCCAGATGTCCCATGGACCCCGGGCATTATGGGTAGTTTCCAGAAGGAGATCTTTGAGCTGATGATGGAGGGCCTGAGGACTGGCCTGGTAAGTATTCTTCAGCAGGAAAGGGGGCATGTATTGAGAATGGTCACATGATACAGCTTGTCTGGCTTTCAGGGAGGCTCAGGCAGAGGCGGCGTCCCTCGACAGCAGTGGGCACGGATTCTGTGGTCATGCCGCGACACTTTCCGCGCTCAGTCCGTCCGCCTGCTGGCGCACGCCCTGAACCCAGCACGCCCCCTGGACGAGCGGAAGTGGGCCCTGGGGTTTGTCTACGAGTCCGGCCACCCCGACGTCCTGCGAGAGGCGGTCAGCCTGAGCCCGGAGGTGAGGGGGGGTGGTGGTGGGTGGG
>JAODLD010000047.1:14239540-14266857 GCA_026781065.1 Mormyrops boulengeri
GGGCCCGCGGGCCCCCCCCCGGGGCGCGGGGGGGGCGGGGCCCGCCGGGGCCGGGGGGGGGGGGGGGGGGGGGGGGGGGGGGGGCGCGGCCCAAACGCAGGGAGCTAACTTTTACGGCATTTTGGGGAGGGGGGGGCACGGGCAGAGGTTGCACTGCTAAAGCTAACATGGACTGCAGTACCACCAACAGCTGCTAGGTGGTGCAGCAACACATCTAGCAAAGTTTGAGACATGCTAACAGCTGCAATTTTCTTTGGGATAAAAACAGTCTCTACCCACCCATCCACCTGCTTACCTACCTACCTGTTACTGTCCTGTGCTACATGCTTGTTTATGCTGATCATGTGACCACACACTGGTTAGTGGTACCACTGGCAGAGTAACTCCTGTTTCCTCTCCTTTTCCACCTTCTCCCTTTGTCCCCCAAGCTGGCCCTGTACCTGTGCGAAATGCTCCACCACCACAGGGACAGTCTGACCTTGGAGGATCAGGCAGCCATCGGCAACCTCCTGGTCTCCCCCAAGTACTCTGCCCCCCCGGGCACCGGCTCAGAGACCGACCTCTCAGTGGCCATGCGAGAGGTAACCCCTTCATATAGTGCACTCTCCGTAGCAATGTACCAAACCAGTTTTCAGCACAATCGACATATAAAATCATGCACGGGGGCTTGCAAATAGTTCCCTGATGTCCATCTGAGGTATCTTCACCAGACCCTTCATTATTCAGGATCTGCTGAGGTTTGAGTCGGAGAAGAAGGCTTCCAGGGTGGCCTGGGAGAAGAAGACGGAGAGTGCACAGAGGAGGTGAGAACCCAGTTCCGCATGGTTCCTCAATGATCGGGCCATGAGCCCGAGAGCCCACTCCCCCTGACCTCCTCCCTGCCCCGCCCTCTGGAAGCTTGATGCAGCGGCTCGACGCCAAGTTGAAGGAGATCTCCAGGGTGGCGGCAGACGTGACGCAGGCAGTGTCACAGCAGCAGAGCGCTGAGCGGAAGAAGGTCATGCAGCACATTCGCAGCCTCTGTAAGCTGAGCCTGACGGCCAGCCGGCACTGGCAGTGGCTGGTGCAGCAGCTCACACACGACCGGTGAGTCAGGGCTGCAGGTGTGCCGCAGCTTAGCTTTCAAAGAGCAATGGGTGTACAGGCACAGGTGGAGGGGTCCCTAACAACATCCATCCTCCATCCCGCGTTTACCATTTCAGCGCAGTGTGGTACGATCCAGCCTCCTATCCCACATCCTGGCAGCTGGACCCCACGGAAGGGCCCAACCGGGAGCGCCGCCGCCTGCAGAGGTGCTATATGACTGTCCCCAACAAGTACCTGCTGAAGGAACGCAGGAAACGTGAAGGTAGGCTGGGCCAGATCACCATTATGCATGTTAGCCATTTTGTTCCTGCCTGAAGTGGAATCCATTAGCGCCTAGACTCTAGCAATCTGTTCAGAACCGCAATATCTCCAAACACCTTGTTACTGCCTTGATGGATGTGGTTTACAAAGTCAGTCGCCATATGAAACGCACCCATCAGATTCGCAGCAACGTACCAGCATGCATGGAAGGTTTTTCTTCTGCACATTGTCTTTGATGGGTTCCGTGACGCGAGCCTGTCTTTCCCCAGATCCAGTCAGCCCCCCACTCTCGTTCCTTTTCGAGGACAGAACCCACTCCTATGTCTCCTCCACTGTGAAGGACAAGGCCACCAGCGAGCCAACGCGGTAGGTCTTTGATACTGACACTCCCTCAAGAGGCTCCCTAACAAGCCTTTTAATAAGTGTCCCCTAAAGTAACAAAGACAGTTGTGGCGTGTCCTCTCACAGCAACACAGCTATGACCGCAGTCATTCAGGCTGCAAGTGCGTGGCAGTGTCGTTTTTAACGAGCTTCCTGCCAGAATGGCTTCAACAATATCAAGCCTTGCATTTGGGTGATGAGTTGAAGGTATCTGCGACGGTGCGTCTGAGCATCCACGGCAAGGGGCCATGAGAATGCTGAACTGAGGTGTGTGTCATGTTCATTCAGGTCCACCATGAAGTGCTTCAGCGTTGCCCCCTCTCGGGAGACTCCGGGAGATCTGCTTCTGGGTAAGATTCTCTACTGATGGCATTCCTCATGACTGATTGACACGCATCTTTTCCCGGTCTGTATATGGGCATCCACTCTGTTTTGCTCTACAGGGAAGTCTGGCATGTACTTTGTTGAGGACCACGCTACTGATGCTCCCGACAGTCATGTAAGAGCTGCCAGTCTTGCCTCCAGCCTTCTGCATGGTCCAGTGGTGACCCATACCTTATTTGGTTTTGTGTCTTTCTATAAAGAAGTTTCTTTAAAAAGCGTTTACATTAAGTCGTTCGAATTCAAACTAACAACTAGCCCCCTTAGGAATGAGTGAAGATTATTCCTTTTGAGAATATTTATATTGAATAGGATAAGCAAGTAAATGCACAATTTGAAGTTAGTTCATGTGAGGTAGATATGATAAGCCAGTGCAGACAGATGAGTAGTGTTTTAGGGTTGTGACCCTGGTCTGGTGGTGTGGCCACTGGAGACGGGGCAGTGAGATGCGGTTAAGAAGGGCAGCCCTGTGCCTAATGTGGGTTTTTCAGATGCATTTGAACTTTGGGCCGGTTACCCTTGAGCAGGAGACTAGCTGATGTGCTGAATGAGAAGGTCAGTCTGTCTGGCTTGTCTGAGTGTGAAGAGCTTTGCTGCGTATCCTGCCAGAGCCCCCACGGGGAGACAGAGCCCGCATCGTTCTCTTGGACCTATGAGGAGATCAAGGAGGTCCACAAGCGCTGGTGGCAGCTCAGGGACAACGCATTGGAGATCTTCCTCACCAACGGGAGGACGCTGCTGCTAGCCTTTGACAACACCAAGGTAGGTTCAGTATGGTAAGAACAGTGACTGTGAGCCTTCCACATGGTGGACAGCAGAGGGAGCCCTGTGATGTAGGGGGCAGGTTTAGAGATGCTGGGAATTCCATTTAATTTGGGGGTATGACGATTCAGGAAAAGAGAGAGGAGGAAAAACTTTTTCATGAACTTCCCCAACTTGAGCGTTCCATACCCCCCATCTTAATGTCATTTTTAAAGCCCTGTTGTCTTCGTCTTGCATGAACTTGAGATGGCCTTTTATGTATATTATTATGTATATTATTTTATGTCTTTTATTTATAAAAGGTCTTTTATGTGCAATATGTCTTTTAAGTGTAATTTATTGTAGAATTCTTGAGGCCGCAAGGACTGCACCTAATTTCGTTGTACATACTACAATGACAATAAAGATATTCTGATTCTGATGTGCAGGCCCGCGACAGCATGTACCACAACATCCTGACCTCAGACCTGCCCAATCTGCTGGAGCATGGGAACATCACGGCGCTGACCCAGCTGTGGGCCTCGGGTCTGATTTCCAACTTTGAGTACCTGACGCACCTGAACAAGCACAGTGGCCGCTCCTTCAACGACCTTATGCAGTACCCTGTGTTCCCCTTCATTCTCGGCGACTACAGCAGCATGACCCTGGACCTGCAGGATCCTTCTATCTACAGGTCAGCCATTCTGCACCTCACTCAAACAGCCGCAACCTTTGTTGCCACAGGTCTTCAAGAACTTTACACCTAGAAAAAAAAAAAATGTGCAAAAGTGTCCATATATACAGGCTTGTTGCATAGAATCTGGTCTATGTATCTGAAAGCAATTCTGAACCAATTCTTGCACATTTGACTGTATATTGTACCTTTTATTTCAAGTCATGGAGCCAGTTTAAGAATGTATGCTTCTTGCCATAAAGTTAGATGAATTAGCTTTGTCAGCCCTCCAGAGAACATCTCAACACCTGTAGTGTTGAATGTTGAGCATAAATTGAAAATAGCTGTTGGTGTTCTGGAGAAGGCGTTTTCATCTAACCCACAGGTCAGTCTTTTTGGAGCAGGTTTATCGCTTACACTGCTGTTACTCAGAGCAGGAGCTATGTCTGGAGCTGATATATCGTAAATTCCAGTATGTCTAAGAGGTCATTTCAGAGAACTGAGCCAAAGATATTGTCATCAACGGTAAAGATTCCAGGTCAAAGAAGACTGCAGTCAAGCTGCCTTCCATATGAAGACAACCTTTCATGTTTTTGGATAGGAACCTTGGCAAGCCCATAGCTGTCCAGTCCAAAGAGAAGGAGGACCGCTATATAGACAACTACAAGGTACGTTTGTCAGGAGATATTTGCCGCAAACCATTCTGTCTGATTCTCTAGCCATGTAAGGGTGCTGTATTCACAGATTATGGAACATAAGCTGTTAGGTGTTTTGTAGTACGCAGTGTGACTGACTCCTTTGGGCACATCATTGATGGTCTTTCAGTACCTGGAAGAGGAGTTTGTGAAGGGTGTACGTGATGACGACCCCGTGCCCCCAGTACAGCCCTACCACTACGGCTCACACTACTCAAACAGCGGGACTGTCCTACACTTCTTGGTCAGGATGCCTCCCTTCACCAAGATGTTCCTGGCATACCAAGGTGGGGGGCACAGCCCATTCCAAGGTTGGGCTCATGAAGGGGGGAGGGAGTTCCCTTGGAAAGGTTGTTTCACCAGTCATCGCTGTCTGATCTCTTTATGTCCATCGCATTTCCGTAGGTCTCCCTGAATGACGAATCGGTATAGCTTTGAAGAGTACATATGAAAGGGGTTGTGATCTTTAAAGCTGTTGGTTTTGATGTATTCTTAGCCGGAGCTGTGAGCACAGCTTTTCAGAATACCCACCTGCCTCTGCCTCCCTTCAGGATGGGCTTTTATCACAGATGTAAATGACCTGCAGCTTGAGAGTATGATGCAGTCGAGGTAACGGACTCGCCCCCAACCCTTCTGTGTGATCTGACAGATCAGAGCTTCGATATCCCTGACCGCACATTTCACTCCATGAATACCACCTGGCGTCTCTCATCCTACGAGTCCATGACCGACGTCAAAGAGCTCATCCCAGAGTTCTTTTACCTGCCTGAGTTTCTGGTCAACAGGGAAGGTAGGGATCTATCAGTTACGGATGTTAATGCTGGTATTCTGAATGGGACCTCCTGTTGTGCTAAAGGACAAGGTCTACAAAAAGTGTTCTAAGAATACATTTTTATCATCAAGATCATATGTTTATTTCCTGAAAAGATTTGTGTTTAAAAGCCGCGAAACATGTTTTGTGCACTCTGCCCCTTGCCGTCACCCAGGCTTCGACTTTGGCGTGCGACAGAACAGTGAGCGCGTGAACCACGTCAACCTGCCTCCCTGGGCTCGCAACGACCCTCGTCTCTTCGTCCTGATCCACCGGCAGGCCCTGGAGTCTGACCAGGTGTCCCAGACTCTGTGCCAGTGGATTGACCTTGTCTTCGGTTTCAAGCAGAAGGGCAAGGCAGCCGTGCAGGCCGTCAACGTCTTCCACCCCGCTGTGAGTCTGGCCTTCACCACCTAGGACTCTCCTGAAACGGGGCCATTTATAAACTCCAGGCTGTGAGATGCATACACAAACAGCCCAACTAGTTATGAGTTCATAGAGATGCATGATATATCGGGTAACATACCAGCATCGGCTGACATCAGTATCTCTCTGATGTTACCCTTGGTTCATGTATTGGCCAGCAGTGAAACTTTGCTGAAGTAACATCATTCATATCATATCATTTATGTCACTACAGATTTGTGGAGCTCAGTGGTTAGACGGTTATTGGTGATATTACTCAAAAATATATCTGTTATCGGTTTTGGGCAAAATTTCCACATCTGTGAACCACTAGGGGGTACTCCTGATTTGCATTAATGTGCATTCTTTGTGCACCATTCATAAAAACCCTGGTCATCAATTATGGAAGTCCTCCTCCAGATACTGTTTCTCTCCACATAGACATATTTTGGGATGGATGTGTCTGCGGTGGAGGATCCTGTGCAGCGGCGTGCTCTGGAGACCATGGTCAAGACATACGGACAGACCCCCCGACAGCTCTTCAGCACCTCCCATGTCAGCCGGGACGGGGAGCTGCCAGCCGCCATGGGGCTCCTAGTCCATCTGGCCTTTCGGGAGAACAGGGAACACAGCAAGGAGCCAGCGTGCCCGGTATGTAGCCGTGGTCCATGGCAGCCGGACCTGTTGGCCCATGGCAGCATGCTCTTACCTTTCCCCACCTTTTTGCCACAGAGCCCTTTGCCCTGGATCAAAGGCCTGAAATGGGGGGAGTACGTGGGCTCCCCCAGTGCCCCGGACCCCATGGTGTGCTTCAGCCAGCCTCATGGAGAGTGTTTCGGCTCCCTGCTGGCCCTGCCCACGCGAGCCATCTGTGGTCTCTCCCGCAAGTTCTGCCTTATGATGATCTACAGTAAAGAGCAAGGTGAGAGCCCCACTCCTGCTCCATGGGGGCAAGCTGAGACTGCAGAGGCAAAAGATGGCTGTTTTGGAGACTGCCCCCTAGCGGTCTATTTTGGTTCCATCCATCCATTTACCTTTATTCCAGTGCAGCATCTCAGCATCGCAGTGACGATTCTTACCAAAGCCTCCAGATATTTTTTTCCGTAATGTTTTTTGTCAAAGGGAGACAGTGGTCGAGCTAACTGATCTGTGTTGAGAGCTATAGCACACTCCTGATATTCAGGACACCCGTTTGGTGTTTTGCCTTTTGTGAGTTTGACAGGGGGTGCAGTGGTACTGCCTCCACCCAGGGCTGATTGTGTGAGGGAGAGCATCTGCGGTACATCTCACACCGTGTGATTTCAGAGATGCTATTACCACACTATTACTGGCCTATCTGACAAGCGATCATTTAAACTGGGTGGAGGAATCGTAGCTGGAATACACCCCCCATATATCACTATGACGTTCAGATCAATACTGCCTGGTCTGTCTCTGTACATGGACCATCTGGTAGCTATATGGGTAAAACTATATAGCATAGCAGGTGAGGACAGGTTGTTTATGGTAGAAGAAAAGGGGAGGTTTTTAATACTAAAAGATACACCGATTTAACATGAGGGTGGCTCAGAAAACCATATTCCTGTGGAATTTTGCCTCTACAGGTGTTTATACACTGTATACCTTGGAGTGGTTGATCACGGTGACTAAAAGATGATGGGAATTCAGAGAATGAACTATAAAACCACTTCAGATTGCATATATTTTGAAACTTCACTTGCTCCGCATTACCAAAGTCCTTTCATGTAGGTCTTGATCTATACACGTGCCATCAACTTAGAGTGATCTCCTGCTTAATCCAAAGACCTTCTCATCTATTAGGGGTGATCTTCCGCTTGATCCATAGACATTATCAGTTTGGGATGATCTCTTGCTTGATTCATATACATTATTGTCAATTAATTCATTAAGCATGGTCTCCTATTTAATCCTAGTTTGTGCACTTATCTATCTGGCCCCAGGGATTCCCTTTGAGTCCCCCATCCCCTCTGGTGAGAGCGCCCCCCCCCCCATCTCACTGCATGACCATTGCAGGAGTGCGGAGCATGCGCAGTACAGACATCCGGTGGTCTGCCATCTTGAGCTGGGGCTACGCTGACCACATGCTGCGGCTGAAGAGCAGACAGAACGAACCTCCTGTCAGCTTCCTGCAGTGCTCCCCACTGTACCAGGTGAGGCAGGAGCTGAGGAGCGGGTCGGCCAGGAAGTGGGCAGCCCAGGGGGTCTGCGGCCCAGGGAGCCTGGTAGCAGGTGGCCCTGTGAAGCGCAGCTTCCTGGGAAGAGGCTCCGCCAGTTAGTCATGCTGACGGGACAGCCAAGCATCTCAGCCAGCAGCTCCAGTCACCATATGTTAAGAAATGGCGCATAAAATTTTAAAAATGCACTTTGCAGGGGGAACCATCCGGTGCTCCATCCCCTGTCAGTGCCACTCTCCTTACCTCGGCCTTAGATTGTTACAATATACAAAACAAATTAAATTATCTTATTCAGTTATGACATTTTTTTTAAATTTCAAAGTTTTTTAAAAATGGGAGTCATTCATCATGTGGTCATTTCCTTATTCATTTTATTTATTCACTGAGAGATACTGCTAACTCGGATAAATGGGGTAAATAGTGAGTTCATTGAAGCACTATGCAGAGTGTAAAGAGAGAATGTACACAACACTGCCCTCTAGCTGCGGTTTTTGTACAGTGCATGCCACTGTCTCACTCTTCTCCCTTAGGTTACCAGCTGTGCCTGGGTGCCTGACAGCTGTCAGCTCTTCACGGGCACCAAGTGTGGCGCTATCACGGCATACGGCAGCCGCTTCAGCTCCAGCACGGTACGTGCGGTATACCCAATCCATACCCTGCCAACCGGGTCACTCAGATCGGCTTTGTTTGTGTAGAAAGACCACCGGTGGTGCTAAAATGTAAAGTGCTTCATGCTGCCAATTATTGGCTCCTCTCTACCATGTGGGAGGACTTGCCTTCCCCTGACTGGACAGCCTGCCCCAAGGCTCTCCCCGCCCTTACTGAGTGACCTTGTCTCGCACAGCCTTTGGAAGTGGAGGTGGAGTCCCAGGTGCAGCTGTACGGCCACACAGAAGAGGTCACAGGCCTGTTTGTCTGCAAGCCGTTCAGCATCCTCATCAGCGTCAGCAAGGACGGCAGCTGCATCCTCTGGGACCTCAACAGGTGTGTCCATGGGCGGCCAAGCTCTGGTGGTGGGAGAAAGGCACCCAAAGTCTTCCTAATCTCCAGCTTGTGTCTGTAAACGCATCAGTCTAATCGGACTCTACATAAGTGAAGCGTGTCCATCCATCCTAATGCTGTTCTTCTGAACTTCTCTGCAAGTTGTTGCTCTCCACCTTGCTGCCCAACACCCCTGCCTCCCCTTCCCATCCCACAGGTTGTGCTACGTGCAGTCTCTCACCGGCCACAAGAGTCCCGTGGTAGCTGTGTCCGCCAGCGAGACAACGGGGGACATTGCCACGGCATGTAACTCAGGTGAGGTCAAGGCCCCAGACACGACCCCATTTGGAGATGCCACAAGCGTGGTGTGAGATATATGTAATCCTGTAACGCTGTAATAATGTGGGTGTGATACACCAGCACGGGTCAGTATGAAGTAGAACATCTGGCTGAGGTCTGTGTGGTGTTTCATCTTTCTGTTGTTGTTGTTTGTTGTTGCCTTGGAAACCTGGGACCCAGTGGGCGGCGGCAGTGACCTGCGGCTGTGGACGGTCAATGGGGACCTGATCGGTCACGTCCACTGCAGGGAGATCATCTGCTCGATGGCCTTCTCCAACCAGCCAGAGGGTGTATCCGTCAATGTCATCGCAGGGGGGTTGGAGAATGGTGTGGTCAGGTAGGGAGAGTCCCTAGGGTCTGATCTCACCCCCAGCCCCCAAATAATGTCCCCACCCACCCAGGCATGCCAGCTTTGCACGGGATAAACGCCTTCTCATGACGCCTTTTGAGGCTAACCTAAATCCTGCTAGCCTGTGTCCAAGCAACCGTTTCAAAATCCCCCGTTCCATTTTAATCACAATGGCTGACTCATTCTTTCACTGCAACATGAAAAGGGGTTTCTCTCCTTTTAGAAACAGATGTTGTAAAATCCTTTAATCATCCTTCAGCGCTGGAGATGGCGCTCGAGATGAATCGCGCGGCTGAATGAAAGGGCCCGCGTGTTAACGTAATTAGCCACGTTGGCCAACTGCTGCCTCTTGGATTCAGGTGTTTAAATAAGCAACACCTGAAATTGCTTTTCAGATAAACGGCCTGTCTGAGAGCGTAGACAGTGATGCCGCGAGCCTTCAGTAGCTGGTGACTCAAACAGGAGTTTACAAACCGGGGATCGCTGATTCCTGCAGCCATCAAGAGCTACGTCTGTACCTGGAGCAGTATTTATTCTAACGTTAGGGCTATCCCATGTCCCTCCAGGGTCTGCCCAATTCACACTTTGTCTTCCAGGACTTCAGAAACACTGCTACATAATGTGTCTCTATCCCGATCATTCACCGGTACCGGTAGTGTTTGTGCCCAGCCCTGAAATTAACGCAGACCACCATTTTGAACTCCTGAATATTTCAGGCTCTTTGTGAGGTGCACTAAAAAATATCGAATAAAATATCGAAAAAAAAATAACATGTCGTAGAAGTTGGTCTACTCTTTTAAAAGTGCCCTTTCCAGATCTAAAGGATTCATTTGATTTAAATGTCCAAAAAGGCTAAACTACTAAAGTGGACATCATTGCGGAATCGTTCGTTGTCATGAAAGGTGTTTAGCATTTGATAGCGAGCTCAGCTCGGCACAGAGACGCCCATGCACGGGGGACCCCGGCTCTGATAGCCGGGCTCGGCTCAGCACGGAGACGCCCATGCACGGGGGACCCCGGTTCCAATAGCCGGGCTCGGCTCAGCACGGAGACGCCCATGCACGGGGGACCCCGGTTCCAATAGCCGGGCTCGGCTCAGCACGGAGACGCCCATGCACGGGGGACCCTGACTCTGAGATCTTCTCGTGCCTTTGGCAGGCTGTGGAGCACGTGGGATCTGAAGCCTGTCAGGGAGATCACTTTTCCGAAGTCCAGCAAGCCCATCGTCAGGTACTGTCACTCAGTCCTTCTGCAATATGCCGAGCTGTGTGTCCATCCATCCATCCTTCTACCCTTCTTCCAAGTGTTAATGGGGGGGGTCTTGAACTTAGCAGCATAGCACACAAGGCTGGGATACCCATTACAGGCTATCTATCTCTCTCCATCTGTCTGTCTATCTGTCTAGTGTGTTCATGCCTACGTGTGTGTGTGTGTGTATATGTCTGTGTAATTATATGCAATGGATATGAATACAGAAGTACAGGAGACACAGTGACTCACTAGGTAACGCTGCTGCCGCTCACCTTTGGGGTTCGAATCCCGCCTCCCTTGCCAGTTTTCATGGATTTCATTCAAAGACATGCTGTAAGGCTAAATGTACATGTAATTAGCATCTTTTAATTGCCAAGAGTTTTATGATTGCTCTGGTTTATGATTTATAGTGCAGTAGAATCCCATCCAGGGTGTACTGCAGACCTGAGGTCTGTGTTACATGGATGGATGGATGGATGGATGGATGGATGGATGGATGGATGGATGGATCTCTCGCCTAATAACAAAATCTGAATAATAGTGAATAAGTGGTCAGTGAATAGTACTGAATGATGCTGTCACGTCTGCCTCCCCCCAGCTTGACATTCTCATGTGACGGGCACCACCTGTACACGGCAAACAGCGAGGGCACGGTGATCGCCTGGTGCCGCCGTGACCAGCAGCGGCTGAAGCTGCCCATGTTCTACTCGTTCCTCAGCAGCTATGCCGTTGGGTGACCCCACCCCCCCGGTCACCACCCTGTGGCCTTTGTGAGCATCTAAAGCAGGAAAAGCAGGTGCAGAATCACCCACTTCAGGATCCTGCCTGAACTTCAAGATGGGCCAAGCCTGTCCCTGTGCATTAACTACGGATGGATCTGTCTGGTTTCTGCATGTATATAAGTACAGGCGTGTGTGTTTACAGCATCGCTTTACATTTTCTGCTGTCTGAAGTGCTGTTCAGCCCCGGGTTTGTGCTGGTGCGACATCATTTATTTCCGGCAGCCTGCTGTGAATTCCCCGCTTTGCCAGACGAGACCCTGAAATCGGCGCCACTCCTCGACGGGACTGAGACCTTCTCACCGGTCCGTGGATCTGAGGAGTCGGCTTTACCTCCTGCTGAGCCGTGACACTGAATCCTGCAGCGCAGAGGCCACCTGCCGGCTGGGTCCCAGGCTGGGATGTCGAGCGTGCCGATATCTTAGCCCTGGCACTCCCATCGTGATTACATTCCTGTGTGCCGTGCTGGCTCTACAGTGGGTGACGTGTGTGTTCTCTGAACCCTGTGATGACAGGCAGTCTTGTTTCGGGTGTAACCCCAAATTACAGTCTTGCCATTCGCCGGCACCTTTCCCAGTGGAGCCTTTGGTTTTTGATCCCCATTCCAGAATTGCGTGACAGGCTTTGTTATGGAGGTTTTCCGGCTGCTAAAGAATGAATCTGGAGGCTGGCTGGACACCGATGCTGGGAACGACCTACCAAAGATATGACCTTTACTGTTTTGTTCTTGTTTTGTTTGTTCAGTGAACTCCAGCACATGTGCATGAATCTGTTGATGTTAAATGTGCAAATTATTGTCATGTTGTGTTTCCCCTTCATCCTTTTGACATGACATTCCTTTGTTTGGTGTGCTGTTCCTTCCATCTACTCATACTTTTCCTGCAAATTGCACGAGAAAGGAATAGGAAAAATGGACGGGCAGGCAGGAGGGTAGAATCCACCAGCTGCTGAAATTCTGCTAGTATAGCAGAGATACTTTGCTACAGTGTTTTGGAAATAGTTACTTGTAGACTATTGCTGTAATTGGAGCCACGTCTCATAATGAAGTCTCTGTGGATCCACAGAGCTCTGCTGAAGGCTGCTTTTTTCACAGATCCCGCACTTAGCCTGCACATTTTAAGATGAGTGGGCCGCTAAAATGAGCCACTATCCCAAGCACCTATCCTCACATGACCTTAAATTTTACCTTTAAAATTGCACGATACCAAACGTGGCGCCGCTTGAGGAATGTGATGTGCAAAAAAAATCAGCTCGATTTTGTTTTTAAGAGGCGTTTAATTCTGTGAATTTTAAAGATCTGCCTGAGCATGAAGACGGTCCCTTTTTTCTGTCGACGCTGCCGCTCATTTTTGTAATCATATCCGTCTTTATCGATGATTGTCGAAATGATGTGGGGGCCTGTGAAAGCGGACTGTTCCGTATTCTGAACGATCAGAGGTCCTGTCCTGTCCGGGACGGGGGCTGGGACCACGTGCCAGAGCAATACATTAACGTCATAGCGGCAGTGAATGACAGTATGTGAATGATAGTTTGCCGTGTTGGATCTCACGACCTGTGTTTGCTGTCCACTGTGATCTCAAGAATACGGTGACTTAAATGAGTTTGTTATCCGTTGTTTATTTATTTTTTTTTGCATACATATTCGATGTAAGAAAGGGTTAATAGTCGAGGGTGGGAAAACGGTTTCCCTTTAATGTAGCAGGTGGCCTCTTAAAAGCCTTTTAAAATGTTTTTCTTTTATTTATTAAATTCCATTATCAGAAGGTTTCTTTGTGTGAGACACGCCTTTTCCTTTCCAGTTTCCCATATGACTCCTACCCGGAACACTTTTTTTTTTCTTTTTTTTTTTACATAAACGCACATCGTTCTTTTGATATACTCAAGCAATGTGTGTGGATATTTTCTGCTAGCTGTACTTACGGATCATACGGACAGTTCATACGAACCGCATCCATAATTTCAATGTGTGTTGTTTTTCCCAGTTTCTTTCTGTGTCCAGGAGAAATCGATCATTTGTTTTTCTGTAATAAAATTCGACAAGGCGGTATGAAGTATCCCTGCAAAATGTAGTTGAAATATTGTAAAATGTTTTCTTTTTTCTTTTCTTAAACTAATTTTTATAAAATCATAATTAACTTGTCGCGCCAGTTCTGTAACGGTGTTTCCCCCTTCTCTGTGGAGGATAAGTCGACTGGGTGTGAAAGAGCATTTATTTTTTTACCTGTCCAAGTATACACTACATCAAGAGAACATAAATGTAAATATTCGTTAAATGTTGAAATGCGTGTGGTCGTCCTTCTAAAGCTGGTCGTGTTTTTGCCCCCAAAGCATCGGTACCCCACCGATCCGTAACGTTATTCTCCTTTTAAAACACCTTAGTATTATAACCGCACAAACACCGCTCCGTGCTCCCACGACAGCTGTAAGTTGCCCTCCGGCCTTGTATTCCAGCTGGTCCTTCAACACTAAGGAATTTCCATAGAAATACAGCCGTATCGGCCCAGACTAATTTCTAATTTATATATATCGAGATATAGATGTATATAGATAGATAGCCTGCTATAATGTGCTCACCACTGTTACTTTATAAGGATGGTTTTCCTTACTCACTTATAACCACTGATAGAAATTGTCATAACTAGCTACCAGCAATACTGCAGTAAAATAGAAACCAACCGTCTGCAGGTGCACGTACGTGTAGTTGATGCTCTTGTTCTTTTTTTAATGTCAGGCTCTGTTTCATACTGAAAATGTTGTAAAGGATCTCTGTTGGCTGTTCGTGACATTAATGAAAATACTGGTACATGCTAACGTTTACCTGTACCCCGGCGTGCATCCCATTTGCCATCAATAATTTCTTACAGTGGGTAGTCTAAAGAGAGACCCCCTAAAAATGTGTCTCTGGTTTAGTAATTTCTCAAGAAATCATAACAATGTAAACTACAGCTGCAAATGAAAATTAGCTAAAAGAAGATATACAGGATGCATATCGAAAAATCGTAATTGATTTTTGTCCTTGGTTTTTTCTTAATAAGCCGATGTCCTAAAATACCACAGGTTCGAGTTAATAACTATAACAATAGCCTATATGATGCAGAAGATCAGATGTATGATACCACTTTCCGGGAATTTTTTGTCAGATAATCCATTGTACCTATAATCTATTACAGTAGAAAACGTCCCTTCTGGCTGGCGTAAATCGGCAAATTAATATGGTGTTACAAATAAGTCATTGTCTGTGGGTTAGGGACCTGTTTATACAATTATAATCCGCCCTACAATTTCAGAAGAATGCTGACTGATACCTTGAGCGGAAGAGTCTATAATGTTGCTTTTTGTGGTAATTAATGGCGAACTAAAACCAACATTTCTTAACGGCATTAAGGTGGTGCCCCTGGTTACATAGATTTCAATTAAATTCCGTTGATTTAGGATTATTTCGGGTTGTTCTTTATTAGAAACTGGAAGCAGACATAACGCAGCAAATGGGAATGGATCTTGTACCAATAGCCTGCGTGAATAAAGCCAGAATTAAGTAATAACGTAGTATCACATTGCTTCTAGGTTCATATCACATATTTATTTATGGCCATGGAGAATACAAAAACAACATCGTCAAGGAGGATTAATAGCTGACTGATGGGTCATAATTTTTAGTTTCTTTCATAAGTGCTCCCAATCCTTAAAGACGGAACAACTGGGGGACCCGGTGATGTAAACGGTGATGTAAAAGTAAGCAGGGAATCCTAGTTCCCAAGAGCTTCCAACAGCAATGAGCGCCAGTCGGCCGAAGCAAACCTAAAATGCACCGGGATGCCATTTTCTTATTTGTGCACAAAGGAAATGGAGGAGATGCGGTATCTGATGACAGGCAAAGGGGAATATTTCACACGGACGCTGCGTGATCGCGTTTGAGGGATGTGCACTCCGGAGAGCCCGCAGCCCAGGGCGTGATCGGGAGCAGAGCTGGGTGTGGAGTCGACCTCAACCGCATCCGCCTGATCCGCGTTCACATCCTCCCAGAGAGGTCTTCCCCCAGCCGTATTGTCAGTATTTAGAGGTGCAGAATTGCTGATCGGGATTGGAGTTCAGCGGTAGTCGGGTATACCGTTCAGTTCAGCGAAATCTCCGTGCATGCACGGCGTATTAGGGTGGGAGAAACGCCTGGCATGAAGCTGGAGCTTCTACATTGGTTATCAGTCAGCCTGCTAACACAGTGACAGTCGGTGCGGGGTTTTCCTCTTGTTAACTGGGAGCGACTTTCCCCCCTTCGCTCGTATTAATACTGCTTTTTATACCACTGGAATTGGTGCGATTTCCCCAGATATCGGATAATCGCTCGTTTCAGGTAAGTAAAGCGACACTTACACGTTTATATTGAATATTTGGAGTTCTCTCCTCCAATCAGGCACAACCAATAGCTCTGTTCATATCGGAATTGAATATGTTTGCTTAAATATGCATCAAGCGAGAAGGAATGCTGGTGAAATGTAACAATTATGTGAAATGATATATGGTGAAGTCCGAAACGATCTTTCCTGGCAAACGCAGAGAGCTGCATTCGTGTCAGACAATGGAGGAAAAAGAACCAGGGAAGCCACTATTTGCAGTAATAATGTAAATATTTCACTAGAATTGCACTACTTTAAGCTACACCGAGCTCAGCCTTCACAACCTTTGATGTATGTTGGGCATAATTCAGCCTTCCGAGAGTTTTCGGGTAAATAATATTATGTGACGTTTTGTTGAAGATTAATGCCTATGCATCAGAGGCACTGGGCGGTATAAAATATCGAATTACTTGAAAGGCTTAATGAAAGTGATTTGGGATCCGTAATGACAGACAGGACCGCTGGCGTAATTTGGATGTTGAGGGGCACCCCCGTACTATACCGTGTCGACTGTAAGCTATCGTTTTAGATTTTAATTGAATTTAGGCATCCGCCTCCCTTTTTACACCAGCTGACCAACTCTCTCCCTGTGCAGATGCCTTTATTTCAGGATAACGTCGCTTGAAAACGGTCATCAGCGATTTTAATTCAAGTTCAATTTGTTTTCGATGATCGGGGGGAGGGGGGGGGGTTTCTTGCGCAACGTAACAGAGTAAAGTGTACATTCACTGTCTTCATTCAAAGAGGAAAAGTCGATTATTTGAATCACATCAGAAATTTTCAGTTTGGTATCTAAGACGTTAAACCGAAGGGGAAATATCTGTATTCTATTAGTCGCGAGAAGCTTAATAAACCTTTTAGATCTGGGTAAATTACTGTTATTGATTATATTCGCACAAACGTATACAGTTATACACAGGCATTCTTATTTGATAAATGGTTTCTTGGTTTAAAAAACTGAAATGCTTAATTGTTTGTTCTTAAATTGTTAATTATGAGTATATTTCTCAGTGTGCTTTTTCATAGTTATACGTGAATCCATATTGTGGTGGGTTAAAGTTTATTTGTTTTTGTCACAAGTTGACAGGCTCGAGCATATGGGGGGCATGAAGAATGAATGAATGAATAAATAAATAAATAACTTCAGGAGGAGGATCGTCCCTCATCAGCAAAGGAACATCACAGCATCGTTGGCTAAACGGGGATCCCATCCCATTCCGGCACTAGCAGAGGTGCATCTCCACGGTTCCGGGTTTAAAAATGACTTGTTGACTGACACCTGGCTGCATCTGGCATAGATGCAGCATCGAGGTGCCCTAGCCAGCCGTTCGGGTGAATGTGTCAGGCAGCTGCTGTGTGCATTTACTCCATCGGCTCACGCTGGTAAATTAAGGCTCCCGCATATTATGGCCTTAATTTTTATTGTGGGTCCCCCGGCGGGACTGACGTGGTCCATCCGGCCCTGACATTGCCTTGGCAACTGGCCTGCGTGGGGTTTATGGATGGTGGCTCACTGCAGCCGGCTCGCTCTTCTTTCCTGAGAAGGAGGATCTATTAAGGGTGGCGCAGCTGAGCTCGCGAAGCCTGATTGTTTGATTGATTAGGAGCGGCGTCGGTCAGGAGGTGCGGATGCTCTCTGCTCCTGAGGTTTTATGATAGCATTTCGGCATGGCCATGCACGGGAGATGGGGCGTCGCTCACGTTAACGGCGTCGCCGTGATTTGAGATCCCGGCGGAGATATTAGGGGGATTGAGGCGTGGTGCGTTTAGACACAGGAAGGCGCTAGTAGTTGGGCGCAGGGGAGGGGCGTCATTCATATTAGCTATCGATCTGTGTCAGGGAGGATTACATTTAGGCACCGCGATCAGCTGTAGCGAGCCTGCTTCTGGCATCACTGGGAACAAGGTAACCTGCGCATGTCATTTAAAATACCAGTAGTGTCCTGGGGCTGCATATATTAAATCCAAGCGTACATAAATCAAAACTTTACTGGCGAGAGGTTTTTAGTATCCATGCAAAATGTGGCATGGCACAGTAACCATGATGCACTGGGGTCTTCATTGTGCTCGCATCAGAATTAGACTTGGGCGGTATTACGGTATACCACGGTATTTACAAATCCCGATGGTATTGTTTTTAATTTCGAAAAAAAATACGGACGTGCCTCTTACTATAAAACTGATGCGGAGATGCTGCGTTGAGGTGATGTACTGTGTTACACAGCGTTAGTGGGACTGGAGCCTCACTTAAGTAAAAATAATTTTAAAAAGTAAGCAAACAAACAAAGAAGTCAAAGAATAAGGTTAATATTACAAAAACAACACGCGACATGAATGTGTTGTGAACTGTTGGAGCATAGTGTGCATGTGATCGCAGACCAGGCAGTGACAGTGATATCAATAGATGAAGGGTGATTTTTTTAAACTCTTCAGCAGGGAGGTGTCTCCTCATTTCCATAGCATTCAGCTTCTACACTGATGAGCCGGTTCAGACTATCTCTGATTCAGGAGTTTACAGTAGCTTAGTTGATTTATGTAATTTTTTTATTTGTCTGGAAAAATGCCATCATGTATCCTGTACCAGGGTGAAATGTGTAGAAGGTATGATGGCATGAATAAATCGTTACCACCCAAGCCTAGCCAGAATATACAGTATTTTGAATGAATGAATGTTGAGGCACGGTTCAAATCTGTTATTTGACATTCTAAAGTCATGTGACATTTTCTACCAGTTTAAAGCCTTCTGTTTTATCACATGGCCTAAAAAGCAAGAAATTGGTCATTTTTTGTTGTACATTTAAACCGACCAGCAGTCTGAGTTTAATCACAATTAATAATATTAATTAATTGTTTTTTATGGTAAATATAGATACAGAACAGATCAACTGTATAAATAGGTCTGTTTGAAGCGACAAGCTTTCACCTACACGCTGCTGTATGTGTCATCACAATTTCGTCATACTTTTTACACCATTTCTGGTTAGTTTTAGTTAGTATTAAATAATCAGCATTTAATTGTCCAGAATCCATAACTGACCCCACACCAGACACCTAATTCCTAAGCAGCTGTAATGAAACAGTCCTTATAGGAACCATTCATTTGCTCTAATAAATTGTTTATGAAACCGTTGTGTTTCTCTTTATGGGTATTGATGTATGCTTCATTTAACTAATTTAACTGAAACAGACCAGCTTATCACAGTTCATGAGCACAGTCATGGAGGTGGGGAATAGGCCCTCGGAATCAACAGCAGTGCTCTTTATATTTGGAGTTCCTCACGTTCAATTAACAGATCACTGCTGACAGACTGTCAGCCCCATTACACGTGTGTGCCATTGCTATTGGCTGCCATCTTGATGTCGCCACTGGCAGAGCACTTGCTGCCCCCCGTCACATGATACAATTAAGTGCCCCCCCCCCAACATTCTGTCATCTCACACTGGCCCCAAAGTCCCCAGACAGGTCTTTTAGCACAATCGTCCAGCTCCTCTGCCTTGACTATGTCAACTTAGGCATCTGCGGCCGCCCTCTGCTCACAGATGGGCTCCAGTGGAGTCTGCCAAAACCAGCATGCAGCTGGAGGTAGCCCAGTAGAGCCCCTCCCCCCCAACATCTGTTGAGTACTGAACAGATGTATTTTAAACATCTCATAGCAGATATTCCATTTACACAGCTGGAGTACTGTAGAAGTTGAGCGGAAAGTACTTCGCTATTAGGTGCAGAGCAGAACCGTGCACCTGGGAAGTAAATCAGCACATTTATGAGCCCACTGCCTTTACATGTTCTGATTTTATTTTTATTTTTAACTATTGCTAATTGCTGCCTTCCCCAATCCTTGGTGAAAGTGTTAACACTAATTTAAATATGTACTCAAGTATGAAGTAAATTAGAGCATGGACAATATGTTCTCCACCTCTTTGTAAACTTTCTTTAGAGCTTATCGGATCTGTTAATGAGATGCTCATGGAATTGAGAGGATGGATTCATTAACAGGTAGAGACCGTTATCCTTGCTTGAGCCTGCAGCATGTTAAACGCACCCAGGTGAGCTGTCTTGGGGCGAATCCTATAAACCATGCATGTGGCATCTTCGGATGCTAGCTAGTTATTTTGCGTTGTGTTCATAAAGGCACGCTGCTGACCTACCTTACTGTGCTTCTGCGGTGGAGAAATGGCCCCAGAGGACCATCCTGGTGGCCTCCACAACCATTCTCAAAACAGTCTGAAAATGTGGTGTTGCTCTTGTTCCAGTAATGCTTACCCTTATTCCTGGGCATTCGCCGGAAGCTCAGCCTAGCTGCACAAATGCCTAGTCAACTCCTTGACAGCTGTATGTTTGTAATGTGCTATTTGCCTTACTTGTTTGTCGCTTTGGACAAAAACATCTGGTAAACAGAAGTAAAGTAAAAAATAGAAAAAGTAAATATGGGATGTTGGAGTGGGGGGGGGGGGGGCATGGTGGTGCAGTGGTTAGCACAGGCACTCCACACCACTGGGACCAGCAATTGCGTATCCACCAGGGTTCCCTGGGTGTGGATGTTGCATGTTCTCCCCGTGTCATCGTGGGGTTTCCTCTGGGTTCTCCATTTTCCCCCCACAGTCCAAAAACATGCTGAGGTGAATTGGAGTTACCAAATTGTCTGTAAGAGTGCATGTGTGAGTGAATGGTGTGTGAATGCGCCCTGTGATCGGTTGGAGCCCCATCCTGTGTTGTTCCCTGCCTTGTGCCCATAGGCTCTGGACCCCCGTGACCCTGAATAGGACAAGTGGTTACAGAAAATGAAGGGTTGGGACTTTGACACCCTGTAGTGAAAACAAGCATTAAGAAATGTCTGACGTGTATCTGATAGATCATTTTCCACCAGTGTTGTGAGGCAGTAAAGATGCTTTTGACTAAGTAGCTGTGTTTCAGAGGATTTTCCCATGCATACAGTTTTATCAAGTGGAAATAAAATTTTTTAAAAGGCCAGTGGGGTGTTCACAGATTGAAATGGCTTAAGTGTACCGATGAAACACATGAACATTTGCAAATCCTCAAAGTATAATATGTTAAATGGAGCATTTCAGAGTGATCGTCAGATTGGAGATTCTCTGTCACTGGCGAGATGACGCACGCTGTTGTCTTTTAACCCGGTGTTTTCCTATCCAGTCCAAGGGGACCCACAGACAGTCCACATTTTTGCTCCCTCGCAACTCCCGGGAGCAAAAACAAGGACTGACTGTGGGTCCCCGATGGCCGGATTGGGAAACGCTGCTCTAACCTGTCCTCACGTGACCTTGCAGGAGGCCACCATGAAGGATGCCATGGCCAACAACAACACAGCCAGCATCTCGCAGGCGAGGAAAACCGTGGAGCAGCTGAAGATGGAGGCCTGCATGGACAGGATAAAGGTGGGTGGGAGCCGTGCGTGTATATACAGCTAAGGGGTCCCCGGCACTGCAGTGAAGCTCTGCATGTAGATGTTAGTGAAGCACTGTATCACATTTACCTGCTGAAAGCCAGGTAGTTTAACCTGATAACAGAGGAACACCCTCACAGTGGGAATGTATGGGGGGGTAATTTGGCTAAAGCTCATCACATATATCAGAGGCCAACTCATATTAGGTGTCTATCACTTTACAAACACCACAGTGTTTTCATATATTAAGTGCTAGGTAACAGGCACAAGGGGTGGTGTGCGGCTCCCTGGGATAGGAATGTGTGAGTGTGGTCTGAAGGTTGCTGGTTCAAATCCCATGCTTGGTGATTGCCCTTAGCAAGGCCCTTAACCCTAATTGCTCCAGCGACTGGCTGACCTTGCTGCCTCAGATGTACACTGCTTTGTGTAAAAGCTTCTGCTAGAGAAATGTATATAAAGTAAGTCGTAGTGCAAGCGAATGCCGTTCAGAATCAGGCGAGTTTTCACACCTGTAATTCAAATTCACTCTCTCCATCTGTAGAGTATCTTCATCCACCCAACTAAAAGTGCACTTTGATGCCAAACTACTGCAGTAATGCAGAGGCTTGGACAGCAGCTGTAAATGTGCAGGAATAAAAACTGAGTTCAAATCAAGGAGACTACCAGTGTCTTCTGGGATATCAATTGGAAAAAAGGGGAACATTCCTATTTAGGATGTAGGGGCCTGTAACTTACCATTCGTAGGAAGCTGTATATCACAATCATCCAGCCCTCCACCCATCCACTTATCCTGGTCAGCACTGCGGTAATATTACAGTCTATTTTCTGAGTTTCCACAAACTGTGATTTGTCTTAGAACATGAAACATCAGTTATAAATATAAGGATCCAATCAGTACGCAGGATCCGTGTTGCAGATGCTCGGAGCCTTTCGGTCCCTACATCTCCCTACATGTCAGTATCTATCACTCACTGCTCTCCCCATGCCTCAGACGCAACTGCATCACTGAATGCACATGGAAGTGTCTTGAGTTTACAAACGCCCCCTGCAGGATAGGCTTAGCCAAGGACAGGCCGCCGCCTCCACCTTCCCATGAGGCTCAGGGTGAGCTGGACCTGATGCTGCTACCCGCCTTCATGGCGGCGGTCCTGACACAGCCTGTATTTGCAGCTCATAGGGCAACAAGCTAGCGAGGGACTCCACACGTGAACATACATGTTCGTATGACACATATCCCTGTGACACACAACACGTATACCTGTGAATGCAGACTGACTGGCTGACCAGCAAAGCTGATTTTCACCAGCTCCCTCTGGTTTTTATCCCCAGTGGGCTGAGTTGATTTTTTTTCCACCTACCAGAAGGCTGTTATACCATTTTTCAGCTTTCTTGGTGGGTGGGGTCCTGTAAACCGTGAGACATACTGTACTCTTTCACGTAAAGACTGAGTAATTAAGTCTAACGAAGGCTGCACTCAGACGTGTGCGATACAAAAGGCATTTCCATGCTATTATTCACACTAGATGCATACACACACCATCTCCAAAATGTGTCTCATTGCAGAAATTATGCAAGAGATTACCGTCAGATAGCTGTACTATTATATACATTTCTATTCTGTATACATGGGGTGGCAACCTTTATAAAGTAAATATACCAGTGTATGCGCTTTCTCTATGCATTACTATATATATCGCTTTCGCGGCAATCGGGGCGCGAAGGAATTGCAGGGGGGCGCAGGTGAGGGAATATAAAACAGAACTCTCTTGGGGAGGGCGGTTGAGCTGGGGGGAGACCTATTTTGAAATTGCTCTATATGCCAGTATTCATTACACGACGCTAACAAATTAAAATTATTAACATTTGTAAAATAGACTGGCACCACGCACCAGATACATCGGACTGCTATGACAAGTAACGTAACGAGAGTTTACGGGTGGGAATTTGTTCAGTTAACTTACATATTTGGAGGAGCCAAAAATGTAAAATATGACGAGACATATCTGGAATACCTCTCTTTGTGTGCGTGTTCGTATGTATGTGTGTAGGGGGGGATCAGGACAAATATATCAGCCCCGTAGGGATCCTGACAAAAACTTTGAATACTACTGCTCTGCTTAAATCGGATGTTGAGTACGGTAATTTCTTTGGGTTCGATATGTAAGGTTTATTTGCTGTCTTTTTTGCACCGTGAAATTATCTACTGAGTCTTAATTACAGTAAGTAACACGAGGTCCGCCCTCGTCTGTCATCAGGCTGAGAATCACCCGGTCGATCTGAAGCTGACCGGCGCTCGCTGCGTCTCTCTTTAATCACCGTGGCCGTAATGCAAAGCCTGCATGGCCGCGTCTACTTTCAACACAGATCACGTACGGCCGTTTTTAAAAAGGGGACGCAATAAGATTCAATAAAAATTCAAATAGCCCTAACAACCTTGATATTTTCAATCGGCTTTTGATAATTGTAATAAATTTGAAAAACACAGTAATTCGGTTTTTTTTTGTCATTTTGCCATGTAATGATTCAAAACATAACTTTATGAGTAGATTTACAAGAGCGTTGCTGCGGCACAAAATGATCATTAGCGCTACGGGAAATAGGTGATATATCGTCCTGACGCGTAGCAGGTCCGCTGCAGAGAACTTCAACGGCGTGACCTCTGTTTGCCGGCGATCATGCTGATTATCGCAAATGAACAACCTTGGTTAATTTATCAAAGCTGACGCAGGCAAAAAGCAGATATTACAAGGGTTCCGCAGATTGGCTTCCTGTTTCTTTGGGAAGAGAGCTCTACATTTTAAGTACTATAATATTTCACTTGATAAGCAGGCTGGCAGTAATCTCGTTGGCTTCCAGATCAGATATACAGTAAAAGCCGTTCCTGTGAAATAACCATTTCTGAAACATCTCGACATACCTATATATCCGTGTGTGTGTGTGTGTGTGTGTGTGTGTGTGTGTGTTGGGGGCAGGGGGGGATTAGGTTTATATTACATTGTGGGGACCAAATGTCCCCCACAATGTAATAAATACCTGTTTTTTGACGTTGTGAGAACCATTTTTCAGGTCCCCACAAAGATCTGTGAACGCAATCAATAAACTAAAAATGCCCAAAAGTCTTGCATTTTGTTTAGTTATTTATGGTTAGGACATATTACTTAAATTCTTTAGCCACTTGTAATCAGTGTATAATGTGTGTATATAGTGTTGTTTATGAATTTTAAAACAATTACTAATGCACGAGACTAGCTTTGTACTAATGTATTAGCATGTCAAGTGTCAGTCCTGATAGGTTACATTTACTAAGCAGTTCCATGTAGATAAATAGAAAAAAAGCACAATTATTTCAATGTTATGTAGGCTCATGGCAAGCATGGTACAGCTAATAGCAGGGACACACAGCTAGCAGGCGGCTGCGTAATTGCAGCCTGCCTGCACCGCGCCGCTCCGCATGACACGCAACCCAGGGGCCTGCTGCCCGCTGCTTTTTCTGTTCCCCATTTGGTGCGAATTCCAAAATGCCACAAAGCTGTTCTAACTGGAGCTGTAGGACAGGCGTCCGGATGGGCTGGTGGTTGGTGAAGAGGTCAGTATGGCACTAGCAGGATTATATACCACAGGACCACAGTTGGGGACCTATTCACTTGGAGGGGCTTGTAGCTTTGGTCTCTGTTGGTTTTTGTTGAGTGTCAATTGGCACGACACTATATAGAGAGATGAATGGATGTTACAGATGGGCATAGTGGAGGATGAAGGGACCATCCATGTTGTGGCTCAAAACACAACAGGGGACTTTATTTTAAGTAAAAGAAAACAAGAAGCAAAAGGAACCACAAAGGGTCTAAAACACAGGCTGGTAGGTAGAAATAATGAAATAAGGCAGGGGGCAACACTGGAACACACACGGCAAATACAGGGAACAACACAGGAACAATTACAGCGGAACAACTACACTGACCAACACAAGTATACTTCAGTAGGGCAGGTACTTCAATACAGACATGATGAGGATAAACAAGAGAGAGGTGTGGGCAGTGATAAGCACTAGGAACAAGCACAGGTGAGGGCAATCAACAGATAAAAGGATCAAACATCGGGGGAGACTAGATAACAAGGGAAAGTGAACAGTACTACAAACAGGGAATAACAGGGACCAAAAACAAGGAACTGTAACAAACCAAGAAAATACAAAGATGCATGCTAAATTATAAGTAATTGAGGCTGGCCTCTAGCAACAACCAAAGGGGAAGCCTTGACGATATAGCTCAGCCCTTGATGTCATTGATGGCCCAGGGAACATACGGAGCTAACACCAAACAGGATGGCCAGCGACATCTGCCAGTCAAACGGGGAACTGACATACGAAAGAGGGCAGGACAGGGACCGATCCCGATAGATAGACAGACAGACAGAAACTTTATTAATCCCAAAGGAAATTGACAGTAGTATATAAATATGGCCGACTGTTTGCCGGATGGATATTACTAGACCTACTACTACACCTGTCATGAGGCCATGTTGTTTGCTATAGAAAACAGTCTAACATCATACCTTGATATATATTTATATACCTCTGCAGCATTGTGCCCTCTCATTCCCGGGGCTTTGGGGTCAGTTCTGACTATGGGTCTGTGTGTAATTCTTGCATGCTCTCCTCATGTAACAAGAAAAGGCGTGCAGTTTGTGTCAGCTCTTGCCACTAGTTTGCCTATAGTGAGTGTGTTGTTCCCTGTGATGCTCTCCTGGCTTCCTGGGATGGGGGTCAGGCTCACTGTCACCCTGTACTGGAGAAGCGCTTTAGGGTCCTCCATATTGCCTGAAAAAGCGTTTTCTAAAACACTCTCCATGCCCATGTCATTGGCTGGGAGGAGGATGATAGGAGTCTCAGGTGTGGGCACAGATGGGCACAGTTCCCTGCCCTGCCCACCCCTTCAGCCCTCTGTCGTCGTAGCACCCCCCCTGGGAGCCTAGCTTAAAGTCGGCTGTCCTTAGACACACTCCCTCGGTGTGACTCTTATCTAGTGCACACAATTGTGCAAGCGATGACAGATAGAGCTCTCCGGTCCATTTAAAGGGTTATTTAAAAATAAGAATTTCCATCCATACATTTTCTAATTACTGTTCCAGTACAGGGTCTCGGAGGCGGCCTGGGGTCTAGTTTGTGAGGTACAGAGCATGAGGAATGGGATCACCCTGGATTGGATGCTTGTCCAACAAAGGAAGCACACACACACTCTCACACACTATGGGTGATTTCGAGCCACTAGCTGCGGTACATGGAGAACATGCAAACTCCACACACACAGCACAGCAATGGGGGGTGAACCCTCATCCCTGGAGGTGCAAGATAGAAATGCAACCCACTGAACCCAAAAAATAGGCATTTCATTCTAGATAAATGCATGTGTGTAACTTATATGACTTTTAATGGATTATCGTGATTAATTTAGCTGTATGTGTGTACTTAGGCCGTGGCTTGATGTGTCAGATAACAAAGTAAACATGATTTTCAAGATACTATTTCAGACTTCCTCTCTCTCCTACATGTACAAGGATTCTCAGCTAAATACAACAGTACAGCACATCTCCTGGAGATTTAGTGCAGGAGATGAGGGTGAAAGCAGCCATGATATTGCACATAAACATATAAAACCATCTTAATAGCTTAATTAAAGCATCTAATCTCAAATTGTTACTATAAGCAATATGAATGACACAGTAATATATTAGCTTCTGTGTAAACAGTGCTCCTTCATTAATTCATTTTTACATTTTACGGTTAGTGAGTATGTCAGACGCAGTTACCCAGAGCGACATATGTGACCCGTACACTGACAGTCATTCAGCAGAACCGCAGAGTAACAGCTTCAACAATTCTCACGATGTGGCCCAACTGTTAACGTCCAGTTGTGCTTGGCTGCTGGGCCTTAAGGCTGGTTTAAATTTCTGTGTAGAATCTGTTGTGTATAATATCTACAAATCAGCCTTTAGACTACTTTACAGCTAACTCCCCCCGGAAAACTTCAGCTACATAATGCCACCTGTGTCCTTCTAAATTCCAATGTCTTGTATTGCCAGGCACTCAAAACACTTAGCCCAAAATAAAGGGGGGGGGGGGGGTTGGGTAGACAAGGACGAAAGGGTGATATTACACCTATTTTTTAAATAGCAGGTTCTAAAGTATAACTTCGTTGTCTAA
>JAODLD010000047.1:14266957-14290455 GCA_026781065.1 Mormyrops boulengeri
CCCCCCCCCCCCCGGCGGCGGCGCGCCCCCAAGGTAGCCACGGACGTAAGGATGATATTTCACCTATTTGTTCACTAGCAGGGTCTAAAGTCTCACTTCGTTTTCTCAAAAGTGGAACTTTAAGCCTTGCTGGAGGTGCTTTTGGCTGGTTCTGATCGGATCAGGCCGGTTATGTCTGGATCCGGTTGGTTTCCTCCTGCGATGACGCGTGCATGTGTCTGCATGTTGTGTCCCCTAGGTGTCAAAGGCAGCGGCTGACCTGATGGCGTACTGCGACGCCCACATACGGGAGGACCCGCTCATTGTGCCGGTGCCTGCCTCCGAGAACCCCTTCCGGGAGAAGAAGTTCTTCTGCGCCATCCTCTGAAGCCCGTGCCTGAGCCCCCCCCTGCTCCCAGAGGCAGGCCCTCCCTGCCGAACCCTTCACCACCTTGGAGTCGACCGGCACCAGCGGGAGTTTAGAGGCAGACGCGTCATTGCGTGTGGTTCTGGCCGGGTCACCAGAGGGCTCGTGTCAGCCATCTTTGGGGAGTTCTGTAGCTCTCTGTGTCTCCTTTTGAATCCTTACGCTTCTTTATTAGAGAACAGCCGCCTAGAAAGGTCTTTCGTTTGCCTTAGCTACTGGATCACGTGGGCCTCAGGAATACAAAATGATTCACCACTCAAAACATGCTCATTTCGTTATCTTTGCTAATACCCAGATTCCTTGGTTGGGATTACCCTCAACCAACTGACCCAAAAATGGAACCCATTTGGCCTTTACAGGATCCCACTCACACCTGTCCAGAGAGTGTGTGTGAAATACACATCAGTATGAACAATCCGGGAGAAGTAAACTTCACACTAGCTTCATTTATTAGTACTTTAGCTTTTTCGTAATTAACACTTTTGATATTTTTCTCTCTTGTCCATGATCACAGCAGTGTATAAAAGGCAGGATTTTACTTTGCGTAATTTCAGTAATTACATTTCAGTAATTACATAATGCCATTACAATAGCAGATTATCATATTGTATTATCGTTATTATGGTCACAGTATTTTTTTGCACAGGATCTTTCCCTGTTCGGAGTTTATTATCCAGCTTTTTATGCTTTTTGGTTTTCCGGTTTTCAAGATTAACATTGTAGAGAGTCCAGCCTCCTGAGTGCTGGTTCGTATTACGCATGTTTGTAGTGGAGGGTTCTGCACACACACGTTCTCAGATGGCAGCAGAACATATTAGATAATTTCAGCAGCTGCCTTGGATGCAAAGAAAATGATCTGTATTCATTTGTTCAAAAAGAGGTAGATTACACTTCATATATGAGTCACTAAAGTCTTCTTCAATTACTTATTATTATCTAAACACAAAAGTGAGAAGTCTGTGACATCTGACTATGAAATCTACTTTTGTATTCCATTATCTGAGTATTACTATATTCACAAAGATCAAACTTTTTAGCTGTTTTCTGGGCTCCAGGCTTGAGTATTATTCAGGAAATACTGTTATCACCAATTCAATTACATGTACGTGTAAATTAAAATTCAGTTTTCCAAACAGGCTCCTGAACTTGTAGAGACATTTTGCTAAATATTTATTGTTCCTTTCTCAATCTTTCTATTTAAATACTAAATAGGCTACTAAAAACTCATCTTTAATTTATTGTTGAATGGACCTTTTATTGCTATACATATATGTTTATAATTATGTATCTTATGTTTAGTATATGCTTGTATTTAAGTTCGCACAATGCCCTGACTAAAAAAGCTATATTAAGATTCAGTCTACAATGTTTCTCAAACCATCTGGCCCAAAATAGCAAAATAGCAGGGTTTCTTTTCCCCCGTGCATTTTTCTAAATAAGCGTCATTATCAATGAACTGATTATTGAAACTATATACACAGTATTGGGCCATTTCCTGCAATGAAAGGGCCCATCTTCTCATACTCATTTGATAGCTCTTCCCAGAATGTTTTCATAAAGCCATTTTAAAACCTCCCCCACATCCGATTGCTTGCAAATTTTCCTAGGTTGTTTTCCTCTTCACTGTTCCCGACACTTCATTTGGGCAATGATGTGCTGTTAGACTCGTATACAGTGGCAGGAACATGCATGCTCGTCTGATCACTTAGCCTCCTCCTGTCTTTGGAAAGAAACTGTAGATTGTATCATATGTAGAGTGCCAAGTACGGTGAGTAGGGTGTACATAATGCACCATTATATCACTGTATTGACCGAAAAGCACAATTTTCAAGTTTTTGTTGTTATTGTTGATGTTGCTGGATTTGTAGACTAGTTATTTTTACAAAAAAAGATCTACTTTGCAGAGCACACAGTATCAAATTAAATGTGTAATATTTCTACTGCTCATTGAAAATTAATGTTAAAATTGTTTTGTAAGCTGTACTATAGAGAATGTAGCAAAGTATGAGGCATTTAATCCTATGAAGACAGTGACTAGTCCTTTGATGTTCACTATCTTCATATTACAATGTTTTTAATGAGAAGCAATTTTCCTTTATGAAAAGATTCCTTGAAATATCTGTCTGGATTAGCCTTTACACCAGGGGTGGCCAGTGTTATCCAGAAAGGGCCGTTGGGTATGTGGGTTTTCCCTGCAACTCCCTAATTAGTTTACTAATTAGAGGGCTGATTGGCTGAAGTGTCCTCACACCTGGGTTTGAACAGCTGACCTAAAGGTTATCGCAAAAACCTGCATACACACCGGCCCTTTGCGGATAAGATTGGCCACCCCTGTTTTACGCCCATCTTTGGTTTTTCGTGGAATTATACGATGAGAGTGACTAGAAAAAATGATTTGGCTTTGTGTATGTGAGGCTGTAACAGAAAAAGAACGCATGTGAAAATATTTATATTGCCTAGATTATGTCAACCCTTTAATAGATTAGAAATCCCAGCCTGAAGGTCATAAATTCATCATTTATGAAAATGGGAAAAGTTTATTCAAATGTTTTGCTGTCACTTCACTTGCAGAGATAATTTGAAACAGATGTGTGTGATCATTTCTTAGAACAATGTTTCCCAACCCGGTCCTTGGGGACCCCCAGACAGTCCATGTTTTTGCTGAGGACTAACTGGCAGGTAGTTTGGAGGGAGCAAAAATGTGGACTGTCTTGGGATCCCTGAGGACCGGGTCGGGAAACACTGTCTTAGGAATTCATCGTAAGGATGTTGGAAACTGGGAAAACGTACATTCAGGAGGACAGTTGAAAGATGATTCTTGGGCCTAAATGTAAAGTGTAATTGTGCAATTACAGGTGAAAGTGACATTTTATTATCAACTGAAATTTGGCTTGCATGTTTCTACCTTCTTCTCTGAAAGTGAATAGAATTGTTGAAGTTGAATATATTCCTTCTCCTCTAATGTATGTTTGACAGGGGCGGTTTGACACTGTATTGTTAAGTAAGCATAGCTGTTTAGACAAATGTGATTCATGTTAAAACACACTTTTGACTAAAATCTCAGGCTTGTTTACTGTTTGTTTGATTAAACAAAATAAATGGAAAATAATAAAGGCTATACATTTATGTTTCTTTTTTAATTTTTCTCAAATAATGTTTTCTTTTCCCAGAAGTGTTTAAAGTGATTAAACATAGTTCTTATGTCATTGATATTTTAGTGAAATGTATTTATCATTGGAAAACAATGATTTTGGCGCTGTTCGGCTGAAAGAAATCAATTTTAGCAGAAATGAATCTGTTTAAGAGAGTAACATACCTTGAAATTCTGGGCCCCCTGGGAAAATGTCACCTTGGGCCCCCCAGCCCAATTTTATGAATAATTTTACATATAACTTTACATATTCGAGAGCTGCTGTAAGGTGCTCGGCCCCCTGAATCTGCCAGGGTATCCAAGTCTCTACTGTGGCCCTGGGCACAGTGGCTCAGTACTTGGTACTCTTGCCTCACCCTCCAGGGTTGAGGGCTTGAATCCCACCCCTTTGTGGGAGGTTTGCATGTTTCCCTATGGCACTATCCTTGTAGTCCAAATAAAAATGTATTGAGGAATTGAAATCCAATTACTTTGTGCAAAATTTCTGTCATTTGTTTGGGCTGTAGGGAGAACAGAATCATCTAGGCCAGGGGTTGGCAATCTTACCCGCAACGGGCCGGTGTGTATGCAGGTTTTCGCTGCAACTCTCTAATTAGGTCACTAAATAGAGGACTGATTGGCTGAAGAGTCCTCACACCTGGGTTTGAACAGCTGACCGAAAGGTTATCCCAAAAACCTGCATACACATCGGCCCTTTGTGGATAAGATTGCCCAGCCCTGATCTAGGGACATGGCAAGACTGAATAAATAAAATCTTGCCAACTGTATACCTGCAGAGAATATATCTCCAAATAATAACAAATCTAAATCTAAATATTAGATGTAATAAAGTGAAAGGCAGATCTCGCTCCACGTCACGTCAGCTGCAGACAGACCTAAGCCCAAGTCGAATGCACCCAGAGAATTGGAGTAGGCTTGACGCGCAGCACGTACGCTGTGTGACACAGGCAGGAACGCGACCAGCAGAGTGTCATGAAGGGTGCCGCAGATATATTTGGGTGGAATTTAGTTTTTTATTAATTAATTGGTGGTGAATTTTGTTGATATTTTGAAATACATCTGTTTCAGCATAATTTATGAGTGGAATAGTATCATATTTACTACTACCACTGATGATAATAATGAGAATTTAATTTCATGCTATTGTACAGGATGTTTTCCTTCATTTTAGATATGGTCATTAAAATGTTTTTTCAGAGTATAATGTCAGATAAACCTTCAGTAAGGTAAGAGGGTGCATTCAACTTCATGCAGCCGCTTACATCGCTGGTTTAAAGCAATGCATTCTGGCCCTGACACAATGCATCATGGTTAGATTTTTTTTGTCCGACTTAAGCCAGCGCTGCAAACGTCACAATGCGTCACCATGTCACATGGTACAAAAACCTCGCGAGAGCAAGACGACTTAAGACATCGTGCAGCATCTCTCAGCTGGCAATAAAAACTTTGAATCCTTGAAATAAATGTATTTGATCTTTTTCCTGGCAGCTATCTTTTCACACTGGGCCACTATAGACAATAGTTTAATTTTTTTTCACTGCTAACAGTTTGGATCAGGAGTTGGTTATTGTGAAAGAAGTAATGTGCATGCAGGTGATATTTGTATAGATTTATCTACACCATTCTGGCAGTGGGGCCATTGCAGTCAGGTCTGGCACACTACGGCAAGTAGAAGTTGTCTGACTTGGCTGCAGTCAGTTTATACTCCATCCCTGCAGCCGCCGGCAGATCTCGCTCCACGTTACGTCAGCTGCAGACAGACCTAGGCCCAAGTCGAACTCACCCAGAGAATTGGAGTAGGCTTGACGCGCAGCATGTACGCTGCGTGACACAGGCAGGAACGCGACCAGCAGAGCGTCATGAAGGGCGCCGCAGATATACAGCGGCCGGCCTGCCCGCATTTGGGATCCGTTTGTGTTTTGCAAAGCTATGCCGCTATGAAGACTTCTTTAGCTCACTGAATGAGTTGAAATCTTACCTTTAACATAAGATCATTGTTCATGAGAAGCGCTGTATTGCTGCTGTTGTGTCCGTGTATTGTGGCAATACTGATCCATGCCTGGTTGATACTGCACAGACCGTCTGATGGGTCCTCCAGGGATCCAGGTATCCTGATCGCACCGGGTTATACAGTAAATTAAGCTTTTGTTTTTGCTTTTACTTTAGCGGGTATGAAATTGCAACAGATAGCAGTGCTCGTCTTTTCACTTCCGATCATTAACTGTGTGCAAAAAAACCAATTATTTAACAATAACTGTTCAGGTTAATATTTGGTACAGTTACTAAGAATTCTCAAACGCATGTTATTGTACATTCAGTATTTTTTGCTGGCGACGTATTTTGCATTATATTATTATAGTTAACAGACGTTTCTGTTGCGTTACATGCGTTTAAACGGTAGTGCAGAGACAGCTTTGGATTATAGACAAATGAGTACTGGTGTAAGAAAAGAAAAAGCAAACTTATGTTTAATGCAGCAGGTGGTCTTTCGGTCGATGTACTGGTGGGGATTCTTTCGGCGCGACACCACTATGATCTCAGGGAGGCGATAAGGGAGACCTGGATGGGGTATCTCCGGGACCTGCCCTACTTCAGACACAGGTTTGGTACCCGTCTAATAACCTGTGCGCTTTAATGGTTAGACTGTAATTCAATGAAAATGACTAAGAACTGCTATGCACGCACAGGGGATATATTTTTCCAAAATCTTTTTTTTCTGTCTTTGTCCTGTATCTCTACTTGAAGAGTGGAGGTGAAATTTATTGTAGGTCGGCATGGCTGTCACATACCAGAGGAAGACAAGGAAGACCCATACTCGTGTACCCTGCTGAACCTGACTGAACCAGCAGCACATGGTAAAATGCAGAAAAGCTTTATCCACTTGGAGCTCATTGTAAAGTGTACCAAGTTTATGATGGTTTTAGGAATACACATAATGTCTTAAATAAAAAAAATAATAATAATTTCAGTCAAAATCGGAATTGTATATTTAAATATTGTCCAAAAAATAAAACACAAGGTGGTCAAAAACTCCTATTTGGATCAAAATTGAATTAAACGTTTCATCAGAGGTAAGTGGCAGTAGGTTTCAGACACTCCTTGTGCTGTGAATTAAACCAGGTAAGCCAAAAGTTTTTTAAAAAAATCATACATCTTTTCAGTCTGGCTGAAGATGTTCGGTGCATCTTTTCCACCCCCAATCCTTCTTCCCTAACTGTTTAAAGTGTCTTTAGGGAGGTGAGGGCACCATTGATGATCAGGTCCAGGCCTTCTGTAGAGTTCAAATCAAAGATGAGTGTATCCAGGGCACAGCGCACACTGAAATTGTATCCGTAATCGCCAGGAGTCTGCTCGGCTGATATTCATGCTCATGTTGACTTTCAGTGGCTGGACAAGAGGTGGAGATTGTCAGCAAGCTCCAGGCACCTGTCCTGAGCCCCTCTGATGTACCGGTGATCAGCCTCGACTTCAGGGTTCTGCATCCCGTCGTGATCACCCAGTTAGGGGTGTTCCCCAGGGTCCCAAACTGGGAACTCCCTGGGAACCTGTCAGTCACGCTCTTCCCGCTGGATCAGGAGGTGAGCCTGCCTGCTGGAGAAGGTCTGATCTCTCTGGAGGTGTGAAATGCTGGAGTTTGGGCTTTTTTGTTGGAGATAATGCTGCATTCAGTTTACCTCAGAGGTTGGAAGTCGGAGCTGGGAATGACATCATACCCAAGTGTGTTCTAAGTATGTTCATTCACTTACATTTAGCCCAGACTGCCTTAAACCTGACAAGTTATCTGGCTAAGCAAGAAATCGTGCTTTCTGAGATAGGGCCTGGTTCTAGCCCCGTTAATTGTTAGCCATTCATGGCAATACCAGTTGGTAACAACACATTACGCGGTACTTTGCGCATAAAAATACTGTAGCAGCATTTCCACAGATAGCGATTGGACAGTACTATGTGTACAACTGATTTAATAAGTCACAAATAAGTGCTAAAAAACAGTATAAAACTACAGCTTTAACTTCTCTTGATAAAGGGAGCAGTCATCTTGAATTCTGAGGTTGGGGTTGTGTAGAATCCTCTGACTTTGAGTAGGAATTCCAACTTCATGGGGCGTTCCAGTTGAAATTTCGACTAGGAACTCAGAAATTGCGAGTTAAGCGTTCAAATGGAATGCAGCGATAGAGTGTGTTTGGCTGAAGGACCTGCCCACTTGGAGTGGTCCTATGGTAAATCACAGTCTGTCTGCTGTAAATACACTTATTACAGAATTAAATAGCATTTTATATCTAGTATAAATTAGAATTGCTGGTATGTGGGAAATTTTGGCAACATGATTGGACTGAATCAGCTCTGTGAAAGAATATAGTTACCATAACTGGTATGTGCCTACACTAAATATGAAAATTGAAAATGTAACCAAAATATGTGTATACCAGGCACTATATGTTGTCAAAACTTTTACTTTTAGCTCATGAGTTTTTGTACAGGTTTCATTTTATGTTTTAAAATATTAAATCAAGAGAAAATATTTTGTTTCCACTATAAATGCATCTCTGAGCAACTTTCAGAACTGACTAAAATGTCAAGATCTGAGTTGCACGGTGAGTCTGTCATGCTGTACTTTAAAAGCTCAGCTAGAATAAAGATAACGGTTATGTTCAGGACCAGCTGATGAGGTTTTATTTTGAATTTAAAAGTTGTTAATTTTTCATTAATGGACATTTTATGACCTGTCCCCAGAAGCCAGTGATAAGTGTCCAATTCAGCCCTGACAGCCCTGGGACAAACTGGAATGGTGTGTGGTACAAAGCGGTGGAGAAGTTTATCCTACCCAAGGTGAGACATTGACTATGTGGACATCACAACCCAGTTTTCATGACGACCAGGCCATCACACACCCTCACCCATTTAGGCTACCCATCCTGGAGGTTATAATCACTACAACTGGAAAAAATAAAGTATTGAAGGACTGTGACTGGTGAAATCCTATTGTGGAGAGTGATTGAGAACCATGGGTACTGAGGCAGCCATAATGAACGTTCCTCTCCATCTCCAGGGCTTTGAAGGGACGCTTCTCTGGGAGGCCCTGGACCCGGCCGATCTGACGATGGCGAACATCTCGCAGGTGTGCTGGGACACCGGGGGAGGAGTGCTGAAGATAGCCACCGTAAGTTCACGTTCATCTGCGTTAATAATTTTCTAATGAACCGGTTATCTCATGATTAATTCATTATCTTTTAAGCTAAGGGTGTTTCCTCCTTAATTGCCAATTGTCACATTCACTAATGCATGATGGAAATAGATAAACCATTTTGTAATTACTGAGAAGTATTTGATATTCCAATATGGGCTCCTGGCTTGCTGTGACTGTGCTGGGGAAAAGGGGTGGATGGATGGATGGATGGATGGATGGCTGGATGGCCAGACATGTTAATTTGGGGTCTCTGACGCTCCAGGTTGAAGATGGCATATTGCCACACAGAGGCGCACGCGGGTTCCCTGGATTAGCAGGAGGATTCACCTTCTCCATCTACGGTACGCTTGTATTCCTGAACATCTACATCTGCGGTTGTATTCCTCAACAGACTGAGACATGTGTTAACAGTCCATGTAAACAGCAGTTTGCCAGTATGGAGTTTGAGTCACCTGAGCCATTACAGATGATGTTGAAACTCAACAGGGGAAGAACGAAGTTGTCATTTTTGTGATGATGTCATACTGTGATTCAGGACTTGGGTGAAGCTCTGAGATCTTTTTGTAGATACACTGGGGCTGTCGAAGATGCTGCGGGGGCGCCCCGGCCGGATGAGCATGCAGGAGGCCCTGCTGGCACGGGAGGAGGAGCTGCTGGAGCAGGAGAGTCAGCGGCACAGCGATCTGGTGTTTGTGGACGTGGTGGACACCTATAGGAACGTCCCATCCAAGGTCCTGCAGTTCTACAAGTGGTAAGTCTCTCAGCTGGGGTCGTGGGTGTATGCCTTCACAGGAGAAAAGCCAGGGCATGGATCTATAGCCCAATCGAATGACGGTAACATGGCCGAGTCTATTAAGATTCGCAGAATTTTGAGCAGAAGCGTGGAGGCCATAGTTCATTTGTTTTTCGTTTCTTTTTTATATACAATAACCTAGAAACTTTTTTTTCTGTACAATCAGCTAGTCGTTCTTTAGTAGGTCATTTTATGAAAGGATAGATGGATGAATATATGGATGGATGGTAGAAATAAGTAACCACTCTAAAGAGTGGTGGACAATTTTGTAGAAGCACGGCATGGAAAAAGGACTTTAGCTTTGAAGTAACTAAATCGCAGTTACAACTCATCATTTCCCAAGACCCAGGAGGACAAAGAGTTGAATTGCAAGCACATTGGTAGCAAGAAGACATCTCAAGGTTAAAAAAATCATTACAGGCCATGCCAAATGTGGACAGACATCAGTGGAGAGGAACAGCAGCCGCAAGTCGAAGCGTAGCACAGTCGCTAAATGCTAAACAGCCTCAGAAATGTGAATCAACACTTCTGTGACCCAGTCTCAATAAACCAGTATGTTCAGAAATTCACAAAGCTGTATATTATGCCAGGGCTGCTTTTTGAAAACCGCATGCAACACACAAAAACATGTAACCTAATACAAGGAGACCAAAAGCTGGATTCCTCAGCAGTGGAGGAAAAAAGTACTGTGATCTTTTGCCCTTTTTCCTACACCAGGATTTGTTAACGATTGGATAAAAACAAAGGATGTCTTCAACCCGTTGTCTGTTGGCGTGGGCAGCTACCTCGTGGGAGTCATTAGGTCCAATGAATGCTCTGCATGGTTATCTAACAGCCAAGAATATGAGGCCATTTTATAGGACTAAGTGTACTCCAAGGTACAAACATTGTTCCATCATAAAGTTCCTCTACTGTAATTCAGTAATGCTTATATAAAAACTACTGAAAAAAAATCTTGAGTGCACAATTGGATGAAATCAAATGTCTGACGTTCCCTCAGTCTGGAGATCTGAACATATCCGAAACTTTTTTGAGTCTGAGGGGAAATTGGCAAGTTTAGAGTGAGGATGATGGTTATTACAACTCTGGTGTCTTGGTCTCGTGAGGTCACTGAGAAATGCTGACTTCAGGCTGCTTCTGAAGACTGACGACGACTGTTACATCGACGTGGATGCTGTGCTGAGGAGAATCAAGGACCGGCACCTGGGCAGGAGGCACTTCTGGTGGGGAAAGTAAGTGCACTGCCTGCACTGCACTGCCACTGTGCGAGCTGTAGGTGGTGTGCAGTTACATGTACATTTATCCAAAAAGACGTATGATTGAGGAAGCTGGTTCAACCAGTTGCTGGAACAATTGGGGTTAAGGGCCTTGCTCAGGGGCCCACAGTGACATTACTAGCTATGTGTTCCTGTTTGTGCTCTTGCAGTTACATGCCAGTGTGTTTGCTTCATGTGGTCCTCCATTCTTGGGTCTTGGCTCCAGTTTCAGGCAGAACTGGCCAGTGGACCGGGTCGGGAAGTGGCAAGAGCTGGAGTACTCTAGCCCAGTGTACCCAGCCTTTGCCTGCGGCTCCGGCTACGTCATCTCCAGGGACCTCGTTGAATGGCTGGCTTTCAATGCAGAGAAGCTCAAGGCTTACCAGGTAGCAGACTGAAGGCTTTTCATTTGAGGATTATAAAATGAATACATCCCTAATATATTGTAATAGTATGCTTATTGAGCACATTTCGAAAATTACAAATGTGGGTAAGGCTGTACGTTATCACATTGCGATTATATGGCACATGCACGATAATCACCAGGGCTTCAGATGACGGGTATAAACATTTGTCCAGTTGCCAGCCTTTAGGTACTATGCAGATGTTTACTTGCACCCATAATTTAATAAGCAGATCAGTAGTATGCCTAAAATATTAACGAGAGGCATATTGTGACGGCCCTGGGGGTGTCGGGCGGCCCTGCGTGTTTAACGCTCTGCCTGTTTCACGTTTCAGGGTGAGGACGTCAGCATGGGTATATGGATGGCTGCACTTTGTCCGGAGAAGCATCAGGTCCACCCTCGATCGCTTAGTCCCACATAGCGGTTCAGCATGAGGCCTTGGGTGGTGAGGCGGATGGTGACGCCGCTTTCTCTCTTTGGGCAGGACTCGGGCTGGCTCTGTGAGCAGGCCTGCTACCTGGATATGCTGTCCTCCCCCCAGCACACGGCCGAGGAGCTGCGTCTGCTGTGGCGGCGAAAGCAGGCCTGTAGGGACCCATGCGGGTGTCCCTGGGACCTGGACTAAGCCAGGGCGGGGGGCCAGGGGGCACGCATAGGCAGGGCTGAGACCCCCAACCCTCCCACACATACTCGAAACCGCAAGCTGATTGGTTCTCTTAGCCTTGGTTTCCATAATAGACACCTCCCCTAAATTTGTTATTTGAATTCATGTTTGAACTTAAGGATCATCTGAGTTTTCTCAACTTATTAGAATCCTAATGGGATGACAGGTTTGTCCAAAGGGAAATTTCTGGGGTTTTTTTTTTGCGAAACTGTGATAATCACAGGATCTACAGTGTCAAAAATATTTCCTGCTACATGCAGTCGCTGACACTAGGAGTAGTGCAGTCATTCCAAGTTCACTCCTGCAGATAACTTCATGGTTTCCAGGCTGTCCCTGACTGACGTCGACCACATACAAATACTACTGGTGCTCAGGTGTTTGTCTCAACCTGGGGTGAGTTTCCCAAAAGCAAAACTCGCGTAGTTTGAACTATGCAAGTACGATGGTGGTGTTGGCCGAAACCATAGTCTGGTACTTGGGCACCCCTAGGCAATCCAAGTTTTTGCTCCCTCCCAGCTCCCAACCAATAAAGAACACTGAATACCTGATAGTGGTGTGTTGGCAGCTGGGCGAGAGCTATAACGTGGACTGCTTGGGGGGGGGGGGGGTCCCTGAGGACTGGGATGAGAAGCACCAGTCTATGGGAGGTAGTAGCAACACATTTAAGTCAAAACAACCTTCTATCCCATAAAAAAAGAGACATTATTTCTGACGTAACATTTAATTATACATTTAGTTTAGACAGTAGTTTCAGTAAGCTGTCAAATAAAACACACTCATCAGAAGTCTTCTTGGTGGTGTGATTGTAAATATATGGACGAGCACACTGAGCGTGGGATTATGAACATGCTCGCTGTCCGTTCACGCCCCTAGTCCTTTATCAGCTGTCTCTCTGTGTACAAAGCCAGCCCTTTGTCTCACAATCAGTATGGCTGTAAATGCCTGAACGTGGCAGGCAGGAGTCCAGCAAACGTTCAAGCAAAAATTAGTCCATCCTGCCAGACTGTAAATGTCAGCGATTGCGCTAAACAGTCTAAATGGAGCGAAGCCAAGCTTTCCCAGACAGGGTGGATCCCAACTTCCTCCAAGGTCACCAGCCAATCTTAGGTGTTCCGTGTCTCACCCCATGCCTGACGATCAGGACCATCGGACCAGCACCGTGTCCCCGTCCTCGACAGAGTAGTACTGCAGCGGCTTCAGGTCGTTGTCGATCTCGATCTCCCTGCCCTCCATCTGTAGTGGGATGGGCAATGGCTGACAGTCACCCTTTGCCAGTTAGTGGCGCGTCGCGTGATGCCTTGGGCCCCCCCAGCCCATATGAGCAACCCCGGAGCATCAAAGGCACGGCTTGTTTATTATTTCATCACGAAGAGCCCTGCATTATTTAAGGCAATCCATTAGCACGGAGCAGAGGTTAATGCTGACATGACATTTGGGGTTTTGGGTACCCCGCGGATTTACCTTTGAACTGGTGTATGTGAGCCTCAGCTCCGAGCCCGTGACCTTCAGCATCCGGTACAGGAGACCTTTCACCTTCTGCACGGTCATGGAGTCTGGCATCGAGATGGGAGGGGCATTGCCGCACATCATTACCATACATCGACCAACTACAGAACTGAACAACGTATTCCCCAAATGACCCCAACACACCCCCCAAACTCTCCAATCTCTAGCCCTCCTACACACTCCCCCCAACATTGTGTAAGTAATCTCGATGTAGTCCGGTTCACCAGATCAAATCGGCATTAAATTCTTGACTGTAAAGAGAGAATTATAGGTAATCCAGTGTGTTTGGTGCCTTTTTTCTCTACTTCCCAGAATTTTGTGTCCACCCAGTGATTAAAAAGCATATACTGGTTTAGTCAATCACCCTGTTTGTTACATAGTTCCTTGAGAATATTAATATTGCACTCTTTGTCCCTACAGTTAACCCCATAGGTCAGTACCTATGGGTACTGGAGTATTTGCATAAGTGATGCTTGTAATTTGCAGAATATCCCACATTTCGGGTCATCCCGCACCCCTACTGGGCTGCCATATCTACCTGGGAGCTTCTTCCGGACCGGTGTCCTGTCGGCCATGTCAGGACAAACGAAAGTTATATCTGGGAGCAGAGGATAGACAGCCTGTTTCAGGCCATGGAGTTCTGTAGAACACACTGACAGACGCACCTCATTTATCTTCACTTGGCATGCCCGAACGGCAAGTACAGAGAAACGCATCTCTGCCATTAGCAGGAGAGGGTCTACATGCGTGTGGCCCCATATCTGCTGTGTACCATCAGGGGGACCTGTGGGGCCCCTCCTGAAGAAACAGAGATGGATGGATGGAGGAACTTACTCAGTAACTGATTTTTCAGCGCAAATGGTTTTTCCCGCTTGAGTTCGCCGTCTTCTGGCGCACCGTACTCTGTGAATGGAAGACACGTGTTCTGTCTATCCGAAAACAGCGGAGATGGATGGATACGAACAGTTTGGTGGGGTGGGGTAAACGACTACAGCGGGGAGGTGCTGTGAAGTAATGGACTCATTGTCAGCACCTTCTGTCATAGACCACAGCAACGTGATGTCAGTTTGAAGTAGTTTTGGTAGATGCATCTCTAATTCGGGGGAAAACAAAGGGGTAATATTGACTGGCAGCACATAAGAAACTGAGGTTTTCAGAATGGCTAAAAGGTCTCGTGATCCTTGCACCCACACATTCCGTTCTCCTTACTACCAAGTAGGGAAAGGGAGGGCAAAAGACTAATTTTATGGTTGCAGGATATTCTGAGGGAAGACCTTGAGCAAAACCTATGGGACCCAGACAGCAAATTTGTTTGTCTACAGCAAACATGTCTAGTCTACATTATATAATTACCGGTGTTATTATTGTACACAATAGGCTATACAATAAATAAACTGCTAAACTGGATCCACACATCAACAGCAGTTAACAATGTGGATAGTCTAAGAAGGCAACTACATACAGTGACAGTTCTAGACCATTTCAGCTGCAGGGGCCAGATGCATTTGACCTTATCGACCAAGTATTACTTACACTAGATTGCTGGCATTAAGAAGCAAAAGGCAATTTTGAAAACCGCCAAGTTATTTATGCGATGCAGTTACATTTTACAGTTCTTACAAATATGTAACTCATTTCTTTTTTAGACTGTATTGGTTCCACAAGCTTGATATTTTTTGTCATTAACTTTGCTTTACGCTGCAGTGGCTCGACCACCCAGCAGACCTGCGTTATGAGTCCGTCAAGAAAATGTGCTTACATTTGCATTTCGTCTGTTGCCAGTGCAAAAAAATTATTTGCCTATAGAAAGTCATCATACCCTGTGAAAATCTATACCTTATGTCACATTATACCCTGGAAAATGAAAATACATTTAGCTCATTTTTTTGCTGTATGTACACGCCAAGTGTGCCAAAACAACAACACAGTGGCTTAAGGACGGGAAAGTGAATGTTCTTAGGTGGCCAAGTCAAAGCCCTGAGTTAAATCCAATAGAAAATCTGTGTATAGACTTGTAGTGAGCAGTCCATTGCCATTAACCACGGAATTTGACTGAACTGAAAACTATTCTAAGGAAGGCAAACATTCTCACAATCTAAGTGCACAGAGCTAGTAGAGACATATCCAAAGAGATTGATGGCTGTAATTACTGCAAAAGGTGGCTCTAAGTATTAATTCAGGGGATTGATGACTTAACCAACCCTGACATTCCGGTTTTTTGTTTTTTAATTAATTTTCTGAACTGTTGACTTTCTTTTCAATTGTTTGATATTGTAAAGCTGGTAAAGGTTTTTTTGAGAATGAGTTTTGATCTCAGGCTGTATGACAAAGTATCTACTTCAAAAGGGTATGATGAAAATAATAATATGATGAAAATAATAATAATAAAATGAATACATTTATTCTAGACCCATGTAGCATACGTATTTAGGTGGGCCACAGGGGGGGCATGCATGTTGTCACAGAGGCACTGGCCTCCCCCAGAACCGCCGTCTCTAGACGGAAAAAAAAGTCATAGACGGCAGAAATCGACAATACTTGGAGACTCGATGAGGATCAGGGTGTGACACCTTCGGCCATTGAGTGGGATCATTAATCCATTCCAATGCTTGTCTAAAAGAACACTGAACACCAAACTTTATCAAAATCCCAACTCTTGGCATCAGCCACCAAAGTACATATATAACTCTCCTGATGTCCCCTTTCAACTACACTTTGACCATATTTTAAATTTTCATGTACTTTCTTGTCTAACACCTGTGATCTCCAATAGCTGCCATTCAGATTCAAAGGTTTGTTTTCCCCCAAAAAGAGGCACGAACCACACTTTGGCCTCACTTTGGGTGAGGACTCGGCCCCCAAACGCCCCCTGCTGTCCTCAGCTGGTGTGCTTACTCTGGATGAGGAACTGGAACCGAGGGTGCTCTTCAGTGAATTTGGCACTGGGCCGGTTCTGTTCCGAGTCGCGGTGGCCCCCGGATTCCAGCCACTTGGTGCCAAACATCTTGCAGTAATCCAGCTCCGCCCCCTTCCTCTCCTCCAGTGTGACCTAAATACACCACCAGGGGGGGCAACAGAGTACAACCTCTCATATTTAACGTCATCCAAAGGAGCCGGCTGGTAGGACCAGCAGTTCCTTCAACAGGTCTGACAAGTTCCTGCATGTTTCTCAAGCAAAATTTCTTTCTGATGCTGCCAGACACACACTATGGACATCTATCAATAATAGCTCAAGAACATGTGCGTAAAAGTTGGGTACAGGAAACTGTATCTAGTGACATTTGTAAGTGTGTCTACTGACGAAACCTTGACTAATACGCCAGCCTTTGACTGTCACTGCAGGAACGTCACTTTGTCTTCCTGTTCCGTGCTACACATGCATCACTTCCGCAGTAACGTTCTCCAGACACCAGCCAGTCTGTCAGTGGCGCACCTGAGACTTGTTGAGCACCTCCAGCTGACCGATGGAGGCGATGAGGAGCTGCCGGGCCGTATGGGAGTCCCTCTCTGCCCCCATCAGCGGGTTCCTGTGGCAAGATAGCTGCTGCAGGCTGGCCAGCTTCTCCAGCTCGTTTACCACAGACCACTGCGAGAATCAAGGGAGACGCATCACAGGGGGGCCTGTTCCCATAGCAACACTGACAGCAGGCGGGGCCTCTAAGGAGAGCTCAATTAGTGAAATTATTGGCCGACTCACATCCTAAAAACTGTCCTATTACCCAATCATGAATCACCGATAATCACTAAGTAATATACCATGACAAAATAACTGTAAAATATTCAAAAAGCTTTAGATAGAAGTGCTTACAAGAAACACTGTGATTGGTCACCTCAGACGCGTTCAGATGAACATTACCTCTGAAATTTTGTTGTCATCCAGTGCTAGAATCTTCAGTGCAGGGAAAATTGCAGTCTTGCCTCCTTAAAATAGAGAATCAAAAGGTGTTACACTTTGCCACGGGCCAGAATAATACTGCATGGCTTTTTAATACTTTAAACCACAGCCCACATTCAAACACTAATGGAATAAAGTACACTGACATTCTGAAAACTTAAAAAGCATCTTGTAACTTTACCTGGACCTACGTCATTAAACTGCAGGGACGAGAGCCCAGTTTCAGCTAAGTTGAGCTTTTCCAACCTGTAATTTAAAGACACTTTCAATAGTTGTATTTTTTGTTCAGTACACAAGACACACTCAAACATCCAGCACTAAGGCAGGGATAGTTGAAATGTAGTTGAAATCAGAACAACTGAAATAACTGGATTGATAGAAGAACATCTTCTGGTGTAGCCATGTAGTGGAGAATTCATTGATAAAATCACCCCAAATTTCTGATTGAGACATTTCATTCACTGTCATGGCACAGGACACTGAAGGTAAGCGGGTTTTGTTAAAGATAGCAGGTGAACTGTTCAATCCTTAGTTTCCTACCTGGGGAGATCAGCTATTTTTAGGAGCTCGCTTCCATCAGCAATGGGGTTTCTGGACAGATCCAACACAGTCAGCGAGTGTAAGACACTGACTGGCCTGCAAATAAAAAAACAAGGTCACCAAGGGTATGTGGCATGGTACAATGTTCAGTATAGCATGCTTACTCTCGCAAATCTTACTTCTGCAGTTCGGTGATCCAGTTGTCATTAACGTACAGCTCTTCCAGGAATGGCCACATGGGGGCAGACTGGAGAACCTGTGTTGGTGTCGATAAACTGTGATTTTCTATCGATGTAATCCGACACAAACATTTACGCAGGCAGCAAAAGTTAAATAAGATATTTAGATATAATATTAGGGAGCTCAAATTAGCAGGTAGCAAAAACAATGATAGACCACAAACTAAACAGAGAAAGAGGGGAGAAGAAGAAAAGTAAAAGTAAAAGACAGTAGAAGAACAATACCTCAAAAAGTATTTATTGGTCAGATGTGCATATAAAGAGCAAATTAAGACACAAGGAATGACTTTCAGTTAAATCATCGCCAGTCTGCTAGGATCAATCATTGACCTTTTCTGTGAGTGCAACCATATTTATTACATTTTGATAGAAGCTAATCCTCAGGGGCCTGCTTCTATTCCAACTTTCACCCTTTACTCCTAACTGTCTTTCAATTACCTTAATTTAGAAATGTCCTCAAAAAATATATTTATAAACGAGAGATTCTCGACTGTATGGGCTCACCTCCTTACAGTGTCTTAGGGTAACCTCTATAAACTAAAGGACCACAGAATAGCAGACAGTTGTACAATGCAACCACAGTGATGTCAGTGCCCACCTCGGACCAAGAGATGGCACTGCCTTTAAGATCAAGGACTTTCAGGCTGGCAAACGCAGGAGCCAAGCTGTGGGGGTCGGCAGGGAGACTCAGTCTGTTTTCACTAAAGGCAAGACAGAGACGTGGACCAAACACAGTCAGGGCACTATCGGGGCATTTTTATAGCATGAAACAACGACGGACTGACCATCACAACTGCTGGTGACTGGATGTTTTCACATGATAATAGCATCTAGAAGGTAGACACATGTAAAGGTGTCTATTAAAATAGAAAAACTAGCCAAGTCATGAGAAACACTTTACTTAAAAGCAGTCATCATAATGTATTATAATTAAGTATTATAAACACTGCTATAAATATTTATAAAAAAAGCATAACACATTATAACCATGTTTATTATGCATTATGAATGCTCTATGAAGCTCTCATCTATGATGCAATTTAGATACTTTTATAATGCATTATAGTGGTGAGTATGAGAATTAAGGATGATTTGTACTGCATTATGAAGGTATTTATATTGCACTTACAGATGAGAGCTTCATAAAGCATTTATAATTCTCATATTACCCAGGAGTTCTTAACAAAAGCACACAAAACTGTGATGATTCTGCAAGTTCATACGAAGGCCACACATTTACAGCAGAGAGTGAGCGTGACGTTAAGTGGGGCCGCTCTGCTCTGCTCACCCCAGCCTGAGCTCCTGGAGATGCTGAAGCTGGCGGGTAATACCAGCTACGTCCTCCCAGCAGCACAGCAGGTTGCCAGACAGGTCCAGCGACAGCACGTCTGAGTTCACCTGTTAGGGGCTGAACACTAACCCTGAAAACACAGCTGTACCTCTGAAGTTACCAAAACCACTCAGACCCATAACTTCCATCTAAGGGCTGAAGTAGAGCAGGTATGTGGGCTGTGACTGCCCCGAAACATTCTCATCCTGGGGAATATACATCAGTGTACATCATTAACTACAAGTTTTGTATTTGAATAGTGATGAACATGCAGTGTGCAGTGGATTTTTCGTGTATGCATTTCTTTGCACTTTAAATATTTTAAATCAGTGTTTCTCAACCCTGTCCTCTGAGACCACCAAGCAGTCCATACTTTTGCTCCCTACCAGTTCCCAACACTTGGGGAACCAGGTTTTAGGTGTTTCTGATTGGTTGGGAGCTGGGACAGAGTAAAAATATGGACTGTCTGGCGGTCTCTGAGGACTGGACTGAGAAAAACTCAAGAAATAGCAGGATTTATCTGGGTGGTGGCATACAGATTGAGTATAGACACACTGGACTGACTGGGTTGAACTGGCCAGGAAAATAAAGGATACCGGGTGTCATTTCTCTGATTTCATTCTCCGGACCAGGACCACAGACCTCGCAGCATCTGAGTGACACTGCAGTGACATTTGCTATTCTGTCCAGAACACAAAAAGGGGCACACTGTCACTAGGGGGGACACCAGAAAACACAGATCAAGAGGAAAGATTTTAAATCTGCTTTGCAGCAAATTTACATCAAAAACAACAGGGTGCATGATCACAGCAATGTAGACACTAAGAATCTTACTTCTGTTTTTCAGAGACAGCTTCAAATCCAATCATCTCCACTGTTCTGGTAGAAATCTTGAGTTGCTCTCCAGTGATGGCATCCAAATCCACCTCATACCGTTGCCTCATTGCCACCAGGTAGGTAACACCAAAGCTGGCTTTTTGTGGACGGATGAAGGAGCCACCAGTTGGATATCTGTGATACAAGTCGGTCAGTACAGGAGACACAGCTGAGAAGCGTGAATAGTGAACCACGTGAGCCCTGGGGCGCCTCACTGACATAAAATGCATGCTTGTAGTTTTGGGTATGTCTTCATATCCCCCATTAACCTCCTACACCCCATCCAGCTGAGTCCAGCTTCTGCAGGTCATAACCAGTGATCTGTTTGTAGATGCCCTGCGTCATTACCTGCATGTGAAATACTGAACTCCTCCATGTCCGCCATCGTGTTTTCCTCGTTCTGGGTTGTCCCACTCCACACCGAGCCACAAACCTCCACACAGCCACATGCACAATAAGTAAAACGATCAGTATCTGTCGACGGTGCCAAATACCGCACGGCAGTGTTCTCGCAACCGACCTGTGGTGGGGGGCACGGCGCCCACATAGCGCACCGTACCCCGCTCCCCGTCGCAGGTGACCCTTCTCCCCTCCGCATCTGACGCGACAGACTCGACCATGGCCGACGCCTCGGGATTAATGATTCTCATCTGAGTACCTGTGTCATGAGAAAAGTCATTAAGCCGGAGATTAGCGGACGCCACATATAAAATCCTATTTTATTACCATCACTAGCATCATTAAGGAAAACAAATTTAAGATGAACAATAATATGCAGTTAGAGAAAATATACAGAACTCCAATGTACTGAAGAAGACATCCAATCACATTAAAAAGCAACTAAAATATTTTTAGTAAACAGTCAATAACTGTTTTTCATGCTGTCATGTGACTGAAAAAAACGGAGATTATTACAGATAGATAAAGTATATAGCTTCTGGTACTTTTTCTGTCACCGTGAACATGTTGATTAAACGGGTGGTTTACCTTAGTCAAGCCTGCTTTTCTTTATTCATACATAATATCTAGCAGGAACAGCAAGGATGACGCAGGCTCTTCGCGAATAAGTGACACAATCGCTGTGCGACGGCGCGTCGAAATTTCGTCACTGTAGACGGAAGTGATTCTTGCTAAACCATAGAGGAGGAGACGGTGCACATGCCAATTTTAAAACACGTGCAGTGTTTATCTTGCTATTTATGGGAGTGTTATGAGAAATATATACTGTTGCGATGCGAGAGACTTTAAGAAGCAACCGAAAAAGATTTCTGCTGAAAAATAAGCACACCTACAGAAGCAGCCCAGCGTTTGTCTTCGCTTTTGGATGGTGGTTAAGAGTAGTGAATACCATTAAAGTATATTTTAGATTTGTACTTTAGTAGTCTGTCATAACTTACATAACTTAATAAGTGTAAAAATGCCAGATGTTCCAGGATCATACTAAGGATCATTTATAAGTTCATTTATAATGAGAATGAAAAACAACCAATCAAAAATGGGCAATGCATACTCTATTATACTTAGACCATTGGTTTTGAGCAGCGCATTTGTCTTTAGGGAATGCAGAGAATGTACATGATTTAAAGGGAAGGTTGGCGGATTTACCAAGCACAGCCGCCAACGCGGCAGTATTTTTAATAATACCTCGCCTAAATGTCGTTTCTTACATAAAAACCACACACCCACTTCCTATTCAGATGATAATCCATTTGCGCTGCTGAACCTCTCAATCAGAAATAGCCAAGTGCTCATTATGTACATGGAATGTTATCTGGTCCGGTGATGAGGCAAGTTACTGCCCAGGGGTGAGTTTCCCGAAGCCTTCTTAATGCCAGTCATCTTCCAGCTGCTTGTCCAGTACATAACCGCGGAGTATAACTACAACACGGTCTCTGTCTCACACCTCTGAGACCCGGGTTCTATTCTCCACCAGGATTTCATGTGTGTGGAATTTGTGTATTATCACCGTGTCGTCGGGGGGTTTTCTCCGCCCCCGCAGTCCAAAAGCATGCTGAGGCTATAATTGGAGTTACCAAATTGCCCGTGTGTGTGAGTGTGCCCTGCGATGGGTTGGCGCCCCATCCTGGATTGTTCCCTGCCTAGCACCCCTAGCCTCCGGGATGGGCTCCGGACCCCCCGTGACCCTGAACAGGATTAACGGTTTCAGAAAATGGATGGATGTTTGGTTGTCATAACCGACGAGAAATGTCTGGGTACGCGCCTTTGTCACCGATACGTACACATGTACTCCATTAAAGTTTTACTACAATTTTTAAATACCGTCGTTATTATTATCAGCACCGAATATTTCCAGCTTGCACAAAGCGCGTTTTTCTTGCTTAGCAAATGAAGATGGTTGGTGCCATACATGGTTAGCCAGTAGGCGGCGCACTTCTCTACAGTTCAAATTAAATACTTAGTGGGTTCGTGCAGATGACGCGGAAACATGAGCGGAGTCCCTAACTCTCTACGGTGATTAAATAAATTGTTGTATTTATTGAAAGAGTGAGAGTGTATCCCTTTCTTTTGGGACAACATGAGGAAATGAAAGCCGTATGAAGATGCCCCGGTGTGCTGGCTAAAACGCCTCACCTCAGCGCACAAGAGCGTGATGGGTGGAGAGCCTTGCACGAAATAACCATCGTGCGTCACACTCCTGGGAGATAATGGTAGCAAGTGAGGTGAATTAATCTTCGTATAAACACCTAGTGCTGTGAGGTATGAGGAGTATTGCTTTATGAACACAAGGCAGTACCACTGTTATTCTAATTTGCTAGGAGTACAGGCTACTGGAATATGCGAAAGTCATTAGTACATTAACATCGAGTTTTCTGCATTTAGTAACCGTCTGGCAAGAGATCCACCTGTACAGTAAGGGGAATTTTAAAATCAATAAGCCCACGCAAATTATCTACATGGAAATCTGGAGAAGCTTTATATGTCTAACAATATAAATAATGAGAAGATCAATAGTGTTATAAAGCCGTAAATGGAACATCTTAGTTACACGTTAACCGGGTACCGGCATCTTTATAAGAAGCTGCAGTTCATCCACATAACTGATTTTTACACTGCAGATGTTTTTCGGGGTCATGCTGAGAGGGGCTGTTTCCTGTCTGTGCCCCCCCCCCCCCAAATCCCATTATAAGTATAGTGGGACTTCAAATGAACACGATGGCCCTTTGAAGCAGGAGCAGCCGTCACCCATGACGGATTCCTACATTTTTACTCACATTTCAGCCGATATCCCCGT
>JAODLD010000047.1:14290555-14314586 GCA_026781065.1 Mormyrops boulengeri
GGCCCTTTGAAGCAGGAGCAGCCGTCACCCATGACGGATTCCTACATTTTTACTCACATTTCAGCCGATATCCCCGTAATTCCCCGTCAACTCATCCGAGCACAGACGGTATATTAAGACGACACGGAGATGTCAGTTTTCGTTTCCGATTTATTCTTTGTCAGTTCCGATCCATAACCCGGATAAATGCATATGTCCTAAATGTTAAAATGTATAGTTATTTAAACAAATGGTAACACGAAACCTTTTCATGCATACATAACTCCTCTGATGTTTCTGCCAAGCTGTATTCTGGATATAATATTCTCATAGTTAGTCATTAGTATAATCAATTCAGTAACCCCCCCCATTTTCCCCATTTCCCACGAATGAATAAGTGTTTTAAAAATGTTTTAGTAAAATCCATAACCATCCTCCCCATTCATATCCTTAAAAATCACGCAAAGCATTGGTCAAACGCGCGTCTTACCTTACCGGCAAAAATTGCGGCGAGCAGGGAAGCTGCCGGTGCCAAACTGCTGCGGGGTACCGGACAGGCAGGCGGCCCGGCGGGCGCTGATGGAGGCATTACCGCGTTATACTCGATGGACAGCCAGAAAAGCAGACTGCAACAACACAATGCCTCACCCGTCCTTGTTGCAGTCCTCTGTATCCCAGTACAGAAATCATAAGATGGAAAGAGTTTGCGATGTAAATATATAATGCTCGATTTTAATAATACAGTAATAATGATGACAAGAAAGCCTGAGGCAAGTTCACACAATAATATAATTAATACTCCAACCGTGTAAGAATAAGCAAACTTAATGCCCTTCCATTACACACTGTAGGTCCAAAAGCACAATTACATAGTTGTGTGCTTGTTTTTAGATAAAATAATCTCCTGCAGGCCAGTATAAAAGTAGTAAGGTTCACTTTACTGTATCTGTCAGAGCAATTTGTATATATTTAAACTATGAAACCCCCAAAAAAAAACTGCATCTCAATAACAACACAGCACAACTACAATACCTAAATATTTTATTTTGATAAAAAAAGTAAGGCTTTATTCTTTGTGTCATTTAACACCTCAAATGGTAGAAAATGGCTGGATGACGATGTTCTCTGACACGATATTCTGGGAAGCATTTGAGCAGTGGGACCATTGCAGAGTTCGGGAATCAGCAGGGTGAGGTGGTGATAAGTGAGGGCTGGGAGATTGGGCCCCCCCGCCACTCAATCCTTGTATAATAGGCTGAGCTGCTCCACCAGGCTCTCCAGCTCGGGGTTACCCCCCATCTCCTGGATCAGCCTGTAGGCTTCGTCCTCTAGCTCCTTGAGTGTCTGCCGGGTGTAGGCGAAGGAGCCCACCTTCTCCAGGTAGTCCACGCAGTAGCGCTTTACGTCCACGTTCTCGGTGCGTTGTCGCAAGATGTTCTGCACCTGCGTGCTGTCCGGCTGCGACCAGATGGCGTGGATAGTGGGGAAAGAGAACTTGCCCTCGGTGAGGTCCTCGCAGAAGCTTTTGTTCTCGCTGTACTCCTTGGACTTCAGGTTGGCGTAGTCGTCGCGGATCTGGAAGAAGAGGCCTAGGATGTCAAGCAGCGGCTTCAGGTCCCGCTTGCAACCAGAGAAGAGCTGCATGAGGCCCACGGCCAGGCCGAAGAGGCCGCCCGTCTTCTTCAGCACCATGCTGCGGTACTCCTGCTCGCTGGGGCATGTGTAGGTGTCCCGCCAGTGGATGTCCAGGCCCTGGCCGCGGTGCAGCTCCAGCAGCTGCCGGGTGAAAACGCGCACGGCCTCCGGGTGCTGCAGGGTCAGCACCTTCTCCAGGCCCAGGAAGTATACGTAGTTGGCCGAGTTGATGACCGAGGCCACTCCGTAGATGCTGTGGGCCACGGGGAAGCCACGTCTCAGCTTGGAGCTGTCCTCGATGTCGTCGATCAGCAGGCTGGCATTATGGAGCATCTCCGTTATCTCGATGATCACCTGTGGACAGAGGGGAGAACACCACGTCAGACCATGGAAGAGCATGAGGCTTCCTGCTTCACTACATGTTATAGTATCTCTCCCGCCCTCTCCTAGTATGAGAGAAACTGAGGAACCGTAACAAGATTCCAAAGGGCAAGAAACTCAGTCGACACCAAAAAGTTATTATGCACAACCAGAGCTACTCAGTACTGCTGTTGGCGCCCCCTAGTGTTGCCAGCAGGTGTGTCACCTGCCATGCGTTTCTAGAACATGTGCCCTTCTCACGTCACATTACTTCTGTCGGGGAGGAGGCAGAGGCAGAGGTGAGTGCGGTGTCTTTTCATCTGGGTGGTATTGCGAGCAGATGGCGCCGGAGAGATGCGGGGCCCTGGGACGCCGTTAGCCACGAGATTAATGAACGATGACAGAGAGAGGAGCGTGGGGACGTGGTAGCACCTGACCGGACGTCGCACACGGCCCGCGGATGGCAGCCAGCGAAGGATCCCATCCATGCACCCGCCCCGCACAATCCTAGAAGGACCGGCCCTCGTTCCACAGGCAGCCAGCCTCCTCGGTCCTCAGGACCCTGCTTCTCTAAGGCCGTGGGCCCCGTGACAAGCACACAGATGAGCATGGGGGCTGTGGTAGCGGTGCAAGCAGCCAGAGGCGGGATTCAGACACCTCACATATGCGCGCACACACACACATACACACACACACACACACTCTGCTCAGGGTGACTGTCCACATTGCTCGCAAAAATCACCACCATGTCATGTTATGAAACTGGTCTCCTATCCAGTGGGACATTAATAATAAACCCTGGGCTAGTTACTGGGTTCTCTTGCTGTGAATCTACATGAGTAAGGAGTATAAACACACACAGGTCTGTAATTATATCTTTGTGGGGATTCTCCATTCATTTCTATGGGGAAAATTCTAATCCCAGCAATGACAACCTTAACCCCTACCCAGCCCTAACCTTAACAATAAGTAACCAAACGTGTGGCATTTAAATTTTTTTGATTGCTTTCAGAATTGCATTTACTTTATAAAATTGAGTTTCCCCTTGCAGGGACAGAATAAATGGTCCCCACAACATCAAAATAACAGTTTTTTATCATATTGTGGGGACACTTGGTCCCCAAAATGTAATACATGCATCCACATAAAACAGGAGGAAAACAAAAATAAAATTCATTCATTCACTCTCGATATACACATTAAAATATAAAAGGAGCTGGCTGTAGCATAAAGACGAAAACAATGGCAGTGTTCCCATGGTGATCTGTGATCCCTGTATCACAGCACTTGCAGGAACTGAGCAAACGCTGTAGGTGACTGAATCCATGACCCCCTGGAGTTCCTGTTTTTCTTTGGTAATTGCTACATTGAAGCCCCTTTCTGCTTTCAGTGGAGACGACAAGCCTACAAAGCATCACCACTATCATCATCATCCCCTCTAGGTGCACGGCATGCTGGGAACTTGGTCTGACCACGTCTGTAGCCGTGCCCTCTGTTGATCTGGAGACCATACTTTAGCTTTTAGTGTGTAATAGCTAAAGGGATATATGCACATGACTTCCCGTGATGGACTGCAACCCAAACTCAACAACCTTTATCTGAAAACAGGCAGAAAGTAAAAAAAAAAATAATAAAAAAATCAGACGGTGGATGAAAATTTGCAGTTACTCCACCTGCAAGTACCGACTGTAGTTTCAGCCCATAAAGGACATGGCCAGGTATTGCCCCCCCCCCCCCCAAAAAAAAGCAGCTGCAAGTTTTACTGCAGGATGTTTCAGTCCATGCATGTGCGTCAGTGATGGGCGGGGGAACGTGCCTATGAGGAATGATCACATCTTGTAAGGGTGTAAAGGCTTTTGGGGTCCTGGAAAGAGGGTCCAAGACACACCAGAGCCCCAAAGTGTCTGGGTTCTTCAGATTATTTGCTTGAGCCCTCCCTGAGCAGTATAAATATTTCTTTGTCAGATCCCTTCTTCATAAGCTGAAATATATCCCAACAATTCTAGCTGAGCTTAGGAAAGAAAACCAACAACAAGGGAGGCATCAAACTGCCTTTTCTGCAGTTTTATTTGAGTGAATTCAGAGGGAAAAAAACAGGAGCAGAAAATAAACAGCGAGCTGAAGCGAAAACGGCCCAAATCTCTGAAGGCCTTCGAAAGCAGGTGTTTCTCTTGCTCGCAAAGTTCTTAGTACCTTCACTCCTGTTATACAAGCAGGAAAGCACCTGCAGGGCCATAAGAAGTCCAGGCACACTCTGGTAAAGGATCCCATCCAGTACAGAGCCATGCATATCCCGACTGGGCCGGAACTGAAAACGGCACGACATGGAATCTGACAACCGAGGGGGCTCCGCCTCAGCCAATCAGCTGTTCCAAGCCATGAGAAGGAGGAGTCAGCACTGGAGCAGTTGGAGGCCATGTTGAGGGGCCCAATAGTGACATCATTCTTCTGGTGCTGGAATGTTAACAGTCAACCTTCTGATCACAGTCCTAACCCGCTGAGCCACCTGATTTGATGATCAGTGACCTGGATGGGTGGCAGATGTGAGAATCTTCTCCACATGGTGTTGGTGGGGGGTGGTTACAGGTTCCAGCCGCTGGCGAGGCAGCAGCCTCTAGACAATGAGAGTGTGGCTCACGTGACAAGTTCAGGGAGAGTTTACAGCCTGTCGCTCGCTGCTGGGCAGGGGAGGTGGGGGGTTCACAGGGGGCAAAATCACAAGCCTTAAATGAGGCCTCTCATTGCACGGCAATCTCAGCCACAGGGTCTCAGGGATACCCAGCATGCACTTCTGCCATCCAATCACTTTCATGTTGTTATGGGAAGCATAAACATCTGCAGTGTGAAATCATTACTGATTGAAAAACAGGCAATGCACAGGTAACATAACCAGCAGAAGATAAGGTCTAAGGCCAGCATGATCACAGTCCACCCCCAGGAATGGGGTTTCAAACACACCTCCAGTCAGTTACCATTTGTCGGCACTATAAGGCCAGTAAATCAAGAAATAACTGACGGTACGGCGTAACCCCACCCATCGTGGGTGATCATAAACCCGCTCTTCACTTTGAGCTGACAGGTTTATGGTGAGAGAACAAGGCCCAACAGGCCATAATGTCCTGTTTGGACGGGGAACGTGTGACCAGGCAGCTGGTCGAAAAACAGAATGCAGCTACACAGGATGCAGCTTCCAGGGGGCCGAGACGCCCCCATAGAATGCCAAAAGACCATCCTGCTGGGCCATGCTGCTCCTTAGGGCAGTAACTAGTGATGTGCTGGTACAACAATGTCTGGCATGCGCCAAACCTCCACTTCCAGCAGGGGGCAGCGTTTCCTGGATTCCACCAAGAGACTGATAAGTAAATGAGTGATCTATCCAGAGGATCACATCTAGGTCCCTATGCTCAGCACCAAACATTCTCTCCTCCATCCCATTTCTGCACGGCGTCCTCTGGAGGCCAGGGATCTCTCCCCCCCCCCCCAATCTTCTCAGGACTCGCCAGACTATCGCGGAGTGAATTTCGGCCAAAAAATCCAGAGAACAAAAAGTCACCGATTCGTCCTCACAGTGCTCTTCCAATAAATTCCACCGGGGGGGCCTCTTGAGTTACCAGTATAAAAAGGCAGCTGGCAGATGGTACCAGATAAATGGTTGCTTAACTAATCTCAGAACAGACAGGCCTTTAAAAGGGACACGGTGACATTCTGTCACAGGGCTGGTGTTAGGAATAACCACCCCGCAATGCTCACCTATTATCCCCGGTTGCTTTCTGGCACACGTCTCTAATTTGGATACTGTGATCTTATCAAATGGGGCCTGGTTTCATCTGCAGGTCACCCTCTTCATCACAGGCCTCCAAAATTTTGACTGAGCTACACTCATCATGATTCTCTACTATGCTTCCAATGTTGACTGGTGTCTCCAAATCACCCAGTAATGGACTGGCATGGCATCCAGTGTCCGCCGCCTCATGTTTTGTGCTTCCCAGAACAACCTCAGGCTCAGTGTGACCAGCTTTGATTCCAGGTGTTCTTTATTTTTTTTTTTAAGGTGGGGGCCTAAGAAGGGCCGTACAGAGGGCCCAACATTATCATTAGCCAATGATAGGTTTTCAATCAGTGATTGACAGGAGATTCAATAGCCCAGCAATTTTGTTTGCAGTCACTGGCTGTGAATGGACAGTGCAATTACTAATACATTCAGATAAAAACACGGTGTGCATTGTCCTCCATAGTTTAATGCCTACTTGTCATGTCTGTATCATTTAAGTTTATATTTAATTGCCACTACTTAATAGCCCATTAATTCTATGTTTTGTACTTTACGTGGACACAGTACCATCATTATTAGTAACGCAAAAATATTGCATGGGATTGCAAAAATACTGAATGGGAATGCAAAACGATAGAAAAAAAAAAATGATCCCACCCTGACCTCTTAGGGGCTGCGTATGAATGTGACATTGTACGGACTGTTAATAGTGTTAATGAAATAGTGAAAAAAATGATTCAGTGTTGGTTGGGGGGGGCACAGGTATTCAAATATTTTTGAATGAATTGCGTAATATTTTAAAATTTGTTTTGAACTTGATTTTTGAAATCAACAGCCCTAGCTCCTGTACCCAGGAACGGTGAGGTGAATTGGTATCTGTAAATTGCCCATAGTGTGCAAAAGCATGTGCCCCCTGGTGCATCTAGACACAGGCTTCAGGCTCAGAATGGCCCTGCTGTTACAACAGTGTTTCCCAATCTGGTCTTCAGGGACCCACAGCCGGTCCACGTTTTTGCTCCCTTCGAGCTCCCTGCCAGACAGTTTTTGCTCCAGTAGGGAGCTGGGAGGGAGCAAAAACATGGACTGTCTGTGGGTCCCCAAAAGTCAGATTGGGAAACACTGTTGTACAGAATAAGCTGTTATGGGAGACGGACACCATAAAATGCAGGATTCTGAACCTACAGCAACACCTACTTAACTAGCTTTACCTTTACCTTCACATTTCAGTCACGCAGCCTGAGAACATCCCTCTCCTTCATGCACCAGTTCCCTGCCTCTGCGCGACGAATCCATGTTACATTCATCACTTGCTCTGCTGCTCAGCTGATACCTACACTGTGGCCTCACTGTCTTCCGCTTTATTCCTAACCCCCTTTTCTTGGACCAGTTCCTTTATAAATTACCCAGTAACCCTCACAATCTGGCCTGCTTTAATCCCCCCGGGTGCCACTCTATACATCCCTCACCCACTGCAAGTGTGCACCATTCCAGAGCACAGGTACCTCACCAGTTTGCAGGGAGATCAGCTACCATCAGCTGACCACATCATCTTGAAACGTCTTACAGTGCCTTATAAACCTAAACACCTCCCTTCTCAGAGGGACATCTCAAGCGCATAACAAAAACAGCTCTCTTTTGGCTTCTGACATCTTGCATGTGGTACAGGCAGAACAATCCGGACACCTGCATGGATACGACCCCCCAATGTCCACCCACTCTCACCTGACTTCTGCTGGGCAGATGGCCCCGCCCGTCATCCTGCTTTCCTCCAGGTTGCCAGTGCCCACCTACGCTCCTCGCAAAGCCCGGTAGCAGTTAGACGTCGTGCTGTCCGACGGCAAGTGGAGGAGTTCAGCGGACGAGGTCCCTCATCAGTATGTAGGCCTTTGCCGGGGGCGATAATCCTAGAGTCACTGAGCTCCAACTTCCTCTGACATCCCTCCGCTCAAGGTGGGCTATGGCCTCTCCGAAAGGTATTCCTACCTAGTTCTGCCAGTTCTATGTCAGTTTCAGAGCACAGAAGCTGCTTCTTCAGCCTAAAGGCTTCAATCAAACCTTTAACGCTCTCATTGTGACAACAGTCATTCTACAAGCCCTAAACTACAACAGTTACACGTCTACACTGAGGTCAAAGATTCCCTTAGAAATTCGAAAGATCAGGCAACAAGACACAGAGTAAGAAAAAGGTGAATGATTTTATGTGTTGAAATAGACTAGTTCTGGGGCGATACACAAGAACCTCTCTGGCTTTAATCACAGATCTGATTCTCATGTCCACATCCAAAGGGTTTGATGATGATATCAAGGGGAAAATCTACGACATAACACCTGGAAACTGCAAGCGCCGGAATCTGCGATATCAAGCCGATCTTCTGATCCTCTGATGCCAGTTACATTCAGCACTGAGGTCAGAGATGTGCTGCCGGCCTGGGAATTGGAGTCCATCATGTACCATCTGGCTGTCCTTCCTGCCGCTCTGCTTTCGAAGTGTTGAGAACTAGGTAAGCAACATCCACCCAGCTTTTCCCCAGGCTGCGAACGCACCAGATTTTACCAGATAGAAATGTGTAAATTAGAGGCCGAACTTTGTTAATTACTCTCTCTTAAATCCCCACACACACACAGGTCAAGTGTTAAATTCATTGTTTCATGCAATGCTTGTGAAATGGACCCAGCTGCTAACTCACGCACACGAAACTCTGAACATCGTCCGTCGGTGCTAAAAATCACATCAGGGGGGACATGGAAACTCCAGCACACAGCGAAGGGAGCCAGGAGTCAACCCTCAGCACTGGGGGTGGGGGGGGATTGCTACCCACTGAACTACACAGCATTTAACATTTTTACTAGATTTTAGATTTTTACTAACAGAACATAGATTTATAAATAGCTACCCAAAAGCTCTGTGACATTGTGGTGCCCTCACAAAACCAAAAATGGAGGAGGACAGTGGAGTCAGTAAGATCAAATCCGTTTAGTAAGTTCTGCACACAGTTTGTCCTGTTGGGCTCTTCTCATAACCCTTTAGTCTATTTGCACTCTTCCTCTCACAAGAGCTGCTGTACATTGTACAGCATGGAGTAAACAGGACAACCAAGAATTAATAAACGAGCAAACTCAGACGTGTGCTTGGCTGTTGACGTGACAAGAGAACGAGGCACTGGGTTCTTCTGGGCCGTGGTCCCAAGTCCTAAAACGAGTCTTTGCCAGAATGGTAGGGAACAGTAAAAAAGACGTTTTTATAAGCAAGCTCTGTAGCCACAGTCAACTATGCATCTGTAATCGCGTCATGATTATTTTTCATTATTTTTGGCTTTGGTGCCTCCGACCGGCCTGAAACAGAACTGCAGAACAGAACTCTGGCAAGTTGGTCAACCCCACGGCCAAGTTTGCGGTTCTCCACCAGCAACATTGGGTCATTCAGCACAATTTAACTGTCGGTTCTGAGCCAGAATTCCATTCCTGGCAGTTCTGCCCAAAGACCGACAGGCTCACACATCTTGATTCTCTGCAAGAGACCGCAGTGCGTGTCTACAGCAACTGGAAGCTTCTGAGATAATGCCAGACATTACAGTTGGCGGGAGACGATGTAGAAGTACATTCAAATTCTAACCACCCGTCTCGTACATGGTTGCAGAAAGCCTGAAGCCAGTTCGAGGCAACGTTAGGCACAAGGCGGTGGAGCATTGTGGAGGGGGGGCAGCCCCTTGGAGGGCACACACGCGCAAGGGCATAGCTCTGGTTTCAACACTGGTAGGGACTTATTCAACCCCGAACCCCCATTGCCCTTACACACACGGTACTCCCACAATACTGGTAGCAACATGTCCCTGTTGTTCATACTCAACTCGATGCTCTTACACACACGGTACTCCCACTCAACTCCCTTACACACGTGCAAAAGGACACCCACTTCTGGACCCTGCAACACAAAGAGAACATGCAAAATTCACAGTGTAGATGTGTCTTGATGAAAAGGCCTAGAATAAAGTAACACCAGGCCAGCCCACACTGTTGACGTTCTCAATGAACCAAAAGCTAAAGCGCAGTTTGCCCCAAGGATGCCCAGTAGACGCAATAAGCTGACAGGGATGCTTAGGGGGTCAAACTGTCCTAAAGGCCTCCGTTGTTTATGAAACATCTGCGACACAGAGATGCGACACACGACCGCAGCTTGACGTCTGTCGCAGGATCCCTTGAAGACGAGCTCCTGCTGAGACGGATGACACCACAGGGCTGTTGCATCCCTCAAAGCCCCAAGACCCCAGAGAACATGCCAAACCCACATGTCAATCAGCTGGGCACACACTCCTAACCCCGCTAAATCCCCAAGTCCAAAGCCCAGACCCATTTACAAGGCTACGGAGATCGGCAGCGAAACCCCTACAGCTCAGAGGGTTATACATTTACATTCAAGCCAGGGTGATGGCCTCTTGTGCTGGATGCTAACAGAATATCATTTTTAAACTGCGTGGAGAGCACTATCCGATCTATAGAGATAAATATTGTTTTCATCCACAGTAATTCTGCGGTAATTACGTCTGGCCGTGTCGCCCATACCTGCTGCGTGACTGAAAAACCCCCCAACAACCGAATTAACTCGTCAGCTCTCTATAGAGGCCGCATGTTCCTCTCGTAGAAGCCAAAGTCATTAAAAGCAGGCTGGGAGAGCTTGAGATGCTCATCAAATCTCATTTCCCTCGGAGAGAGAGAGAGAAAGAGAGAGAGGGAGACTTCTCCCTGCTGGACGGCGCTCACTTGGACACCGATCTAATCGGCCAGATGCTCTCAGTCTCATCCGCTGCTGTTTGCTTGCCGGGCCTCCGAACGGATGGATTTAATTGCCCCGTGAAAAATATAAACCACTCCAGCGTGACCGTAACTGCGAATCCTTAACGATGTAATCAGCGTGGTAAAAATGCACGGGCTAATTGCACGGTAAAACACGAGGACTGTTCGACGTGTTTCCGCGATCGCCGCAGAACGGCAGTAAATGTTTGGCCGATGGATCCAGTCGCAGTCGTGGGTGAATTTATGAGGTTAAACCAATCGTGGGCTGCAGGGAGGGGCATAGGCAGGCAACATCTTCAAGAGCAATTCAGGAAAATTATCCCTTTCCGGACATATATAATTTTACTGCTTATCAGTGTTATATAAATCAGGCTAAACAGCCACTGACAGACTTTTAAAGTGAAACCACAATAAAGTATACATATCTGTATCAGCCGATGTAGAGATCAGATGGTCTTAAATCTAAATAAAAAATAAACTAAAACTTGTAGTGTGCAGGACATTTCAGCATTCAGAAATCAGAATACCTTTCCACCGACTTCATGGATGAGTGCGTCACCTGCAGGTTGACTAGAGTCCAAACCACATGCGTTTATAATTAGACCACCCAACCTGCAGATGACTCCACAGGCGCTGGTAACAGGACACCCCCAGGTTTCAGCGGCATCCTCGAATTGTACGCTGCTGAAATCCGCAGAGCCTTTGCCAAAATCTATTTTGCATTGATCTGGGACAGAGAACCATTTGGGACAGAGAGACATCAAGAGGCAGGAGCTCAGACTGGCCGGCATAACAGAATTCGGGATGACTATCAAAAACCTCTGTGATAATGTGATACTTAAGGAACTGATCGCAACCATGAAGCTACCCTGGTGTTCAAGAGTGGAAGGAGGGGATTAGGTGTGGGAGGGGCTTGGACCAAAAAGGGGTGTAGCCACTGTCAGGTTTCTGCCCCTTTCCCCCACCTCAATGCAACTGGACAGTAACACAGTGCTGTAACGTCGCAGCCAAACAAAGATTTGGGAAACCCTTTACATGGATCTGACGACAGCTTTGGGGATCAGAATTTAAGGAAGCATCGTGGATTGGGAAAGCTAGCAGGGGCCCTGTACATCTGGTCTTTATCATATCCTATATGCCGACATCATCACTAAAAACCCAGATTTGAACTTGGTACTGAAACACACGTCATCACGCCTGTTTGAATCCGTGACTAACACTTCAAGGGCTTCGTTTGAAAATGCAGCCCCCGTTACCGACAGGATGATGACGAGCGGATGAAATCAAGAGTCTCTCCACTGTATTCGATTTCACTTTCTAGTGCGTGGTGATGTCATCCAGATCTACTGTTGTTCTACTGGGGAAATCACGCAAGCTGCAGGCTGTCTGTCCGCTTCGCCACCTTTCTGCTGTGTCCTAAAATGGGGCCACCTACTGGGAAATCACACAAGCTACAGGCTGTCTGTCCGTTCAGTCACCTTTCTGTTGTGTCCTAAAACAGGAAATACTGGAAGGCACACAAAACACCCTGTCCTTAACCGGCCAAGGAGGACGGAGCCAGACAGGGGACCAGGACCCCGTGACATCCTACGGTACTGGAACAGACTGGCATCTGTCTGACGTAACAGAGACCCCATCACTGTTTGATAAGGACGTCACCCCTGTCCCCGATGAGAAATAAGGGCTAATGTTTACACTTACGATCAAAGAGAAGGGTTTTAAAGTTATACCCACATGCCCTTCCCAAAAGCGCTGAGCACTGAATGGATTCAGAAATCCATCTTAGCCTCTCTGTACCAAGAAATCTCAGCTTTCGGCTCTAGCTGATCTGGATCCTCCCCAAACTCCTCTTCCAGCGGAACAGCAAGCCTCGACAAGCTCAACCAGACCCCCCCTTACAGTGGCCAGATCCTCAACACCTGTTTCCCATATGAGTATGAGTAAACACAAAGTGCTCTCTGGACACCAAGCAGCGCATGAACCTGACACATTTACATGCCATTTATTTAACAGACGCTTTTATCCAAAGCGACATACATTTTTTGAGAGGGTCAGGCGATCCCTGGAGTAACTGTGGGTTAGGAGCCTTGCTCAAGGGCCCCACGATGACAGTGTCACTCTGCTAACCATGGGATTTGAACTGCTGACCTTCTGAGCACATGTACGGAATCCTAACCTGCTGAGCCATAACCCTCCCTGCCAGGACGTCATCTCATCTGGTTTCGGTTGGGTTCTGGCTATCGAGGTGGCTTTCAGACTCATTGATCTGAGCACCAAACGACACGGTGTCCCTGGAGTGAAGATAGGAGGCAAGATTTCATAGGGAAATGGATAATGGCCTCGGAAACCGGACAGGGCTTTTATCGGATTTGATTACAAGCCGTGCCACGTAAAAGCGCTCGACCCTGAAAGAAGGAAGCATAGCTGAAATGCACACAACTGACGGTGAGAGAATGATGAACAGTAGGGGTGTAAATTGCTAACTCCAGGGTGATCGGATTCTGATTATTTAGGGAGTGATTCGATGTATCGGAAATCTTTCATTTCAACCATGACTTAATTTGATTCATTGATTACGCGATTATTTCGATAACCCAATGTTAACCAATATATCGCGCATCTCTAAGGCTAACATTTATTTAGCTAGCTAGATAACTAGCTCAGGGTCTTGGCCGGTGCTATCGTAGCTAGCAAGAAGAATGACTTTTTAGTGCTACAAAAGACGGACATTTCCTCTTAAGCGCAAAGATCGACAGGTTGCATTTCCTTTATCAATATTAACAAGCCTTACCCTGCCATTCTATTTTTTGGAAATTCGCCTGCTGGTGCTACTTCATTGCACCTCTACCTGCAACATGTGAACACGAGAGCATGCAAACCGGAATCAGGAGTATCTCTAAGGCCGATTTTGCCTCCAAAAATCGAATGCAACCAGTTCTGATGTTAAAGATTGATGCAGCTGAATCGTCATCTTAATAATCAATTCATCATCCCCCACATTTAAACCCGCTTGTCAACAGTCAACTAGCTAGTTCACCAGTCAGCTGTAAAGAGCTAGCATTTACTCAGCGTGACAGGAGGGAAATATTAACCGGTCCACATGGTGCTGTTTGACCAGTAAGAAGGAAGATTTATACAGCTAACATTCCCCATTATGAGATTTCTATATAAAAGCTATAAAGGAGTGTAAGACATACTTAAAATGCAGATGTTTCCTTGTGATGCGTCATTGCGTGGAAAAGGGGGGGGATCAGGTGAGAATTCATCGCTGAAAATGGAGCCTCCTCATTCAGCATCGGGTTAAACACACCTGCCAGAACTAGGCCCAGTGATCGGGGAGCATATTCAGAGCAGAGAGACGGGACAAGGAGAACAAAGAGCCATCAAAGGACTCAGCTGGTGGAAGTCACACAGCAAAGGAGGCCATGAAAAGGTTACTAAGGCAACGAGCATGATCCCCTCGAAGTGCAGTCAAGCCGATCGTTAAGGAGAGCAGGAAAGTGTGTCTGTAAGGGGAGGGGGATAAAGAGGAGGGAAACCGGAGAACAGGGAGAGATACTCTGCCTTTCCAAGCGTGGGGGGGGGCTACTTCGGGGGAAAGGGATACAGAGTGAGGTGGGGGGGGACATCATGTAAAAACCTGCATTGCTCCAAAGGCTGGGATGGGAACCCCAACTGCCAGTCAGAAGAGGCCGGCCCAAGTTACAGAGAAATTAGCACTGCTGAAAAACGGTCCACCCAATCAAATGGAGCAAATGTCACATGACCCACACACGCCGAGCCAATGGAGACGCACCCCGGAAAGTCACACAGACAGGGCCTGTGTGAATGTGCTCAAGTGTTTGATTGCAAAAGAAAATTCAGTCAGTGCGAAATCAAAATATATTACTTGGAAAATTACAGAGTTGATCACATTTGATGATCAGGCCTTCTCTGTTATAAATGTTATAAATATATAAGATGTATACAGTTATAAAATATAATGCTCTGAGACTGTTGCTGTATGCCAGAGTTGGTGTTTTCTTACCAAAAAAAGAAATACTGGGTTAAATTAATTGGGTGGAGTGCCACTTTAAAATTATTTAAGCAGAACCTCCCAAACTGGTATTGGCATCGGTGTCAGTTTTCAAAATAATCGGCTATCGGTATCAGCCAGGTGCAGCACGATTCATATCCCACTTGCTCAGTGAGGAGTTTACGTAGCGACAGGTGCGATGAGCATGATGGTGGCCAGCGGCAGGCATGGCTGGGAGCCCAGGAATTGTTTGGAAAAGCAGTAACCTCAGCACAGCTTGGGAGGCGCTGATCCGCCTCAGAAAACACCCAGATCACAGGAGGCCTGATCTTATTAATGCCTCTCCTACAATTAACTAGTTCTCTTCCATCTCTCACCACAGAACCAAAGATAGAGCCAGACCTCAGTCACTAATCGTTTTTTTTTCCCATTGAATTTCTCTATTTGCCTACAGAAACTCAACCATATTCATATTTCAAAAACAGTTTATCGACATATCAGGAACATACCAACATGACATCCCCGCGGGGGTGCCCCAGTCACTTTCATGTCTGCCCTTACCTGCAGTTTGTCTTCTGGGACGTTGAGCCAGTGATTAAATGCTTGCGACAGTTTCTTCCTCACTTGTTTCCCTGTTAAAATAATAATAAAAAGAACACACTCAAAAATCACAGTCACCTTGCGTCTTTAATTCTGTGCTGGCTAACATCAGCCTCCCCCCAGGGAGGGACGTCTCGAACAACAGGGACTCATTTCTGTCGTAGTGAGGTGCTCAGAATCTCAACCACTCTGCCCTCCCCTAGGCACTTTACGAGCTAATTAAATTTCACCTCGGCGGGACAACCCACACACCCCTCTGTCTTCTGACTTGGGCGAGACGAGAACGTGCTGCGTACAGCATGTGACAAGGTCAGGAGGAGGCCACGAGCTTCTCACCAGAAAACAAAAAAAATCTGATTAATCTGTAGCAGTTTTGGGATGAGAGAGCCGCTGTGATGGAAAAAAGGCTCACTAGGGGGCGCTGGAGAATGGCCACAGGTCCCAGGCGACACTGGCTTCTGTAGTGACAGGCCATCATGTCTAGATTGAACAGGGCTTTGGCCTAATGATTGTGGTCTCGTTTCGGGGGGCTGATTCTCTAGGTGTCACCTGTGCGACCCTACCCTCCACCCCCCATCACTGACACTTGGCCACCCGCTGAATACGCCTAGGCCCTCTTTGGGGGGGGGGGGGTGTCCTTGTGTGGCTTGATGGCCCTTCCTCTGCCACATAAAACATGGATGCATTTATCAATATTGCAGTTAGACTCAGCATGCCAGGTTGGGGGGCGGCTTTCATTAGCCAAACATCGCTTGGGCTGCTTTGAATGTGAAAGCAGACTGTAAAATACAAAACTCGCACACATACAGGCACACAATATGATTCAAATATATATATATATATGGAGTACTTTGCAAAAGCCTTAGGCAGTGGAAGATGATGTTTAAAGCAATTTTCAGTGTAGTAAGTGTGTATTTGCTCAGAAAAAAAATACAATTTAACATTAGATTGCATACAAATTTACTGTAACACTAAAGAGCCAGTTCAGGTAATTTGTTAAATTTCTCTACCAGCTTTATTCAATTAAACATCTTATTAAGTTGAGAAGATGTTTGGAAATGGCTAAGCTAAAACGCGTTGGTAGACACAATATCATAGTTTTACAGTAACAAGAGGATCATTTAATCATCATTTTCTCTGATTGCGCAGTATTGTATATATGTATATGTATATGTTTTGTAAATCACTCGGGTTTTTCTCGAGACCTGCACTCTCCAGAATAGAGTTACGGATCATGTCGGGCCCGGTTCATTTAACACCAAGCACGATGTGCTTCGTATTTTAAGACGGTCCCCGGTCCACTAACTCACGACTAAAGCCGAGGATCTTCCAGGGCGTGACGCACTAAATCTCACCCCCCGGGGATCCCCGGAGACGCGGGCGCGACGTCACATCGCAGCCATTCCGGCTCAGCGCGCGACGGGACGCGGCGACGTCGGATCGGGAGCTTGGTGACATTTCTGTCATTTACATAACGACACATACAGCCCCAGCTGCGGCTCTCAGGGGGGAGGAGGTATCTGTAGCCCGGTGACGGCACACATCGGGGCACGACGGCTCGTTGTCACAGCGCAGGGATAAATGGAAAGTTAAACCGCAGATACGAATGACAGACGGAGCAGAACGGGTAATTCGATAAAGCGCTTGACGGAACTCAATTTCCAGCGGCAAGACAATTAACAAATTAACAAAGCACCAGCTTCATCATAAATATCACACTGCAAAATCGCACAACTGACCTTTAAATGTTTTATAACTCAATTAGACGAACATACAGCAATTCAGATGCGTAACGCGACAATAACAGACGCCGTAAGAATAATTTGGTAAGATGTAGATCACCCCCCCGTATCCATTCTAAGCAACTAAAATTTAGATGATTTACTCAGAGTGGGATATTTTCACACACGATACTAAGCAGCAATTTGGGAGTTTCTGTGAAGAAACTCCCAATGAAAACCGGAACAGATAATGATTACTACTATTTTAATTATCATCAGAATATCACTTTTATCAATGTAATATATGATCATGGCAAACTATTAGGAAATTTCTAATTTTAATTCTTAATACGTTTTGCAACTTAACGTTTTTAGCTGAAACAGCTCAAACTAAGTGAAGAGGTGTTTGACGCAAGAATGACTTTTCAAGGTAACCAACTGCTTCAGTCCATAAACGAGAATCATTCACAAGCTATAAAATCTGTTTGTTATAAATCAAAGTAAGGAATTAAGAGAGAATGACGCCGCAGGAATTCACATAAATACAGAAGTGCTGCTCTTTGGCCGGGGAGAACATGCATCTCACATTACAGCTTTTGCTCCATCAAACCCTTCTTGCTATCAAGTACATCACCAATCAGTCCACAGCAGAATCACCCGTCTTCCAAATTCCACAGCCTGTTTGGGCGAAAATAGAAAATGTGCCCTCATCGGATTGCTAAAAATAATCTGACATCTGAGGCTGGCAGTGCAAAGAATCTAGCACATGGAATTAAAAAGGGAATTTAGTCATTGGAGTAATATTGGCCTTAAATACAAATCTAACTGTACACACTGTTAAAATCAAGTATGGTATCATAAAAGAAACACAATCAATAACCAAGTATTACTTCTTGAGCAATGTCCTTTAAAATGTGTGCACCGATGCATACAGTATTTACACAGTAATGAATGGATGAGTGAATATATGCATGCATGGATGAGTGAATATATGCATGCATGGATGAGTGAATATATGCATGCATGGATGAGTGAATAAGAAGATGGTTTGGGAAAACACTCCAAGGTTAAATAAAAAATGTTTATTAGAAAAAATCAAAAATTACTGCAATGGATATTTAGTAAGGAGGCAGTGATTATCATGACAATTCAAACTGACGCACACGCTGGAGAGCCAAACTCCACAAGGAGGCCATCGTGGCCATGAGTCAGACACAAAATGAAAAGTGCATAAAGAACATGGCGAGTGGAGGCTACTGGTCTGTGATCATGACCAGGCTGCTGGAAAATGGGCAGTGATTGGTGGACTGTAGCTGATAAGAGATCAGTAAAAGGGTAGCAAGCCGTGGGGGTACATTTTGCCACAAACAAGATGTTGTGCACTATGAATCATTTAGGACCCAAAGGGTATTTTATTCTGACCTTTTAATGTTCTGGTTGTCATGGGAACATTTCTGCCAGTTTTATGCTGAACTTTTATTAGTCTCCATATGTTAGGGCTTCCCTGACAGGATGCCCTTAGTCCTTAGTCTTAGAACTGCTTTAAATACAAATTCTTTCAAGCATTGCAGAGAAAGGCATGCTAATTAGCATTTATCTATCATGTACAAAGTACAAAGTCTAAAACCTATGCAATATCGTGCATGAAATAAATGTCAGACAGAAACTGGCTATTAAACCACCCTGAAGGACTGCATATATGTAGTATATTATATTACTTGTTTGTGTTGCATTTTAGAGACGGTTCAGGACAACAATTTGCTTAGATTTTAGTCACTAATGGCTTGGATTAAAAGTGTCCTAAGATCGCTAAACGGTGCTCAGATTGGATCTGGGTGCTATGATCAGATCGATAACTAAAAACAACCTACTTAGATTGCCACAGCATTGCACTAAATAAGCTGCTGGAAGATCCATTCATCCATCCGTTTTTGAAATATGGCTGTTTATCTGTTCATTTTCACAATGCTGCCAACATCTCTATTTGAGTGCATTTTAATGCTAAATAATGCTAATGAATTACAGAGCTACCCCCAAATGTGCCTCGTTGATGCCTTTATCCAATCGATTTGCATAGAAACAAGACTGACGACTTATTAGAAATCTAACAAGATACTAAATAAAAGTGACAGAACGCAAATAAAAATGTGTCATACGATTTATACCGCCTTGTCCAATTATTATGCGTGGGCACCATTGATAACGACTGATATTTATTCGATTCTTATATTAATGTATGATTAATTTTATGGTAAAAAATCAAAGACTGCGAAATAAAGCATTAAAAATAAAATACAGAGTAGTGGAGGGCTTAATTTTTGTGTAGGTGGTAGAAGTTTGCTATTCAGCCCAATGTGTGGGCGTTTTTTTTTTTTTTTTTTTTAATCTAGACTAATCCTGTGCAGTGAAAGGACCACATGGACGCAAAACTAAAATATTAGCCATCTTTGCGAGGATTACCGTCACCTGTTTAAGAACGTCAGATATTGCTTAGTGCCCTCTACAGGGTAGATGTCCACATCTACCAGAAACTAAATGGTGATCCATTCCTATTCTGACCAAAACCTTAGTGACAGTAAAAAAAATACTGCGACATTGACTCCAAAAGATCGGACCCTGGAACCGTTATAACGAAACATTTTACATAATAGAAACAATCTATGCGGAATACTCGAAATAAAAGTTTACCACTAATGACACACAATTCCTGCACTGTAATAAATACCAAACTACATTAAATCTGTGTATCATTATACACAAGTCACTCCTCAAGATCCACTTATTTTCTGCTGGGTTTTAGCGAGTCATAATTCAGTAGAGGGGGTAAGATCACTACAGACTGTAAACAGACTGGAATAAAATCCCGCTGCTTCCCTCATTAAGAAAAAACATCACGTGTAATAAAGGATGAACGTGAGTTACAAGGAGAGGAACAAAGTCAATCCATAAATGAGAAAATGCCAGGCAGTGGAGTTTTATACAAAACATATGAATTGTAAAACTTGCTTGTGATGTGTGTTGAAGAATTTCAAGACTGCGGATTTAATGCAGAGGGGAAATTAAATTTCCCGGCTGGGGCGCAGGGATGTGGGTCATTATTTGTGACATTTCCTACTTATAATTACCTGCACTGTAGCAGATTTCCCTTAATTCCTGAATCACAAGCACCGTGAGACACCGACAGCCTCCGTATACCGAGTCCTGCGGCGGGGTCCCAGGCTGCCTCAGGAAATGCGAGTGAAGCATGCAAGTGCTAGCCTGTTGCTGCATCCGCAGCTCCTATATCATCAATGCATCACAACTCTGCAACATATCTCAGTATTTCTGGTTCAATGTGAACGGAATTAATTGGCTGGAAAAATTGGGTCATGCACGACCCCGTTTTGATTCACGCCCATTATTCAAATCGGACTCCCGTGCCAGCCTAACTGATCTAATACCCCCTTCAAGGGTACATGGACGACTGCTGTCAGCAGGATGCAGTTTACATACAAACGTAACTACCCGTCCTCAAAAATTCATGTAAGGTCTAGACATTGTGTGAAACTGAAAAACAAGATCAGGGGCGGCTAATAAATATTGTAGATTTCAAATTCCACACATATACTGAAGCAAGCTTGAATTTCCTGCTGCCTTTGCTGTCACTCTATTAACTATTGATCAAAGTAGTTGCAAATCCAGTAATTTAGAGCTTTGCCTTAGTGACAAGTCCTTCTTATGAAAGAAGATGAACAGTCAGCAAGTATCCAATCTAAACGCCGTGAGGGACCAGAGTAAGATGAGATTAAGTAATAAGTAGAAATAAGTCTTCATCCTCTCAGCTATAGAGAAGGAAACACAGACAAACACAGAAAAATCTCTACTGTCTGTCAAACTGAATGTTTACAGAAGTTTTACACGGTCTTAAAAAAAGGGCAACGGGCTTTGTTTCATAGCTAGAGGAAAAGTGGCGCTTAGTGATGTGGTATCAACACAAGCACGTCAAAAGCACAGGAGCAGGAACATACATCTTAGAGTCGAGAAGCATCACATCTTAAACTGGTTACATGCCTACCCACACTGAAGCAACTGGCTTGTACAAATTAATAGCCAAAGACCTTAGTAAACAGACAACATAGAAAAGCATGCCTCCATATTCTCAGTTTTCACCTGAAACAGGAGACTGAATGATCATTAAGACTGATGCGACTGAAAGAATGGATGACAGAGAGTTGACATTTTGGCCTTCCGGGACTGTAGAGTGCGCCAGAGAGTCATGATACATTCAGTTGGCGTCTCATCAGTAAACCAAACACAGAGAAAGTAGCAACATGACACCTGAAATCAAATGTACAACCCCTAGGGTTTGGATGGTACCACCCCCCCTCCCAACCCCCTGCCCAGCGGAGGGATTCTTATACCTCAGTGTTCCGGAGGGACTTACCTGGCAGCTGCAGGAGGTACCTGTATGGCTCCAGCAGCATTCTGTCACAGGCTGCTTCCTTCTTGTCGTCCATCACTGGCCGTTTCCCTGGAGATCAACAAACCTGTCAGCAAGGAACACAAGATGTCACATCAGTCGGCCTGACCGAGACACCCGGAAACCCCGTGAATGTTTGCTTTTTTTTTTTTTTTTTATCTGCTTCCCTAAGAACCAATGCCATTGATTTCTGGGATGCAACTTCCAAGACGGTGGCTGGCAGTCCTGCTGAATGGCGAGGAATGGTTTGTGTGGTTGCTAAGAGACCTTCACGGTGCAATTAAGCTCTTCCCTCATAAGTCTCAAAGAGAGCCACGAAAATAATTCCATGAGACGGCTCTGAAAAATTTAGCGATGATCAAATAAGCGCTCGCACATGCTGCCCTACATACTCAAAGGAAATCGGATTTAACGAGACAACAAGAATAAAGCTTTCCCCCGAACGATCACAGCGTCCCCTCGGAAATTAAACCCCATGGACGCAATTTCCCGACTTTATATAACATAGTCTGTTACATATTTCACTGGGAAGGTCGACCACTCAGGAAAGGCTTTGTGGATTTCACCTTACATGACAGCCACAGATGAAGCACAGATGTGCCCCGTTAATTCAGCATGTTTACCTATCCTGCCTCGGAGAGCATCAGGGTGGCGGGGACAGACTCTCAGCCATTGATCAACACTTCCCCTCCAAGCAGGGATGATATATCAAACGCCACAATAACACAGTTCAACCGCTGAGCTTGGGACCCAAAGGCACCGGATCCTAAACCGTAGGGAGAGGCTGTTTAAACTGAGGGCCCCCATTCGTCATCCTGGCAAATGGGCTTTAAAGATTACTGATACAGGAACGTAAAGACAGGGAGGAGGGTAGGAATAAATGATGCTGACTAATGAGACCACTTTGGCCTGTTCGGAACGTACCTTTAAAAGGACTGACTGATACTCCGGCACCGTAAAATACAGACGGCTTCAATTATTCATTTAAATTGAGCGTAGGAATAGGGCTACTCATCAACCACACGTGGGTCCGCTCTGAAAACTTCCATGGACCCGAGACTATTTTCATACCATGGACCTACTTGCTAATCTAGTCAATCAAGTTTAAAAGAAGGGCTTAACTCCCTGTTCAGGCTGGAATGCAGTCTGCCAGGTCCTCAAGGCGAACACAGCTACAAGTCAACGATTCTAAATGGATTCCAGAGCGCATTAGCTGAAGAACGACATCCAACATGTCATTATGCCTTGCAGTTTCTCTCACCGGTAAACAGAATATTGCTGACTCGGCAGGAACTTGTTTTATTACCCTTCAGAAGGGAAACCAAAAAAAGACAGGCTGACTTATTCATATGCATTTAAAGATGGACTCCAGTAGTGCATTTTCTGTGGAAACCTCAGTGTAACAGAGTTCGGTGTCGATTCAGGAGTTGGAGCAAAAAGTTGAATGAAATCACTGTTTACTTTAAGAAAGGCTTGACCGGTGATTAGAGTCTGAGACTGTCACTCTCCAGAGACCTTAGCGTCAGATCTTGGACGATAGTAAAATCATCAACAGGGATATCCATCATAAACTGATCAGATCATGAAGCTTGCAGTCCAGGCCTAATCTGGACAAAGAATATGAATGAAAAGAAAAACACCGGCAATACCTAGGATAGCTGATCAATTACACAAGGCTAGTGAACATCTTCACTGCAGGACTGCTGTTGTAGCCCACGTATCAGTAATACAGGGCAAAGTGTAATATTACAGACGCTGCTCTCTACTCAATTTCAGACTGGAAAGAACACCAAGAAGGGCATTTAACAGAAGTTACATTTTAAACCCTGTAAGTTTACATTTTTCTCAATTCATTAAGAGTCCCCACTGTTTTTACATTACTGCCGGATAATCTCTGTGAACCTTTCAAAAAACAACATCCTTGTATTGTGACATTTAGATTTGAATACAATTTACCCTATAAAACCATTTCAACAATTTATTAATATAATCAGCATATCAAAAATCAAGGGCATCCTATTAGCTTTCAATAAAATTGGCAAGACACACCCATGACCCACAATATCAGAAAACAAGCCATAAACTCGTTATAAAGCAGTTATAAACTCAATTTAACACAACGATGCCCGTCAACCTGAACACCCTGTCTGGAGAATGACAAACTTCACATCTTTGAATACCAAAGTAATATATTGCAAGAGCAGTTCAAACATTCATTAATGTAATCAAAGATCATGGTGCGGCACAGCCGTGCCTGCAGCGACCTCTACGCTGCCCCGGTCAGGTGTCAAATTGAGGAATCAGACAGCAATAACTATAACACTCAAAGCTAGCAGGAAAGGAAGCAAGACTCGACTCATCTTTGTTGAAAGAAAAAAAAATGTAGATTATGTTTTAAGTACTATATCTGTGGTAAAAATTGCATTTCAATCAAAATATCATTAGAATTCACAACCGTGTCAACCACCTGTTATAACTAACTTTACATACAGAACACCTCTATGTAAACATCAGTAGACAGGACAAGTCACTCATATGTTTATAAACACGCACCTGCCTGTTCACAGCCATGTTTGTGAGAGTATGCAAAAAAATAAATAAATAACAAGCTGGGGGGGGGCTAAAATTATGGGGCGGGGGGGGGGGGGAGTTAAGACCGAGGGCCAAAAACATCAGCAACCTCTGCTGTGCCCCTAACA
>JAODLD010000047.1:14323769-14336305 GCA_026781065.1 Mormyrops boulengeri
CCCCCCCCCCCCCCCCCCCCCCCCCCCCCCCCCCCCCCCCCCCCCCCCCCCCCCCCCCCCCCCCCCCCCACCCTTCTTGCAGTTTGCTAAGTCAGCCCCCCTTTATAAGTCGCCTAATGGGTTGACCGGCACTGGTTCTGTCTGTCGCTTTAGGAACTTGTAATTGGCAGTGGTAGGGGGCTGGGGAGAGGGACAGCTTCATAAAAGCCACCCTTTGGTCAATGGTGATCAGTCCTGGTGCTGGAGGTGTCCTGCATGTGCCCTTTTTGTTCAGCTGCACTCTTAAATAAAGAGCTGTGATTGGGTGCTGATTGAATCCCGATTTGACCCTTTCACATATTTTCTGAATGCAGCTTAAGAAGCCTGGCAAATGCGAAATGGCCATTGGCTCATTCGGATATTCAATAGCTAAGTGCTAGCAGAAGTAAATTCACCATTGACTCTATCATTTTGACATGCTGTGCCTTTACTTTCAATAAAAGTTCTTTACAGCACCATTCCCCACCTCATAAATGAGCATATTCTTTGTTATCTAAATTGGTCTCTAACTAGTTTCCGTTTGTGGTTTGTTGTCTGTGCTAACGTTGAAAGAGCGCTTTGGGACGGATAAAGTCTCACGGTTTGAGATTTTTGTTTGTCTTGCCCCCAAAAATAGAGGTGGTGCTTCTATCTTACCCTTGCATCTTTTGTTTACTCTAGCCAGGGATCATTCTCTTTGCTGTAATGCAGTAATACCCTTTTTAGAGTAGGCTGGCAAGACTTCACATTACACACTACACATTATTTTCAAGCAAGGTTTAACTAGCTTTGTTTGTGTTCTGAACAAATATGAATGAAAATGTTTGTTTTGCCTTAAAAATAAAGTGCCTAATGCATTTTTTTTCAATTATGCAGTGGTTAAAGTCCTTGGGAAAAAATGTCATGGAAGGATTGATTGTTCCTAATTAAGATCAGTGATTTGTCCTGTTGTATGAGGTGCACAGCTCTAGTTGTGCTAACCCAGCTTGTCTTAAAGTGTGTCTGTTGTATAACTTAACATAATGGCAGACTACAAAAAATTTAGAACCATTGTGTGGGAGCCCTGCTTGATATCTATAGAAGTAAATTAATGACAAAAGTCGTTGACGCATAAAGCATGTTGTATTACACTAATCAAATAAAAAACGCATTGCATGTAATGCTTCAATTTTAGGAGGCTGTAATTTAATGTGAATGTACATTTAGACATTGAATATGCCAACTGAAAATATTTAAATTGTGTAATTGTAATTGGTAAAATAATCAATACAAAAATATTTTGCGGTTGCGTGATCCGAAAATACGGGACAAATCGCATACCGTATTGGTTCAAAACGGCATGTAACAAATTATTTTACAATACGAGAAGATCCCGTGAAATATGTGACGGACTGGCAGCTCTACTTAAGAGTTTTTAAAGTACCAACCCTGCAAGACTGTTTTATACGTCTGGCTACATTTTTAAAAGAATATTAAATCTGGCCAGCAGATTGATCTTTCGTTTTCCACAGAATAGAGAATGATGTAACATCATTCCATTATTCCACGCCAGCAAGTTTCATAACTAGCTAGGCAGAAAGATAGGACAGTAGCCGACTTTGGGACAGTCATGTCCGCGATGACACAACCAAAGAAAATCTACCGTTCTGTCAACTGGTGCAGCATAACTTTCCTCTTGCTCGCGGTTGACTCCAGATCTAGACGAGAACTCTATCAGCACTCAACTGCTCATCCTGCTAGTCCCGGATGTACGAGTAGACGGTTGATTTTTCAGACCATATTTTAAACTACTGAAAATTTGCCAGCATATTTGTAAAGCGAAAATAAGAGGACTGAATGTTACTCTGAATTATGAAGCTGCCATTAAAACACATTTAATGTTTCCAACTGAAATTATTCTCTTGAAATTGATTTTTTAGGCGAAAGTAAATAAACTGAATTCAGGTGACTAAATTATACAAATGCACTTTATAAACTGTATATTTTGGAAGTGAATTGTGAAAGCGGAATACTTTTGTATTGATTATTTTACTAATTAAATTACAACTGAAATATTTTAAGCTAAAATATTCAAAATGTACATTCACATTAAATTACAGCCCCCAAACATTCAAGCTGTCACGCCCAGCCCTGATCGCCCTCCTGTGGACCACACCTCCTCGTTAACCCCGTGTGGAATCCTCCCGTTTACCTGCTGTTGTCAGTTTCCTGCTCGTTTCCTTGTGTGTTTAGTTTGCGTGCTAGTCCGTATTCCCCAGATCCGTCATTGATGTGATGTAGTGTATTGTCCCGTATGCTCGCTTCCCCTGGAATAAACCCTGCTTTCCCTGCTACCTGGACTCGTGCACTTGCTTCCCCGCTCGCCGCAGCCCGAACGTGACACAAGCATTATTAAATGCAATGCGTCTTTATTCGGTTATTGTAATTCAACATCCTTTTTTGCTTTAATGCCTTTTGTCAATAATTTACCTCCAAAGATATGTCCTTTGAGTATATAAGCATTGTAAAGAAGCTCTTGTTTTGTTGACATGTGAAGGCTCACCTGCAGTGGAAGCGTGACTGTCTGAAAGTGCTAAATATTCCGCATAGTAGCAATTTTGTTTACTTAAACAGTACATCTGAATTAAATTGTGCAAACAGACAGGGCCCAGGAGTCACACCAGTGAGTCATATTGAACCGACAAACTGCCAAATTCATATACTCCATCCCACCAGACTATATATTATGTAGGTTATAATACAATAATTATTTTTCCAGCGTTTTTTTTTCCTTCCAAGTTTAGTGCATCATTTTGTCATAGCATGATCCTGCACATATCTGTTTAAGTGGTGTTATTTTTACGGTGAGTGTATTGCTTAACTTTCTTAAGTTGTCATTTGTGCAATTCCCAGCCCGTGTGAATATTAGTCATGGAAATATTTTGGCCGCTCTGGAGCTCCTGGCAAAGATGGGATGATGGGGTTTCAACTGGGAACGTGCTCACGGCTCACCAAGCAGCGCTGAGGGTCTGACGGCCTTCTGGAGATGGCCTTGGACTTGGGTGTTTGGCGGATAATGGATGGTTTGCCGCCCAGCATGCTTTGGCGCTCCACTGCAATTCTGCCGTCTCCGGGCCCCCTTGATGGTGTTGGAATGAGCTTTGGTCCTGGAGGACCCTTCCGACCCTGCCGACCTGCTTGTTCGCTTGCTTAACTGTTAGTCCCATATATCTTATTTTTTGGTATCAGACCAGGGATACAGTTTCTAAGCTCTTAAGAGTTTTACTCATGCAAAAATGTCCTGAGGGCCGAAGGAAAAATGATTGGCTCAGAGAGTTAACAATCAGATTGTAAAGGAGGTGGGTCCAAGCAACTAGAGGAGGTGGGAGCAACCAATCAGATGTCTTGGTCCCGCCTCCTCTATATGCTTTGACCCACCTCTTCTACAATCTGATTGGGTTTTCGTTCTGAACCAATCAGTTTCCCTTCTGTCCAAAATTTTACATTTCCATCTTTTTATACATTATTGAGAAAGTAAAACTCCCATAAGCAGTTCCTAAGCAAGGTGTTCATGGAACCAAGAATCAGGGTTTAGCCTCACCTTCCGGGACTCAGCTGTGTTTGTGCTGACTTCGCGTGTTTGCCTTGTGTCTCTGTCTGTGAGAGAGTGTGTGTTCTTTTATTTCTCCCTACAACCAGGTATGTTGGCTGTACTGCCCTGCCAGCAGTGTGTCAGTACAATATCAAGTGGAGAGGTGTCTGTCGAGGGTGTCCTTTACCTCAGTGCTGGTTCAGGTGCCTTTTGAAAATAGCCTGATATTCTCACTTCTAGATGTCTGCCTGGGGCTCAGACTACATCAGTGCTTTGGATATGTGTGACTGGTCTGTAGTCTTTCACACCCCATTTTCAGGAATTCTTTTGTTTCTGTCACGGTAGCTAAGTAGTCGGTATTTGTAGGACAATTTAGTAAATGCTCTATATTTAGTAAATTGGAATATCATAACATTTTTGAGTTGGAAGCAAGCGTATAATAGAAATTCTATTTCTATTTCTATATATATATATATATATATAAATGGGGGAGATTTGAAACTGAATGATACTTCAGTCTTTTTTTGGTTGATTTCTTCTGCCTATCCTATACTGTCAAATGGTGCTTCATGCGCTCTTGACAGCGTTACAAACAGTCCCTTTAGTTTAACTGCAGCTCATTTTTTGGTATTAGATGCAACAATCTCATGTTTTTCTTTGACCGTCCTGAGGAGATCGTCCAGGGAAATCACAACTAAGTAGTTTAATTAATGGTATTGATTGAAGACAAAATGTTACTGTTACACAAGGAGATGTGACCTAGAAAAGTCACTCGTCCAAACTTCACAATGGGTTCTAAGTTTTTTTTTTCTTTTGATTAAAGGTAAAGAAGCACACAAGGTGACAGTAGATCATTAATTTTAACAAAAAGGAAAGATAGAAAAGAAGAATAAGAAGAAAAGAATCAATGCAACAATTACGATGACGGAACCATTAGGTGTTATCATGTGTAGACTGTGAGGGCATGCCGTACTATTCCCATAATGCTGTGCATGTCTTTGTGTGTATGTATGTGTGTTTTTATGCACTGGGGAAGGTAAAAGAGATGGACTGGAAGGTCAAATTGAAAGAGGAGACAGAGGAGCAAAAAGGAAATTAACTGGAGGGCCTCTGAGTTTTTATATTAATCCTTGTATATGTGTTGTTCTTGTCAGATTCTAGAATTTTTGTAGAATGGCTGCAAAAATTCTCATAACTGAAAACTGGCAAACTATAGAACAGTCTGTTGAGACAAATTATTTGAGAATCATTCGAAGAGCATAGTGAGGTCATTTTAAAGGGGTAAAATTCAGATTCTCCCCCCCCCAGGGAAACTGAAACTTTTTCGTAGATTAATTCATTATTAGCAAAATCAGGGGAGTTCTTTTAGTTACCTTATTGAAGTGTCAAAATGTACAGCTGTAATGCAGATAAATTGTTTTACGCTACTTTTGGATTTTTTCCAAGTGAGAAGACCTACAGTTTTCTTCTCAACCTGAATAATTTAAAATTCACTGGATCCATTTCACTAGAGCACTGGCCAGTGTATACAGCACCTAGCTGTAAAAGTAACCTACCAGAAGATGGAATCCGTATTAGTCCAACGTTGTGGGTCAGCACAAAGTAATGGAGCACTGCACCTAAAATTACATTATATTATTTACATTTTGTCAAACCAGTTTGTTTTTTCTGATTTTGAATACAAATCGAGGTTTACATAGTCGTCTTTTGATATGCAAATTGAAATAGAGTCCAGATGTTGCAGGAAACTTCATAAAATGTTGTTTCCAGCACTTGCAGATGATTAGATGCTGTGTTGGATGCAGTGTTCTGAACTTATCTGATTTATAGTCACTAAGGAATTGATTCTGTTCCCAAACAGCTTTGATAACACACTTTACATTCAAGGGCTATTGTTAAGTTTGCAAGAAGCAACATCTCATGGTTTCTGAGTAATTTGGGTTGTGCTTTACTTGCACATGGGAATTCCAGCCAGATCTGGTCTGGTGTAGTTCACTTTGCTATGCAGAAGAGGTGGATGTGTATCAAAATATTTTGACTGCTGTCAAGAGCATAATAAATTGCATGTTAAAAGAAATGGACGGTATCCATGTGCTCCACACATTTCAATTCGAATGAAATTCTGTTCGTGTCTGAAATTACATCACCCATATAAATGTGGTTCAGAATAGTCTCACATGACCTAGGAGACCCTTGGATCTCATTGGTCCTTCAGGAGTAGGGTGTGGTGGAATCTGAGTGTGACAGAGCCTCACACTGATGTTCTGCACCTTTCACTGCATGGAATTTACTCTAGACGTGGTCCCCCCGCCTTCCTCTAAGTGATGTAGACTGTAGATTTACATGTAACTATGAAAGGTGGAAAGATGTTGCCTGGCAGGTGTGGGAGACTTCCTGTTGTTAGCGCTGTGTTCGGGTGTGTGTGTGTGAAGCCTTCGAGGTTGCTTGTGTCATGTCTTGTTTGTGTTCATTAGGACTAAACACACCAAGACTAATGCTGCGTACATGGTGAATGAAGCTGATTGACACTGATTCACGTGAAGCATGTTTTAGCCCGCCCCAGTTGGTCCATTTTCATTGAACTGTGTGTGTATCTGGTAGTGAATTAATGTTTAAGGGTGGCCTGCCATGTCACAAGGAAGCATAAGCAGTAAGTCTAGGTCTACCTCCTGCTGTATCTATTACGATAACCGGGACAGGATCGATTGGAATTGTTTTCAGTTGAAACTTTTTGGAAACGCCTGTTCTAGAAATAAATAAAAAATGGTTAAAGTCAGTTACTCGAGACCTTGATGATCATTACTCTTTTTCTGATGTTTGTGTCGCCCAGTTTTTAAAGTAAACACGGGACTTCTGTTTAACGGAGGCCTTCCTGGGGGGTGGCATAAGAGTATGCAATTTCCCCCAGTACCGTAATCGCTTCGCTGCGTATCTCCATCTCCACCCCCGGTACCTGTGGATGTAGTGGAAATAACGTTAACTGGGCAGTCCGCTGACCCCCAGTCTCACGGAGCTCTGCCGGTCAGGGGCGTCTCTTTTTCCTTAGGTCATGTGAACGCACTCACTTTGTCGGAACACTTAAATGAGAAAAAAAATAAGCACGTTTACAATCCATTTCCGTGTTACTAATCTGTTCATTGCTTTTACTTCTTCCCCATAGATCATATTCAATTAGCCGCTTTCTGCTTATCTTGAAACCGCTCCGTCTGAAGGGGCTGGATAAATTAAAAACAAATTGGGAACTTGTCTTGGTTTTTGTCTTATTCGCAAACTTTCCCCCTGTTGCGGTGCGCAATTTGTGCCGGATTTTAATTTACAGACCAACCTGCGTTCTTTGTTGGTTTAGATTTATTCTTTAAAGTCCCGAGACCTGAGCCCGCCTCGTTACCCATCCACTCGCATATTCCCTTTGCATTCCGCCACCTTCTCATTTATAAATTAAGGACTGCGCAAGCCAGTTTCGCCCCCCGAACCACATTACGCCTCGGTCCCGATTTCTCCCTGCTCCACTGATCCACGGTTTTACCCAGCCTGTGATTTAGGAACCAACTGAAAATGGATCCTCGTTCAAATATGATACTGCTACGGAAAGGAATCATCGCATTCAAACTCTTATCTATTAAAGCTACTACGTCTCTTTAAAAACAGACTGGATCTTATTTTAATAGCTCGGCCTGCAGAGTGGCATTTTAGCGTATTATATAAAAACCGAGTGGGTACCTCTGGGTGCTAAGAGAGCCGGTCCATGCGCTGCACGTTGCCGGTAGAGGTAACACTCTGTCTTGGAGGTTTCCATTCATTGCTGTGCCGCTGATTTACTCGGGAACCCACCTCCTGCTGAGTAATGCTTGGCAGCCCGACAATCACAGTGTAAGCTATGGATCACAAGGACAGGCTTTTGACGCAGCGGACGTCTCTGAAATGAACAGATAGGTCACATTGCAGACATCCAAGCCGAGTTAAGTATGCATATACGATGTGCGTGTGTAGTATACACGCGTATTTTTCTTTTTACGATTTTATTCTCCCTGGTCCGTACTTCTCCCTTGTATTACTACAACTCCAGTAACCTATTTCTTTCTAGTTAATTTATGTAATGTTTGATATGGACGTTTCTCCTACGGATATGAAGGCAAACCTATTGGCACAGATAATGGAGGTGAAACGCGCGTCCCGCCGCTTCATTCATCTGATGCGCTTGGATATGCACGATCGGCAGGTAGGATTCTCATAAGGCTGCTCTTTCTGGGAACTCATCGTAACCTCGGTGAAGATGTACAGCACCGGAGGTTAAGGCCGTCCGGGGCCAAACACCAGTGTAAAGATTTTTTTTTAAATATAATTTTTATTGCAACTTAGAAAATACAAAAGGCAATAATCATCACTTGTCTGCATGTCTTTTACATTGCTGAAAGTACGCAAGCAAACACAGAATAACTAAAAGTCACACGAAAAAGAAAGACACAGAAGTTCCTAACAAATCTGCGGAGACAGAAAGTAAGAGAAAAAAATAAATACCACTAAAATAGTGCATCAAGAGAGGCACATTCATAATGAGCAGCTTACTTTTTCATCAGTTTCAGAGATTTGTGATATTCTTTAATCATCTGTAGGAAATTATTAAATACAGGCATGGTTTTAACACTGTGTAAAGATATTCGTTAGTATGCCCGTCTGCTGTTTCCGAGGGGGGAAGAGCCGTTCTCGCAGATTTCTTCAAAGCGAGGTTGAAAACGTTTGGACTGCAAGACCAAGCGAATTAGGGGATGATCCACTTTTAAAAGATCGCTAGAAGCATGCAGCTGAATTGTAAGATGGACACATTTCATGAATGAATTCTGGAATCGCATAGTGAATTTTGATAACGCAGCGTTACTTGCTGCAGCTTAATCCGTTGTATCATCGGTCGTTTTTAATAAAATCGCCATGTTTGTTTGGTTATTTTCAGGGTAGCTCTCCTGTAAGGTTTATGCATGTTGAGACTGTGCTGCAGATCTGAGATTTTGGGGGAGCTAAGGTGAAAGAAGCACTGTCTTGGCAAATGTGGTGTTTTCATTCCAGGATGCGCTCCAGGAGCAGTGGGACAGGACTATTGGACCACTTTCAGCTCCATAAGATCCTTCCAGTTCCTGTTTGGGTTCAGCCTCTGTTCCATCCTACCTCACCAGTGTAATTGGCATGTTTATCACGCCTGGTTCTTTCAGGACCAGCAGACCTGACTGGTGCATCCTGGGCGGTATACATTTCTTTTCCATGTCTGAAAAACGGGGTGCAGCCTCGCTTTTGAGCTGACCCTGACGCTGGATGACAGAGTTCAGTGCTTGATTTCTGTGCTGATGGTCTCCTCGTACACGTTGACTGGTGTGTTTTGTAAATAAAGAAGGTGTTGATCCAAAAATGCAGTATATATGTGGCCATGTCTGGTTTGCGATGTGTCTCCGGCACCTGCTCAGTGAATCCAGCAAGCTCCCATACAGACATCTAAACGCCAGCATCCTGCGGCCAGTATATCCAGGTTATCTCCAGTAACTGTCTCTCAGCACCTGTGGAAAACCAGCTGGAAATTGCACCCTAACCAAGCACAATTAGGCACCCCGGGAGACCTCCTATACGCAAATATTTTGGCCTTTCAAATTTTAACATTGTTTATCTTTAGACACCTGCAAGTTGTAATAGGCCAGCTGTCGACAGTGATCAGTTACTGAGGCTTCCTGTCACTGATCCTTATGCTCAGCCATTAAGACGAAGAGTAGTGGGGAAAATTTGTCTGTACAAATAATGTTGGGGCGGTATGGTGGCGCAGTGACTGGCACTGTTGCCTCACACGTCTGGGTTCAAGTCTCTGTCATGGCTCTGTGTGTGTGGAGTTTGCATGTTGTCATTGTGGGGTTTCCTCCAGCTACTCCAGTTCCTCCCCCCCCCCCCAATCCAAAAACACACCAAGGTGAATTGGCATTATCAAATGGGTTGGCAACCCACCTTGGGTTATTCTCTGCCTTGCACCCATAGCGTCCAGACCCCCATGACCTTGAATAGGACAAGTGGGTACAGAAAATGGACAGAATTAGTGTTTCAATCTGATTTCTAACCACTTGTCATGTAAAAATATTGTTTTCTAGGTCAGGCCTTTAGTGTTATTGTATATGATAAATGCAACAATGCACATTTATTATTAATCCGTTAATCTAACCTTGTAGCCCCTTTTCAGGGGGTTCAAATTCCTCTGTGTGGAGCTTGCATGTTCTCCCTGGGTGTCCTCCAAGCACGCTGGTTCACTCTTGCAGTCCAGAGAAGTGCAATTAGGTGAATTGACATGTCTAAATTGGCCATAGCGTATGATTGTGCGTGCGTGTGTAGATTATTATTATTATGGCCAGTGTGAAGTCAATCAGCCTTTGCAAAATTGTTAAAATTCCAAATGATCGTCAAACTTGAAAGGTTACATTCACCAAGCTTTACTGGTGAATAGGCTTTTTATGCTTTGACATGTTATCAATTTTTCCTGGAATTTCAAGTAAATGAATAACAGTTTTGGCTGTATACACCCACTGCTCATTCAGGATCACAGTGAACGCAATGCTCTCGGCTTTCACTCTGATCATCCAATTCAGTCCTAGACAACTGAGGGAGAGATCGTTTATAGTTTTAATTTCCTGAACTGCTGTTAAAGACCCAGCAGTAGTCAGGTTAATGTTTACTCTCACTAGTCTCTGCTAGAAATCCGTGGTTATGTACCTTTACTTCCAGAACGGTATATGAATCGTCACCAGAGATGTGTCTCTGAACCTTGTGGTTGTAAGTGGGTCACCCGTTTACCGTAACCACGTATCCGTAACCAGACGCTGCACACGCATAGCGGGGAGGACCGACTGAAACCCGCTACCCTGGGGACGTCAGCCGGCGAGGCGCCTTGCTGAGCCTCCGTTCTGATAAAATGAAATGAAACCCATACAAATATAATTGGAACAGTCATTCTGGAAAAAAAGTATTTCCAGAAATATCTGGCGGCTTATTCGCCATTGTGCGCAACTGAAGAGAACTAAATGCGTCAAGGGAGCGTACTTGGTCATGAAAACGATTTATTAACATAAATTACAGTAGACAAAGTACACAGAATCCGTCTTCCTTTCATTGATACGCGTTAAATGAGAAGGCGTGGAAGTAGGCTGCTCTCCGCACGTCTCTGATGATTGCAGAAGAGACTCTAACGTGTCTGGACTTTAGGAGGAATTATAAGCACGTTTCGAGTGGCAACGAAAGCTGCTTGTCTCTGTATCGTGCTGTCCCAGATTACATGTTAATAAATGTAAATCTGCCTCCTGCCGGCAGACCCCGATGTGAGCGCCGGGCTGATTGGCAGCTTGGACCAGTGTCCCAAAAGGAAAGGGGGACTTGGATGTTGGGGGAAGCAAGTTTCACTGTGCATTAGTGCTCGCCGGACGTCTTCTTTCTGCCTGAAACGTGTAGGTCTACGTAGGCCTATTTATATAATAACGGGAAGGGTGTGGATTTTAAGATTAAAAGCGCAAAGCTTTTGGGATTAGCTAAAGTGGAGGAGTGGTGAATTTTTTGAGTGTTTTTTTTCCCCACCGTAAACACCAAAGCCCAGATGTGACCCAGGTATTGTTGTTAAGGTCGCTAAAGCCGGACCCCTTATTGAAACTGCAGCCTTCAGGTTATGAGTCAGTGATCTTAACTAAGCCGATGTTAATCCAGAAGTATTTTATTAAAGGTATTTATTTGTGCTATACTTATTGAAGTGTTGTAATATATGTTGTGTGTATCCGGAATATATTTCAATATCGATGTTTTTCTCTTCATTTTAAACTGCCTGCTTATGTTCGGCTCTGTTAGGAATATTAAGGCGGAGTCAGCTCGAAGTTAATGTGTCTTGTGTTACTCGTCATGTTTATAATGATGGGATGAGCGCATGTTTTGTTTAGTAAGTATTAAAATGATCTTTTTGTCATTTACTGCCGCGCAGCTGTTATCCGGCGGCTCATTTATCCTAAGTGTGCATATGGGAGAATGAACATTTCCTTATAATTACGCAGTTGGTGAGAAATAACCGCGATCATTATAAGCGAATGATGCAGTTCTGCAGAAATCGGTTGTTTCAGATGGGAAACGTTTCGCCGGCTTCTTGCGTTTACATTTTCTGTTTGGTGTGTGATTTTTTTCTCGGTCTTTGTTATATAGATCATTATATATTTTATAGGGGCATCCATGCACATGTGCCAGATTGATCAGCAAGACGATAAAAGTACCTTACCAATGTTATTTTAGTTAGCAGTCATTTTTGTCGAAAGTGACGCCAAGGAGTGAAACAGGCATAGTGCAGGTATGCTGAGCTTCAAATGAATGCCCAGGTGCAAGTGTGAGCAGGATTGAATCAAGAGCTATACGGCATCTTCCCAACAAAGCAAGAACCTAAAAAGATTACAGTTCAATGAGCAGAAAGAGAGCAACGTTAAGAGCAATCAGGGAACATAGTACTGGTATCTGTGGAACAGATGGGTCTCGAGGTATATTCACCAGTGGTTAGTACTGTCACGTCACACCTCTGGGAATGGGGTTGGAGTCTCTGCCAAGACTGCAGGTTCTCCCTGTGTTGTCGAGGGGTGTCTACCTGCCCCCCACAGTCCCGAAACAGTGACTAAAAGTACATGTGTGAGTGGGCCTGGTGATGGGCTGGTAGCCTGTCCTTGTGCCTGTAGCTTCTGCAAATGGATGGATGGGGCAAGTAGCAGGGTGAAGACCCTCTTCCGGGGTTTTGGTATGTATCCACGTTACCCTTTGTGCCAGGCAGCAGATTGAAAATGTTTCCCTAAAAGCTCAACTTACTTTTGATAGCAATAAGTATATGGGGGGGGGGGGGCCCCCGGGGGGGGCGGGGGGGGGGGGGGGGGGGGGGGGGGGGGGGGGGGGGGGGGGGGGGGGGTGGGGG
>JAODLD010000047.1:14341210-14352187 GCA_026781065.1 Mormyrops boulengeri
ACACACACACACACACACACACACACACACACACACACACACACACACACACACACACACACACACACACACCAAGGGCAGCTTTCAGGTTTCCAGCTCTGGAGCTGATGAGCTACCTTCTATTCCCTGAACCATCACACTGTTCTCTTTCAAAGTTATAATTCAAGCTCATTTCACTGGTGTTCTGTTTTGAACCCACGACCCCCAAAACACAATAGACCAGAGTTTGGCCACCTTCTAGTTACATGAATAACTAAAAATTGCCTCTTACCTTTTTTTGTGTTGTGTGAATCAAATGATCGTGCCAGAAATGCAGACCCCCTGCAACTCCTCTACTGACCCCCAGGTGGCCGCGGTCCCCAGGTTGGAAGCCCCAGCTTTACCGTTAGCTAGCTGGCAGATTTCTGTTTGTTCTCTTTGGTTTTAAGATGTTTGTATATAGAAGCACAACTGGTTTTGACTCACGTTATTGACTGAACACAAGGTTAAGATCTGCTTCTGTGCATCTTTGACCTTTAGCTGCCTGTTTTTTGTAGAGCGCTCGTTAACGAAATAACAATCTGTGATGCCTGAAGAATACTTTGTACTTCAGTGCTTTACAGGCAGACTGGACACGATGGGTGCATGCAGGTGCGTTTCTTCTTCGGTTCAAAATGGCTTCCAGTCTGGGTAAAGGGCTTTACTGAATTAAGGGTGAAATGCCTTCCCCACGTGGAGTCCTTTTTAATAACGTACTGAATCAATTCTCTGGAAGAGAGGAGAGGTCTCACTGCATCAGCCTTCCAGCGTTTAAACTGGAAAAATGAAGAGCGCCAGATGGTCCCTTAGCCGTCTCCTGCGCTTGAGCAGTGTTTCTTATCCCAGTCCTTGGGAATCCCCAGATGGTCCACATTTTTGCTTCCGTCCAGCTCCAAACACACCTATACCAGCCGTTTGGCCGGGAGCTGGGAGGGAGCAGAAATGTGGACTGTCTGGGGGTCCCTGAGGACTGAGTTGTGCACTAGGGGGTCACTCTTAGCCTTGTCAGATGTGTTTATATTCGATAGAACCTAACTGTCTTTCCGGATGGGCCTCTGAGAAATGGCATGCCTCGTATTAATGGGCTTCGAGTCCCGGTCTCCCTGCCGGTTCAGCCGAGATCAGCTTTGCGTGGACACGATTTATGATGGTAATGTTTACCCTGACAGGTTACCTGGTCACATGTTTGCAGGGGCCAAGGAGGGATGTCGAGGTGGAGCTCATTCCCCTCGATGGGCCTCTTGGTGCCCTTTGGCCGCAGTGTGTGTGCACGTGCGTTTCATTCTGACCTGGTCGTATGCCACCCACTCTTCCTCCAGACCCTGGAGGAGCCTCCATACCTAACAGTGGGCACGGACGTGAGCGCAAAGTACCGGGGGGCTTTCTGCGAGGCGAAGATCAAAACCGCCAAGCGGCTGGTCAAAGCAAAGGTAAGACCCCAGGACATAAGCCCCACCCACCTGTCTCCTGACATGCTTGTCACATGGCTTTGGAGTGGGCGGGGCTACATGACACAGTAAAGGCTCACTTTTAAAGGCTGTCTCTTAACTCTGATCAGTGGTTAATAGTAGGGAGTTAGGAGTTGGGTAGCTTGTAATTTTTCATTGCCCACTACTTGTTGATTTTCCATCCATCCATTTTCTGTACCCACTTATGCAGGATTCGGGGGGTCCGAAGCCTTTCCCAGAAGCTATGGGTACAAGGCAGGGAATAATCCAGGATGGGGCTGCATGTTAATTTGTTTACGTGTTTATTAATACCTTTTATTAAATTAACCACCATACTACTATAGGGACTTGCACAGGTTGTTAGTTTAATGGTATCTTACTTTTAAGTTTGATTAACAGGTTGCATATAATTGTTTTATAAATTACATTAACCCCTTCACATTAGCGAGGGTTTGGGGTGGAAGATCCCTGCAAATTTGAAAGTTTGTGAACAATTACTACCATAACCTTAATCTATAATAGTGTGCTAGTCTGAATGATAACAGAAAAAGTCTATTATCAGTTTCTAAACAAACAGTTCTGTAGTGACAGTAGTGTACAATGTGCTTGTACAATTGCTTTATCATTTCCTATATAGACCTTTCTATATAATCGGCCTATAAAAACACCTAAATTAGTGGTTCTCAGTTGGTTTCGCATCAGGACCCACTTTATATCTGAGTCATTATGTCACAACACTATGTTTTGTTCTTATACATTCATTCATTCATTCATGTGACAACAAAGTGGGGGGATAGGGGTGGGTAAAACAAAGATTTCTGGACAACATTGTCTGTGATTCACGACTGCAGAAGTCTGACATTACAGAAAAATTATTATAATTTTTTTTTAATCACACAATACTTGACCCACTGAAAATGGTTCCATGACCCACTCTTGGGTCGTGAACCCACCAGTTGAGAACCATTCATAAATTATGCCCCTACATGTACAGAAGTACTGCTGCACGCAATGGGAGCACTACCTTTTTGTTCCATTATTAAAAACGCAAAATTACCAGCACTGAAAGTTTAAAAGATACTGTGAGAAATGTGAGATTCCACAATCACTCCGACGGCTACTGTGTGTGTGAGGCTGCTTGCCGAGACAAAGATGCATGGCGTGTCAAGCCAAGACTTTAATATTAAAGATAAAGCATGCACTTATACTACCAATAATATTTATCACCACTAATATTTATATATTATACAATTTTATGTTGTCCGAGTCGTTCTCAGTATTGTTATTGGCCTGCGAGATTCTGCAATCTCTCGGCAAGCTCCCAAAAGATTCCCGTTTAATATTTTTCGCCAACTCGCAAATAACCGAAACCACAAATGTCAGGTTCACAGGATTCCTCTGCTGCAGTTTAAGTCTTAAGAACTTTCATGCCATGCCTCATAAAGACCAGTTTTGTAGAAAATAAAAAATGTATTTATATATTTGGGAACTATTCCGGATATACTGTCTTGTCTTGACTAAGTTCTGGGAAAGTATAAGGACTCTGTAGAGAGTTTAAGGCTGATGGCACATTCATACAGGACAGCCTTGTGTAACATGCTCTGAATGTCTACTCCCATGCCGTTTGGGGAGCACTGTTTGCACCCAAGAATGTACCTCTGCTTTTGCTTTTTGTAAGCTCATGGGAGTTTTACTTACACAAAAATATTATGAGGGCAGAACGAAAAATGATTGGTTCAGAGAGAGAAGTGGGTCCAAGCAACTAGAGGAGGTGGGACAAAGACATCTGATTGGTTGGTCCTTCCTCCTCTTTTGCTTGGACCTACCTCCTCTACAATCAGATTGGCTATTTCACAGTATCAGTCAATTTTCGTTCTGCCCGCATAACAATTTTGTGTAAGTAAAATTCCCACAGGCGTTTGGTAAGGGGTGACAGGAAAGGTGCAAGGCTACAGGCTGCTGCTGGTTTCTGGTCATGAGTCATGACTGTCCGTGAGCAGGGAATGGCTGAATGAGTGTTTCCATGGTTCCCACTGGAACATTTTTATTTCTGCTTATTTGTGTGGAAATGGGGAGTTCATTGATACCCCGGGGAAGGCAATGTTTCGTTTTAGGTCCCCCACCCGGGGGTGTGGCGGGAACGCCCTCCAGCTGCGCCTTGCCGAGGCCTGCTGCAATCATGCGGAACTGCCTGTAAGTGACTCACGCTGCTGTATTTCTAGCAGAATGCTCTGACTCAGTACGCAGAGTTGAGCTGGACTAGAACTCGGAGTCAGTGTGTTCCTGCAGCTGAAGCCAGAAATGCATGCATGCATAGAATAGCTATACACGACGATCTTCTGCTTCTGTTATACCTGGGACTAATGTGTCATATACCATATAATGGCAAAATAAGCTTTTCTGTAGAATTTTATTTTTGTTGTGTCTCTTTAAATATTTAATTAAAAAATATATTTTTGGATATATGAAGTTTGATTTTTATTTTCCAGAATTAATTTTTTTTGGGGCATTCCTAGGGATTCCAGTGATATCAGATATATATGTGAGACGTGACTTCCAAATCCCTGATTTATTTTAATTGACTGTGCCTTTCTTCTTATGAAATGATGGTCTCTCTTTGGATTAGCAGTGCAGCAGAGCATCGCTAAATAGCATGATCAGAGTCTGTCATGACTGTGATACATGCCGTGTCTTTGGATGCTGTGTGGCTTGTACCAGCTTTGTATTATTTAAGAGGAAAATGTGTCGTCTAAGCACTTACCAAAAAGTCATCTTTCTGCATTTCAAATTAGCAGCTCAAAACAGCTTAATGTGATAGAATTTAATACCAAAAAAGGTAGCAATTCAATATGTCAGATTATTATCTCTGCAGAGGAATTTCCTCATGTATATTTAAAAATAAGCGCATATTAACTTGACAGTGCATTGAGAGCTCCTCACTAAAGGTCTCATTTTAGGAGGTAAATCTTTGTGTCTTCATAGGTATTCCTTGGCAGATAAGCATCGCGATGATACAAGTGTTAGTATCTGACACTCTCAGAGATCTCAGACGATATTTATGTAGGCTGGGACACGCAGTCGTAACGCACACGCAGTCTGGCACCGTGCCAGGAGAGTTTTGTGTCAGAGCCACTGCCATGAACTGATAGATGGTGCAGGAAGTAGTAGAAAAGTTAGGGATGGGAAGACTAGGACAAGGCTGAAGGAAACAATGTTCTGCAGGACCTGGAAATGGTTTTAGGGCTTGAGTAGGGAGATGAGGGTTTAGGAGATCAATAGTTGCGATGGCAGGATACCAGAGTCTGAACCAGGAACTTGGTTTAATGAATGTTGAGTAAATTGGTCCAAAGGGTTCAGAAGGAGCTTCTATTGAGGGCTGCAACCTGTAGGTTCTCCTCGCTAGATACAACCCCTCTTATCCCGTCTAATTGGTTGCATCGATGTGTGTCACCTTGCTTCCGTAAAACAAACCGCTTTTCCAGAACACACCGATCGATAGGTAATCAGCCAGGTCTTCAGGAATGGGTGGTGTAGCGTGTTCGGTAAACCCCGCTGAACTCGGGCGTCTAGGAGCCGAGCTGAAGGCCTGTGTTGTGATGAACGGCCTCTCAGAAGCCACATTTGCCGGGGCGTTTCGAGTTCTGTGTGTCCGCGCAACTTTTTAAAGTGTAATTCTTTATGAAAGGTATCATCTCTGAAGGTTTCGGGAGAGTGGTGAGAGACGTGGGCCGGTGTGCTGAGCGGTGGAGGGGGTATGACAGGAGGGAGATCAGAGGCACTTTCTGCGAGGGGATAACGGTGTGGGACAGGATGCTGTGGGAAGATGGTGGAGTCCCAGGCTGGGAGGAGAAGGAGAAGATGAGGAGGGAGGAGGAGGATAGGCACAGCGGCTGGTGGTTCCTTCACCGGTGCTGCAGAGCCTGTGGATGTGACAATCTGTCATCCATAACCAGGACAGCAAAAATGTGAAAGGGGCACCATTCTTACCTGCATATCACCTGGGCGTATGTTTAACAGAATCTGATGAATGCCCCCTCCACCTAACGAGCCTCGAATGATTCGTTTGGCTCAGACATTTTAATAGCCATGCTCTCAGTCTGGGAATTCTCTACATCACGGCAGTCCTAGTTCAGGACTGCATTACCCAAAAACTTCGTAGTGCTACGATCATCATAACTTCAGTGGAGTCGGGGTGGGCCGGATGGACCCTTGGAGAGATTAGCGCTCTACACTAACCCCCTGATGGGGTAAGATCTTAGCAATGCCCCTGTCTTCTTCTAAACAAAAATCGTCTATAGAATGAGTTGTTCTCTTTTGTAAATCAAGTGTGTCATCCACTTACATCACTTACAGAACCATAGCAGAATAGGAACATTTGAGTTTTGCGTTCCTTTTACGATAATTAACTATCTAGTTAATTATCTAGTATTAACTAGTTTCTTCTTTTATATTGGATCATACAGAATTGGGTGCTGCTGCTAGTCTTAGATGTGTCACAGTTTTAATGAACACTGATCTCACTGCCTTTATGCTGGATTCGTTTTTTAGTTAAAAACATTTCTCAGAAAAGACTTTTTGAAGCATTGAAATAAGTTGTTTGAATACGTACAGCTCCCTTGTTACGCCATAGACTTCCCAGTATCGGGACTGACATTTAGCAGGATCTATATTTAGTGCTTTGAAACCAATTTGAGGTCCTAGAATAACTTTAAAAGCATTTGCTCATAGTTTCAAGCAGTGGTACTGTGATGTTTGAATATTTAATATTCCTTATTAACTACTGTGCATCAAAAACACTTACGATAAACAGAAAGAACACAAAGGGAAAACGAGTCATTAATCCTCAAGTACAATTAACAGTTCAATGCAGTTCTGTTTAATAATCCCTGTGATTAGAATAATGGAGTTCGTGATGTCATAGCAGTTAACTCAGACCTTTTGTAGTTTGGCTGCAGATGATTAAAAGTGCATGTATACATTAGTCAAAGTGAGGTTGTCACTAGGTTTATTTAGTGTGAAATAGTTAGTTCATTCTACGCAAACATGAACTGGATTATGTAATGTGTCTCTGTGACGAACCAGAACAGATATGCACACCAAGTGAAGTCTCTCTCTCTCTCACACACACACACACACTAACACACGCAGACACAGACAGACATGTTTGTATTCATATCTTTCTGAGGACCGTCCATTCATTTCTATGGAAAACCCCTGATCCCAACAGTGACAATCGTAACCCCCACCCAGCCCTCACCTTAACCATAAGTAACCAAACAAAATACAAGACTATTCACATTTTTAGTTTTTAGATTGCAGTCACAGATTTTTATAAAACTGAGGCTGAAAAAAAAGTATCAAAATAGCAGGTTTTTACCACATTTTGGAGAAATCTGGTCCCCACAATGTAATAATTACAAAATACACAAACACACACACAGCATGGTAGCTGACTGCTTAGCACTGTAGCCTAACCCCCACAGGGCTGTGTGTTTTATTTCAGCCCCTGGCTCCGCGTGCAGGTTCTATTTTTTCTTGTTCTTGCAGCTTTCTGGTTTCCCCCCTATTGTCCAAAAACGAGTGATTGGGTTCCATGATATCTCTAAATTGGCTGTAGGCTGTTATTGTGCATGGGGATGGATGGATGGATATTTTATTAATCCCGTAGATCACTGCAGGTTTACAGTAGCACAACACACGCATTTAGTTAGCAAGAAGATGTTCCTGCCATAAGTACGTGTGTCATCCGGTCCATCAGCAGACGTCTGCCTCATGCCCTGGACCTTCTGGGGCTCCGGTCTCGCCGCAGCCCTGCACCGAATAAGCAGTTCGGAGAGGAGGATGGATGGCTGCACTCTGTGTCTTTCTTAGAAATGTAAAACTGCATCAGGTCTCAAAGTGCAGCGTAATGGTTGCTGTACGCGTTCCTTGGCCGCCGTCTTAATGGATCGTTGGTCGTATTTCACTATTGTTCAGCCCTCCAGGTGTAGCCTTTGCCGCCTTTTTCTAAAGCTTTTAAAGCCGTACCGTTTTGGAGAGCTCTTTTCTTGTTCTGCGTCTGAGCACAAGCTGTGCGTAACCCTTCTTAACGTAGGCTGAGGCTGAGTTACGCGCGGCCGCCTGGTTAAACTATCAGTAAGATTCTCCCGCTCTCATCTCTGTCAGCTTTGATGAAGCGTTCCTTGTTTAATAGCTTGGCTGCTTTAATTGCTTTTCATAACCTGGTAACACACACGCCCACGCACACCCTCCTCTGCAGGCGGCTGTAAGGAAACCTTCATTAAGAACAAGTAACCTGCTTTCTGCAATGTAATCTCTTGCCTAAGGGACTGTTTAATAAACTTTTTAAATAACTGTAGACTGGGGGGGGGGGGGGGGGGTCGGTCCTGGCTGTCACAGGCAGGGGAGGGTCATGTGATTCTGGTCAGGTGACTGGGGTCACTAACCTGTCCACCATGAATTAATGCACCATGTATTTTTGCCCCTCATCCATAATATCCCAGCAAATGCTCTCGTTGTCTGGTTTAAATGTGACTCTCATACTTTAACTCTGAAAACATGCTTCTCATCCCAAGATGAGCTGTCATCCCCCCCCTCAGTCCGCAGGGTAATGGTTCCCTTCCCAGGGAGATGCTCACAGTAACTCTGCGTGTGTGCATGTGTGTGCGTGTTAGGTTCGGCAGCATTATGCTCAGGTACGACGTCGGCTCCCGTAAGTGTGAGATAACAGACGACTGATCGTCTCTGATCTGTCTGCGGATGAAAGCGCAGCCAGCCCCCCCTCCCCCAGAGAGATGCCCGCTCGATAGGAATATCTGGCCAAACTGGGAGCCAGACTGGGCTGAGATAGTATAAAGCCAGGAAGAGGCGGCTACATGCTGTAAATGTCAGACATGAAAGACCCCGCTGGTAGTCTGTGCTCTGACTCTCACTCCTGGATCACAGGGAATTTAGTCAAACTATCATTTTTATCCTTGGGGAAATATGTCCAGAGTTGGGCTTCTCCGTCTCCCTGGTGGCTTAGGGAAAGGTTATTCTGTGCCTCTTTGACAAGTCCAAACCCTGCCCCCCCCCCACCAAAGGCCACACATCGCCAGAGAAATTAGCTGCAGTCGGACCCACACGTCAGCTACCTGTGAGATCTGTCATAAACGCCTTTAAAGCACTGCAGGGCCTGTCACTGGAATTTTGAGCTTAAGAGGCCAGCCCACCTGTGTCCCACAATCCTTTGGAGCAGGGCTGCCCATCTCTTTGCAGCTCCTCTGAGGAACTAGCCAATCAGATAACCAGGCTGTAACGTTCGGGAAATTAAACACCAACTGAGAAACTGTTTTATGAAACATTTTACGTTTGTAACTTTATTTATTTATCCGACACTCTTTTCCAAATTGATACAGCAAATGGCAAATTTTCCCTAGCTGGTATTCATCTTTACGTTGTCTTAAATTCTCCTAAATTCACCTGTCAGACGTGCAACATAAGGCTGTCTTGAGCCGCTGAGCGTTATACTAAACTCTCTGTCTCCCGATTAGCGTCCTCACCGCTATGTCCGCTTGCCCTCCTTCGGCCGGTTGTGGCTTCGGGAGTGTCCCCGTCTGCTTCCGCAGCCGTGAATTTAACGCCGCTTTCAGCCGGCTGCCCACTGCAATTAAACATTTATGAATAATCACCGCGACTATAAGGAGGGCCATGAGCGGCGCGCTCTGCTGGATGGTGTCTGTGTCCTTCCTCCTCCTGCTCCTCTTCCTCTGTGTGAGAGCCCAGAATCAGAGAGCCAAGCATCTTATTATCCTTGTCAGATGTCAGTGTCTCACTGCTGGCTGCTGTTTGTAAGTGATGTGCACTAAGGATGATAGTTGATACCACGTGTGATGATAGTTGATAGCTGGTGAAAATTTTGCCCTTAATGTGCTCCAAGAGAATGTTTCCTATCCATCCTTTTCTGCTAACTGCTAATGGAGGATACAGTGCTACCCTGGGGACATATGGACACGTTTCTAGCTAAAACCATTCATCCACCCATCCTCCAAACCTATGCCTATAGTGCTTGGCTGCTGTGAGCCTGGAGGATCTCCAAGGTAACATGGGGCAGAGGGGCACTGGACACCCTGGACAGGGTGCCAGTCCATCCTTGGACTCAAACTCATACATAGTACAGACAATTTAGGGACACCAGTCCACTAATAGCACATTTTTGGACTGAGGGAGGAAACAGGAGAACCCAACAGAAATACACAGGACACAGGGAGAACATATAAACTCCACACACAAAGCAAGGAAGGGATTCAAACCCCCAACCTGCTGGTGTCAGGCTGCAGACCTAACCACTGAGCCATAATGCCGTACCCATAGCAGAAACCTTTTTTGGCAACTATATATAAACACAGGCATTTTTGATAAACCAATCAACTGTACAAGATTGAGACCTCAGTCCCCCACCTCTAATCTACGCCTGTCACCTGGTCCACGTGGGCTCAGTAAGAGAGGCGGAGAAAATAACAGCCATATATCCCATGCAGAGCCCAAACAGGGCTGGGAGATGGCTATGGTTGGCCATCCTGGCTGTTACATTAATGGATTTAACCGTGCTGCTTTGTATGAGTCATTACACAGATTTATTTTATTTTTAATTTGTCCCGCTAGTTTGCAGTCTAAAGGTCAAAGGCAGGAAGCGTAGGATGGCTTTCTGGAATGTTCCCTCGCCCGCTGCCCCCCCGGCTGTCTGTCTGAGGGACGCCCCGGAGGTGGGACACCTTGTTTCCACGGCGATGGCCTGTCAGGGCCGCGATCTGGTGGATGGCGCTGTTCACCCGGGGGGCAATTAGACGTGATAACAGTACCGGGTCATCTCAGGCCGGGGGTTGGGGGGGGGGGGGGGTAATACCACACACGGCCGCATGGGCTGGTGTCAGATTTGTTTTGATTTTGTGGTGCAAGCCTGATGAAATATCAGAGCGATTTGGTCAGTTGTGATTCTGCACTAACCTTGTAGGAGAAATATCACCCCCTCCCACACATCTCCTGACCAGAACTGTGAAACAGGAAAAAATTAGTTACACATTAAAAATATTGAGCATATTCTATTAGAGGCATCAATGGGAGGCAGATGGACTCTCAAACTAGATTCAAATTTTTAATTAATTAACAAGGGGGGGCCTGGCAGTTTTGTTTAGTGCATTTGCTGTTTCTGTGTTCGCAGGTGACCTTTAAGCAGGACTTGTCAACAGTGGAGATACATGATGAGCACATCAGAGGACCCCTGAAGGTAGGTACCCCAGGGCCATGGTGCTAGGGGCCCCTGAAATAGGTACCCCAGGAATGTGGTGGTAGGGGCCCCTGAAATACGTACCCCAGGGCTGTGGTGGTAGGGGCCCCTGAAATAGGTACCCCAGGGATGTGGTGGTAGGGGCCCCTGAAGGTAGGCACCCCAGGGCTGTGGTGATAGGGGCCCCTGAAATAGGTACCCCAGGAATGTGGTGGTAGGGGCCCCTGAAATACGTACCCCAGGGCT
>JAODLD010000047.1:14373621-14387098 GCA_026781065.1 Mormyrops boulengeri
TTGTGCGATTAATCACAATTAAATAGTTGAATCTATTTACAGCCCTAATATATATACATTTTACATATATACATATGGTCGGATGTGTGAGTGCTGTACACTGTGCAGCTCCGTACCGTTCACTGTGGGCTTGGCGCCCCCTGGTGTTCCAGCCACATCCGACCTTGCACCCTTCTTGCACAATACCGGCCTATTCAGCATGATCACTAGGCGCTAGTGCTAAATGGGCTATAAATATACCTGTAACTTGTCAGTCATATAACTCTTTGGATAACACTTTACTTAAGGCCATGTTTTTAGTAATTTATAAATACATTCATAATAAATAATGCATTCATAAAGCACTATAAATATGGCTATAAATTTTTCATTAAAAGCCGTAACACATTATAGCCATGTTTATTATACATTATGAATGCTTCATGAAGCGCTCATCTATAATGCACTATAGATACCTTCAAAATGCATTTTAATGGTCAGTATTAGCATTAAGGATGCTTTGTATTGCATTATGAAGATACCTATAGTGCGTTATAGATGAGAACGTCACAGAGTATTCTTAACGCATAATAAACAAGGCTATAATGTGTTATACCTTTTTATAAATATTTATAATCGTGTTTATGAATGCATTATAATGCATTATGAATGTGTTTATAAATTACTGAAAACATGGCCTTAAGTAAAGTGTTACCACTCATTGCATATAAAGTATTTCATCTGAATTAATTTTTTTCTGATTGAGGGTTTTTTTTGGGTGTTTTGACATGGTGGAGGTGATTAACTGTGCCTTTCAATCTCATACACCGTCATAGGCCAGCTTGGCGCTCTGGCCTGTTTAGTGATGAATATTTCATGCACTATATTTAAACAAAGGATTTAGGTGTGCTGGGTGTTGGACAGAACCTCCTGCTGCCATCAGTTTTATTTAGCCATGCAAAACATTCATCAACTTTAAATGTGTGGTAACTGCAACTGTAAATGAGTCATTTGTCTTCCCGTCTCTTAATAATGAATAGTGTAAGCATTTTGGAATTGTCATGTTTGGGGCTTGGAGTGGCTAAGCTCCCCCAGGGTGGTGCCCTTGGCCGCGTAGGGTCACCGCCCCCTGCTGTCCTGTGCCCCCGCAGCCGAGCTGGAGAAGATGAGCAGCCTGGAGAGGATCACCTTCCTGCAGGAGAAGCTGCAGGACATCCGGAACCACTACCTGGCCCTGAAGTCCGAGGTGGCCTCCATAGACCGGAGGAGGAAGCGGCTCAAGAAGAAGGAGCGAGAAAGTAAGGGAGGGGGGAAGGGGGGAATGAGAGAGATGCTAGAAATTAGGGGGGAGGAAGGGAGGAATGACGGAGTAGCGAAGAGTAGGGGCGGAGTGGTGACGGAAGGGCGGAATGAGAGAATAAGTAAGAAAGTAAGGGAGGGAGGAAGGGAGGAATGAGAGAGGCAAGAAAGTCAGGGAGGAATGAGGAAGGAATGAGAGAGGGAGGCTAGAAAATGGGGGAAGGGAGTAATGAGTGAGCAAGGAGGAAAATAAGGGAGGAAGGAAGGGAAGAATGATAGTAAGGTGAGGGAAGAAGGGAGGAATGTGAGTGTAACAAAGAAAGTAAGAGGAAGGAAGGGTGGAATGACAAAGGTAGGGAGGAAAGAAAATACAGGAGAGAGAAAGGAAGAAAGTGGAAAGAGAAAGTGAGGGTGGAAGGAGTATAGAACGAATGAGAAGAAAAGAGAAAGCAAAGAAGGAAAGAAAGGAGAGAAAATGTTGGAAAGAAAGAAAAATTACACAGAAAGAAAGAGAACATGAGTGAGGCAAAAGAAAGTAAAGGAAGATTGAGAAAGGAGTGAAAGAGAAAGTAAGGAGGTAGTTAAAAGTATGAGATGAATGAAAAAGTAAGGGGAAGAATGACAAAGCAACTGGAGTGAAAAAGGAGCGACTGAGTGTTTCTCTGCTAGTGAGGAGTAAGAGCAGGATTTAAACGGAAAAGGCTGCGGTTAAAAATCTTTGGGGAAACCAGCATAGCTTTGGATTATGTCCTACTGTCCAGGTATTAATCCTCATTATATACCACACAATAGTGTATCGTAATAATCTATAATGATTTAGCTGTTCCTGTGCTGCACGTTCTCCCAGTCCGCTGCCATGGAGGCTGAGGCCAAACTCTCTCGGTGCCGCCCAGGTGCAGTGGCCACGTCATCCTCGTCCTCGTCCCCCTCGTCCAGCTCACTGACGGCGGCGGTCCTGCTGACTCTGCCGGAGCCCATGTCAGGCTCCCCACAGGGCCCAGGGGTGTCGGTGGAGTGCAGGTGACAGGATGTCAGGGGGAGCCTGCTTTGCACTCTGCACTTACAGACAGACTCGCCCCCCCCCCCAAACTCCATGACCAGGACGAGTCTGATGAATGACTGAGGCACAAGACTACGTGGGGAAAAAGCTGTCTCCGCTAGGCGAGGAGGTCTGTTTCTCTATTGACAGCTGTTTTCTTGGGAAGCATATACACTGCACTGAAGTGCACTTTTATCAGCCGGGGAGCTGGGAGGGGATAACCAACAAAACAATACAGTACACTTGGCATTTCTGTTGACGTTATGGTTCTTAAAATTTATTTTCCTCAAGCAATAATTGTTTTGTGTGCATTTTTACGCATATATGTCAGAGATTGTGTGTGAGCACAGAGTGATGACGGAATGTAGACACATACGGTAGGAGGACCTAGTGATAAGAATAAGATGATCACGTGACCAATGTGGTAATTTGTTAACATTTCAGTAATCGACAATAAGGAACTCGGACCGTACATCCTGAATAATTCCCTTGTTACGCACAGTGGAAGATTAGAGTGGGTTTATATTTCTCCAGTAGCGGTATTTACCACCACTCAAGCTCCTGGGGGCCCCTGTTGGCCACAAATTGTTACTACACTAAATATTAAATAAATGTGGTCTTTAATTAGGAGATTTTTGAATCTCCGGCAGCACGAAGTGAGGAAGGTTCCAAAAACAACAGCATCCTCTCCCGTTTTGGGTGCCATGTGACCTTCGATTGTGTCTGAAAGCTGGCAGAAAGGCATTGTGGGAATGTACCATGAGTGTTCTGATGACTTGGGTTATTTCTGTGAGTACATAACATTGACTACACATTGACTTCATCATTGAAATACCTGGTAGGTTAAAGGGAATCATAAAGTACCGGAATAAAATATATTTCATTTTTTTTTCTCTAATCAAAACCAGAACAAATATTCTGAAGTTTACATTTATAAAGATTGTGGACTGCAGTGTTAAGAATGTTCGAACGCTATTTTATTTGTGATTGAAACTACTGATTGATACCAAATAGTTAATATAGCAGTAATTTAAGTGCAATGCTTAAAATCCCAAGCCTGGGTAAGGCAGCCGATGGTTCTGTGAAGGTGGGAGAATGTGCGGATACCTAACTGTGACGCGGGAGGCATTTTGGGGGAATGTCTAAGTTGTCCGTTACTTTTTTCTGATTCTGATTGAGTACTGTGCATCCCAAACACTTGAAGACTGATGCCATCTGCTGGCTCTAGACTGCTACTACAGAAATCCAACCCTCAGTAATGTTTCCATACTTTCATGTATACATTCATAGATTTGCACCGTCTTTCACTCCCCTTCTTTCACCAGGGTTTTAGATTGGAATTTAACGTAACTGACAGTGTTATTTTGAAGCGGACCCTCGTAAAGTCTGATGGAGTCAGCCCCGCCCTTTATAAAGTGATCCACCTGGCTTTAAGGTTTATATATACTGTATATTATCCAGGCAACGAAAGAGTTACATTACGGTAAACACGCACTTATGATATGTGTACGTATAAATGTATCCTTCTCATGGACTTCTTGGGAGAGAACCCGATGACCTGTTCTCTTTGGCACCCGTCTGTAATCGTATGCCTTTGTAATACGTTTGTATATTGAGAAGTGTGTTTCAAGTCAAACTATTTAATATCTCGCACACTGTTAATATGTTGAACTTTTCTGTCTGGACTTTTAACGTTTTACTGTAGTTTTGTGTACATCCCCCAGTGTAAATGCATGTTGTTTTATTTGTTGTCATTGTGTGAAAGTTTCATTAAGTGTGTGGGTGTGTGTTTTTCCTTTTTTTTTTTAACCCTTGTTCCGTTTTAAAGTACTTTTTTTGGAATGTCAGCTTTGTATCAAATAGCTTGTGCTCATATTCGAAACATTTTTAAGATGGTTTCAATAAGTATTTTCCAACTTGTATATGGGTTGTAAAGTTTTATGGATCTTTGCAAAAAAAAAAAATCAAATGCTATTGGAGAGAGATAAAGGGGGCATGAAGCTTATAAGGAAACTGTAAAGTATTTATTAGATTCTTTAGAGGGATCTTGTGTAATTTATTGTACAGATGTAAGCAAAATATGCCTCTGTTGGAAATAAATGCCATAGTTTGTGATGAGCCTGCCTGCCGCCTTTTCCCCACGGTCTAAAATTCCTTGTTTATTGGCTGCCTGGCACTCTGTGGCGGAGAGACGGGATGGGATGGATGGGCAGATAGAGAATTAGACTGAGCAGATGAGGATGAGACATTCATCAAGATGAGGGGCGGCTGTCTGTTTTTAATATTTCAACTTATTTGGATTTTGGAAGAAAAAAAAACTGTTGTCAAAGTATCCATGGATAGACTGAGTCAGGAATAATTTACATGCCATAAGGGTGAGAAACTTTGCCAGTAATTTATACCACATTAAGACACAACAGGCTGAGCAGCATGAATACTGTTATGCTAATAAACTCGCGCTTCGCCTTTAGAGAAGCTGGCACCCGTATCCACATACCGTGTGAATGAAGACGTGGAAGAGGTAGCACTGCACTGCGATCGCTAAGACCAAGCCCTCCTCTTAGTCCCACATTAAAATCGTAATTTGCCGGAAACCCCTATAAGCGTGTTTCAAGGACAGAACAGGCTGTACCTCTGGTGGACTCATTATATACTATATCAAACTCTATTATGCAGGAGGTCCTTGTTACTGGAGTACACACAGCTTCTGAAAACACCATTAGAAAAACCTGCTGTGCGAATGGATGCATTTTCAACTAATTACATCTGGAGAAAAATGCCCCCATGATGCTTCATTTTTGAACAGCTCTCACGTAGAAATTTAATCGAACGTTTCTACTCCACGAATTACGGTTCTCTTCACCGATCCGTTGAGTTTTTTGACTCGCTAAAGCGGCCCGATCATAACCTGCCTGATGCGGCCGTTATATTCTAAACTGCGCTCTTGCTTTGCTGACCTTTATTCCGGCTTCTGGCGTTACAGGCAGGCGTCTTGCTCCTTTGAACGTCATTGTCAGGTTGCCACGCAGCTTTTGGGATTCAGAAATCCGCGTTGCACAACTGAATAGTGTTGGTGCTCTCTAAATGTCACTGCTGTGGTGCTACACTTCATATGATCAAACTTTACCATCAAGGCATGAATCCCGGTGGTAAGAAGTGGTTTAATACGACCCATCATTAATTACCCTGTAGCGCCCACTTTTGTCACGGTGGTAAAATAAGTAATTTAGTACATATTCTCTTATTGAATTTCCCAGCTCAGCTGTATTACACCTATTCAGTATACGATGTATACGATAATTTGGAAAATAAAACAAAAGGAAATAATTTATACATAATACACACCTTAAAGGGCACATCTATATTATATATTTTAAATATAAAAATAGTCACAAGCTTATGCTAATCTTGTAGTGCATGAAATAGTTGGATAGAACAGTTTGAGGCGGTGTTTACGATTTTCTTTTTAAAATCTGTATCTGACAGCTCACGAGAGAGAACGTGCTGAATAACCGTAGAAATTTGGATTGATCTTTTGAATACATCCTAAAATCCTAAGATCTTAAGTTTGATTCCTGAGTTCAGATAAATCCTTCAGCTTAAAACCTTTCCTATAACCTATCTTTTAACTTTGGATATCCTGATGAATTTGTTGTTATTTCTATTATAAGATATAGATGCTTGTGAGATTAAAACAATACAAAGAAACAGTCATTATAACCTTAACAACTTGAAAGCTGCTTTATTATTATCAGCACTAGTTTTATCTCCTATTTTTTTCCTTTTTTGAAAACAATTTAAATGTTATTTGGACAGCTTGAGAGGCTGATGACTGTTGACCCTCCAAACTACTATTTACACAAACTTAAAATCACATCAGCCTTCTACAATAGTGTCTCTCAAAGCATGATGCAAAAAATCATTACAGTTCAGGGTTTCTGCGTAAGAGGTGGGAAGTTCCAGCCCAGAAAGTAAAAATCCAGACCAAGATTTAGTTTCAACCAACCAGTTGAGTATAAAGAGTCACAGTCACGGAGTACTTAACTGCTTGGTTGAAACAAAAACTTGGTCTGGATTTATACTTTCTGGACATGAACTTTCCATTGCTGTTCAGCGCTATGTTCAAAGGTCTCATCATCTTCATCATCACCATCACCCTCAGTGGCACTGTACCTGGCTGGTTCAGGATTAGGTGGATCCTCTGTGCTGTCTTTTGACTCCTGCACTTTGAGATGTTCTGGACGTTCAGTGTCTTCTGCAGTATCATCCCTGACAGCTGGCATGTCGCTCACAAAGGTGTCATTAATTACAGAAGCAGCACCAGTACCATGTCCGGGTCCTTTGGCAAATGCCTCATTGATTGAGAAACACTCGGATGATGAGATGAATGGTGTGGTGCTCAGCCATTGTGCGTACCAGCGGTGGAAAGTTCAGGTCCAGAGAGTAAAAATCTAGACCAAGATTTTGTTTCCTAGCATCAGACGTGCTACAGAATATGATCAGACATCCCACCTGTCCCGAAGGTTCAGGGAGTCTCCTGCAAATTGTCAGCAGCTCCTTGACACCCGCAAATGATGTGCAGTGTTCCGGAAATCTGTTGTTCCGCTAATCAGCGGTGGTAATATTAACTGGCAAGAAGTTTTACCGCTGCAACCTCTCCCCAAATTTTACCACCACTCTCTAACCCTGGTCAGCCATATATATATACAGTATTACCGTCATACCAGCCAAGCGCTGGTCAGCACCCCCGACCTCCTGGACGCCCCTCATCTGCCTCCCTGAAATCAATATCCTTAAGGTGGGATGTCTGTAAGATCCTCTGAAAGGATGCAGGCAAACATGTCCAAAATTAGATGTTGGCAACGGTTTTCTTGCTGTTGGGAATACAGAGCAGGCCTTCATGTGCAAATGCAAATGTTAAGGCCTCCCCAGTGATAGCATGGCTGTCAATGGCCTCTGCAGTAATGGAGCAAGATCAGTGCTTTGCAGGATGAATGGCTGCTCCAATGACAGGTAAGGCTTGGGTGAGTGTCACGCCAGATGCATTATTTGGCAACCCTGCAACACCGAAAAAAATATATTTAGTAAACTAAGCAATTCTCATGGACATCGCCTCTGGAATCTCTTCCTTGTAATTTTTCTGCATAAACTCGTTATTATAAACGCAGGATTGCCAGCTCTCATACATCTGGCATAACACTCACGCGTTTACACGCCATCCATCCATCCATCCATCCACCCATATATCTCCTATCCATCCATATACCCCTCCTACCGGGGGGGGGGTGACCCGCTCACGCATGAAATCTTACGGCAAATCTATATTCTTCCATTATAATCCTAAAATCAACTACATGAAAATCGTTGGGTAGTTTGCCAACGCTACAGCCTACAGCTGACCGAAGCTGAAAACCCTGTAGATGACGGAAATTGACACAAATGCCAGTACATTAAACCCATTTCCCCCAACAGGAACCAACGTTTTTCGGATTCGTTAGCAGCCGGAATTATTTAGCGCGGACCCTTGGAGGGGAAGCGTGCTCTGAGCCATATTATCGAAATATTATACTTTAACGTGTCTGTCTCATCAGACTAACAGGTATTATATACAGGGGCCGTGTTCATATCGATTTTATCGTGTGTCTAGATGCAGCGTTAAATTACTCTTCGTTGTCCTGCCAGTAAAATTTTTCTATTTAGGGCAGATCTAACAACATCACATCATGAAAAAGAAGCGTGCTGCAAACAGGTACGAATTCTCATATTTTTATGTCACTGTATATACTGTCCATATATCTAAAAGAACTGCAAGTATTCGTTTCTAAACTAATTACTATGCACGTATTTTTATGTTTATAATACGCTGTTTGTGAGGGGGTGTAGTCGTTTAATTACATATATGTATATCCAGCCATCCATCCATTTTCTGAAACCGCCTAATCCCAATTGGGGTCGCGGGACATATATGTATATTTCCGACCTATTTGTTCTTTTTGCGGTTGTTCCTCCACAGGGAAGAAACTGAGACCTCGGCTATCGAACACTCGCCAGGCGGATATGTGGTGGGCCAAGTGTCCGGTAGCTTGTTCCCCAGTAAATCCGCGTCTGACTCCGGTTCCCTGTCAGCTTTATTCAAAACCGAACCTTCGGCATCCAGTCTCGTCTTTATTCCTGCACCAAAGGTAAATACCTCACATAAGTGCTGACAGAATTGCAAGTGTGAGCTAGTAAGTGGTACATTTTATACATAGGTAATTGTATTTACTGAAGATCTTTATCACTGTTTTGTAGTTGGTGTCCAGAGCTGCAGAGGTGACCTCCCTGGATAGCACCTCTCCAAGCCAAACATTTGAGAGTAAGAAAAAGAAAAAGTCGATTGCAGATAACAGATTAGAAAGCAGGTCAGTGGCATCATACCTTCTTTGCGTAACACTTGTGCCGTACATAATCGTCATGGTGGACCTGGGGCCCAGCACTGGCCATGAGACAGGGGACACTTTGCATGGGACCCCAAGACACACACAGTCTTCTCCTCTTTCAGGGAAAGTGCTTTGCAAAATGCGGATGAGGAGGACGCATCAAAAAGCACGCCCAGGAAGACCAAACGCAAGGCTGCAGCTGTGGCAAAGATGGGATCTGATGAACCGGCCGAGAAGAAGGTTGTCAGCAGGGCTGAAGAGCGTATAAAGAACAAGAGGACTGTGTTTGTGGGGAACCTACCGATCAACTGCACCAAGAAGGTAGGGTGTCCCCCCGCCCCCGGTCTCTGATATGGGAGAGTGAGCATAAATGCTGGGGAAGGGGTCTGCTCTGCTCTGCCAAGATATTGCAGTGTGATTCCCTCTCCTGTGTGGGTTACAGATGCTGAGAGACCTCTTCAAGGAGTTTGGGGCCATTGAATCTATCAGATTTCGCTCAGTGGTATGAAACTGTGGAATCTGTCCGCCTCAGCTCCAAAAAACGAAGAAGAATCATGGATTTAACTACACAGTCCTTGCAACATTTAACCTGTATTAAAAAGAAGTTTCTTGGCTTGATGGCCAGTGTTTAATGTGCATGATCTCAACACTTCCAGATAGCTTCATAGGTTAGATAGGTTAATTTTCACCAGGGAATTTTGAAGTAAAATAATAAAACAAGCACAGGATTTTTTTAAACCATAAGCTGTTAAAAATATAGATTGCTATGGTGAACTTTTGACATAGAAGGTCAGACAGTGTACAGGCAGCGTTATTGGGAACGTATGGGTGACGCAGCATTTACACGCTCTCCGCATGAGCGTAACGTGAGCGCTGAGGTCCAGTCTGCATCTGCTGATTCTGCATCTTTCCTGCAGACGCGGGAGGACCTGAAGATGACCCGCAAGCTGGCGGCCATACAGTAAGTCCCCCAGGTCGGGAATCCAGCCTGAAGTACTGGGACCGCTAAAGCATTTGTCATAACGCTGTTAATCTCCTTTCTGTTCTCTTTTCAGGCGCAAGGTGACTCCCAACCAGAAAAGCATCAACGCCTATGTGGTGTTCAAGGCCGAGGATACGGCAGCAAATGCCTTAAAGCGGTATGCTGCGGGTCTTTAACAGCGTTAGCTCAGGAGAGCCAATGAATGTTACAGTATCATTTGGCCGATTAGTGACACCTGCTGTTTTGATCATGAAGAGCAGTATAATAGTTGACCAATCACTGGTTACACACTAATTCAGCAATAAATCTGGGGCTGATTCTCTGCTGTAGAATCTTTACAAACCTGAAAATGTGATTGATTTTAGTTACTGACAAATTGGTATATTTTGAGGTTGTGCACACTAATCAATCTCGAAGATGCCATTTTTGCAACAGAGAAGCTGGGATTTTATATTGTACGTGTTTCAAAGGTTTGGGACTGAGCAACATTTTTAAGAAAATAACTAATAAAACTTAAAATGGTAGCAATAGTAGTATTTTTAGAAAAAAATCTGTGGTTTCTCACTTGTAAAATAACTAGTGTTTTTATTTTTGACTTAAAATGGGCACCTGTTCTGAACATTTTAAATGGTATTTGAAGTCTCTAAGAAGACCTAAGAATGTTGTAAGCTTTGTGATTATTGTGGTTTTGAATGTGATGTGTGTGACTGGCACCCTGTTATGAATGACCCTCTGCCAGCTGACAATCTGACGTCTTGTTTGAATGCGTCAGGCATGCTCTCTGTCACACCAATCCCTTTTGCACTATTATGGCACCTTAAAGCTTCTTTCTTAAAACTACAGTCCAATACCCACTTATATGTATTCATCTTATGTCCACATGGTTACCTCAGAAAAGTGTAACATATACAGAGCTTATTTATTCAATATTTCTCAGTGAATTCCCACAGATATATTCCTGTGTGCTATGTTTGTATAGCATATTTGTTTAATGTTGTATATAAGTAGTTATTTAATGTTAGTTATGTTGCTACGTAGGCTGCTGCTAAATTTTGTTGTGCTGCACTCCACTCAATTGTGCAATCGCCCAGTGACTAATAAAAATCCTTGATCTCCTGTAGGAATGGCATGGAGATCGAGAAAGGCTTCTACGTCAGGGTCGACTTGGCCTCCAGAGCGACTTCGGTGAGATTCCCCAGAATGTAATTCATCCTCGGCTGATCAGGTCAGGGGACATTTTGAAATGTTCTTTATTTCATTTCAGTTCCATCACAAGCGGACCATATTTATCGGCAATGTGCCATACGGTAAGTATGGGAATTCGGATATCCATAAAGGTGGGGGATTAAACGTAGCCTCTGTTCTGTGGATTGTAAGTGATGGGTTTGCGTTTGGATTCCTGCAGACGCCACCGAGCTGTTGGTGCGGCAGCACTTTCAGGAGTGCGGAGGTGTGGAGGGCGTGCGCTTGGTGCGGGACAGGAACAGCGGCATGGGAAAGGGCTTTGGCTACGTCCTCTTTGAGGTGAGAGAGCCGGCTATACGCTGAGGGAGGCGCCTCTGCATCTCTCTTTGAACCAGACTGTTGACCAATGGGAGCTCGGGCTTCATTAGCATAATTATTCAAAAGTGATTTTATAGTGTAGCTAGGAGTCTATGAGTCCACCGTAGGTTTTTTTTTTTTTGCATCATTGGCAAATTTTTTGCAATTTTTTTTCTTTTTGTTACACGAATCAAAATAGGTGAATCTTACGGTATATTTTGTGCTAATTTCAAACATCTATTCAGAATATCCCTGTCATACAAGGATTTTGCATGACACACAAATAAATTTTGTGCTACCATATATTTAGAGTATATGTGCATGTTGGAAGTGACTCATCTAAAAGGTAGAAGTACAGACGCTTCCTGGGTCACAATGGCTCGTGTTATGATATTTTGACTTTATGATGGGTATAATTATTCAGTACATCACATGAGATATTCGACACTTTTTTTTATATAGTAGGCTTTGTCTTAATGATTTTGCCGAACTATAGGCCAATGTAAGTGTTCTAAGCATGTTTAAGGTGGGCTAGGCTAGGTTATGATGTTTGTTGGCTTAGTTGTACTGTATTAAAATGCTCAAACATGTTACTGCATTTAAACAAATGTGTTACAGGATGAAAACTCTGGCAAACCTGTCTTAGACTAGGTAGAGCCCTTCTGTAAAGTCTTAATGTTCACAAACAAATAAAATAATTTTTCCTAAATTTCAATTCATTATACCCACACATTAGTGCTGGCCAAATGAAGCTTCATGATCCATTTGCTGTATTTTCTGACCCCACTAGATGGTGCCCTTTGTTCAAAAAAGGGCTCCAAGCATGCCCCAAAGCAAGAGTACCATCTAGTGGTGTCAAAAAATACACTAAATGGTTCATGAAGCTTAATTTGGCCAGCACTACCATACATTCTTGATAAAGAATTATATACCATTAATATAGTACTAAAAATGATGTCACCTCTTAGTTTTTCTGTGACAAAATCTATGTTGACTAGTGTAATCAGTGTGATAAATAACTTTTAAAAAATTTAAAAGCTATCATAGATAGATTTCATGGAAAGGAATAGGATTTGCTTGTTTAGCAAACTGGCATAACCCAGCTGGCTGAGTGAACTCGGGTGGCCGTGTGGGTGTGCGAGAGGCCGAACGTGACGCGCCGCGTGTGTGTGTGGGACAGGCCTAACGTGACGTGCCGTGTGTGTGTGAGAGGCGCCGAACATGACGTGCCGTTTCTGTGTGAGAAGCCGAACGTGACACACCATGTGGCACCTTCCTTCTCCAGAGCGCCGACGCGGTGCAGTTGGCCCTGAAGCTGGATGGTTCTGAGCTTCAGGGCAGGAAGATCCGCGTCAAGCGTTCTGTAAAGAAGGAGAAGGTGAAGAAACAGGCCTTGGGCGCTGGATCAAATCCAGGGGCCGGCAAGACGGGAAGGGGTCAGCACAATCCGGCTTTGAAGGGAAGACCGGGCCAGGGACCTGGAAGCAAGTCGACAACCCCATTCCGGAAGAATCCAGGGAAAGCTAAAGGAGGGAATTCATTCAGGGGGGAAATGGCTGTGCCTGCGAGCAGCCAGAAGAAAGGACTTAAAAAGAAGTTCAAACCGAGAAAAGCGAAGCACGTTTCATAATGTTTGATATATATATGATCCTTTTTTTATTGATGAAGATTTTTGGAGTGAATAAAATATTTTAAATTTCTGTTTTTTGTAACCTGGTGATACTGTGAATTTTGGCCTGATTTAGTCTAATACTGTGGGGTTTTTATGTCATGGTACATTAGGGCTTGTTCTTTTGTCCTTTTGCACATTACCGAAATAAAACAGCGCATAGAAAATAAATAAATCACTTGTACATATTAACTAAGATATGAAACAAGTAAAAAATCTACAGGCATTGCTTTTGAAGATGTAAAAAGTATAAGACACGGGAACTTCAACCTTGCGCATGTCCGTGTTTTACGCCCTACTGGAGGTTCCCTGTCCCACAATACAAAGCGCATATGTGTCAAACTAAAGGCAAAGGATTGAAATGGCAAGTTCAGTGTTTTTTTATGGAACGGAAACAATTCAGCATACAATGCGTGTGATACAACACAACTATCACATTAATAACAAAAAACATGTACACTACAAGGGATACTGTCACGATCGGGCGGAGGCGAGCGGGGAAGGAGGCGAGCGAACCCAGGTTATGGGGAAAACGGGGTTTAATTCAG